>OY744550.1:50856665-50871665 GCA_963556195.1 Sepiola atlantica
AGTAATTGAAGGAGCTTTGTCTTTGCATCATTAAATGTTACTATCCATTTATGCCTCCAAGCCACTACAGTCTGGAGGTGACTTTTTAAGGATTCAATAATTGTCTCGGATATGTGCGTGTCCGTATGCTCACATGATAAGAGTTGAGCGTGGTGTCGTCAGCACATATACCAATTGCTAACATATAAATTGTCGGGGCTTATTCAGATAGAAACTAACAAAATATCCCATAAATAGAGATATAAGGGACTAAATTGTTGTTTTTTTTTGGGGGGGTCTGTAAAATTTTCAATATAGTGGTATAAACTTTTAGTAACTCCGTTGATTTTGAAAACAAACAAGTTTTCTGGTTGTTTTTTTTTAGAATTTACGTAAAATCATATTTAATAACGTATATTTATAATAGCTATAAAAATGTATCAGTTATCTCCCCCTTTTCAGTCAACGGGAATCGGATTATCGGACAGAGTTTTCACCCCATAAACATTTTAAAATCTTGAATTAAAAAGAGATTTATTTGTTTTCTAAACTAACATCTATACTCTTAGTTTATGACTATTGTGGTTTAGTTGAAGTAAAATTATAATCTTATTCAATATTTGTCTCGTCCTTTTCGGTAATGTCCGACCACTTCCGGTCTTTACTACTTACTCTTAATTATATTTAAACCGTTGTCGCTGTTACAGTTTCTAGCGTTTCTCTTGAATTTGAATACGCGGCACCGCGACATCTAAGTAATTATAAATATGTATACATGTGTGTGTATGTGTGTGTCCGTGTGTGTGCAATTTACAAATGTCGATATACAGTGAGTTTAATCAAATGTTTTATTTGATTGTCTGCACGAACACGGTACACACTTGACGTCATATCCGACTAGACATATCAGTCCCTACGTAGTTGCAAGCATTTCTCTACCAACGACAGACTGGCTCTGTTGGTTCAACCCAAACATTCAATATATGTCAAGCTAACTTTGCAAAAACATCCTAGATTTATAGAAGAGCATAAGTAAACCTACAAACGATAAGAACCATCGTACTTTTGCCTATAATAAACATCTATGTCTATTTGGAGGTATATCTATTTCTGCATGTATATATCTATATATATCTATTTATGTGTATATATATATATATATATATATATATATATATATATGCAAACATTACCTTTAATAAACATCTATGTCTATTTGGATGTATATCTATTTCTGAATGTATGCATATCTATTTCTGAATATATATCTATTTCTGAATGTATATATATATACACACACATATATATATATATATATATATATATATATATATATATATATATATATATATATATATATATATATATATATATATATATATATATATATATATATATATATATATATATATATATGGAACATAAAAAAGGAAATATAGTACTTGTATGCAGTTACTTCTTCAAATCAATCGTTTTGAGAAAGTCTTGAAATGAAGACGAAACGTAGATTAATATATAAATATTTTTGGTTTTTCCTTTTTCATTTTTAATCACGTTGGAATATTATTTCCATAATTTTCATCATATATTTGTTTCATGTATTTTGACTTGCTGTTACCTTTGTCAAGGGTACATTTTGAACTTTTTCTATCCACTTATCCTATGACTTTGGATCGATGTGTGTTTTCCTATTGTTACCGAATGCCTAATTTATCTGATGACCACCAAAGTTTAGATGAGAACTGTGCATTTCTCTTGATTCTGCCGCGAAACGCGCGTGAGATGTAGAAAAATCATTGAATTTTGAAAACATGAATAAAATTTAAAATGCAATAAAAACATATTAAAAATGCTTTTGTTTGTCTGTGAGACAAAGAGGAATTACAGGTATTCCCCGATATATGAAAGTAAAGAGATTGAAAAAACAAAAAAAATGTATGATTGTGGCCGTTCGACCAGATATGAAGATTTAGAAATTGAAAGAACAGATGAAACGTATGGTTATGGATTGATTGTTCTTTTGGTCATTAGAATACACTTATTATATATATATATATATATATATATATATATATATATATATATATATATATATATATATATATATATAGAGAGAGAGAGAGAGAGAGAGAGAGAGAGAGAGAGAGGGGGGGTGCAGACAGTCAGACAAAAATACATATCTGAAAATAAGGACAAAGTTATCCAGTCGCGACTGGATAACTTTGTCAGCTTCCTCAATTTATCGTATATGGACTACTATTTATAACTTGGAGTAATCCTCGGTCAACCCTCTGAATGTCTTTCCTGATTATGTTTTTCAATTTGTATGACCATGATGGATTGTATAGATTCAACAAAAAGTATGTTTTTGGGTTGATATACTTGATGTTATGTATTTTTATGTATTTGTGTATATAATTTTATATATTTTCAAAGCTTAATTTTATTACCTGTAGTAGTATAACTGCGGTAATGGTCCTCTGAAGAGAAGAATTATCTTTGAAAACTCATGAGCTTAGGACTTAAGGATACTTTGCTTGAACTTTGAATTCTAATAAAATTTGATTGACACCTTATTTTATTACGTCATTTTATATTATAATTATAATATATATATATATATATATATATATATATATATATATATATATATATATAATTATTTGGAATATTCACGTGCATATACGTTTCACCCTAATCATGACTCACCAGTCTTGCTATATATAACTGTAGTGCTAGTCACATGATTAGAACACCAAACTAGACTCAACTATGTCTTCCATCCGATGCCCTTATCAACGGGGCTGCTGAGACAGCTATATGAACTGAAGAGAAATGATCTTATTATTCATTTGAACGTGCATACCAGCACATAGAGTTTGAATTACCCACTGAGGAGTTTTAATTGCTTACTAGACACCCCTTGGAGTGTTTTCGATCTCTCTGTACAAGGGTTTGTCAGGAAAACCTGACATGAGGATACTTCACCATAAAAGTAAACCCTGACATAATATTCAAAATAACATAGTATTCGAAGCACAAATAAGATCCCCTCGACAGGGCTATACATTAGCTCATACGAGGAATGGTACACATTCTCTAAGTAAGGTTACCTCAAGTACCAGCACTTAACTGGACAGTCCACCAGACCAAGTGAATTCTGGTCTGGAATCCTGTAAGACCAATTAACCACAAGAGAGATATACTATAACATAATCTGTTCGATTGGGGAGATGAAAATTAATGTTCGTCACTTATTTACAAACTCAACGTTTCACAGGTGGAGAAGAACTTTAGTGGAATATTCGAATATCTATGTATCTCATATAGAGATCAAATGTTAGCCCCAGGAAGGGGGCCCTTGATTTCTGAGAACTTCGACTGAAGTAAAATGTAACAAAAATGCTTTTTTTCCTCGAATGAATGGATAACTGAAAATTAGAATTTGAAAAAGTGCGCCTAATATTTCTGACTAAACTGTGATTAAAATACAAACGATAATTAATAAATAAATCTTCTCAGACATCAGTAAATACATTTTACTCACTAAAAACCTTCGGCTGTATCATTAGACCGTGACCGTTACAAGAACTGATAAGTAACCATCAAATATTCTGATAGTAAATAATTGTATGATAAATTAATTGAACGGAGGTGTTTATTTCATCATATTATTTGTAATAGGCATAATTAAGATAAATAATTCAGAATCGATACGTTTTCGATTATTTTTTTTGTTTGTTTTTTGAAAAGTTTCTATTGATATAAAACCTAACCTTACTCTCTAAAAATCATATTTAATAACGTATATTTATAATAGCTATAAAAATGTATCAGTTATCTCCCCCTTTTCAGTCAACGGGAATCGGATTATCGGACAGAGTTTTCACCCCATAAAAATTTGAAAATCTTGAATTAAAAAGAGATTTATTTGTTTTCTAAACTAACATCTGTACTCTTAGTTTATGACTATTGTGGTTTAGTTGAAGTAAAATTATAATCTTATTCAATATTCGTCTCGTCCTTTTCGGTAATGTCCGACCACTTCCGGTCTTTACTACTTACTCTTAATTATATTTAATAGCTGAGCAGCTTAAGTCAAAAATGATGAAGAATCGTGCATTTTGGTAAGCAACCATGAAACTTGGCACGATTGCTCACAATGGTCTACTCTTCCGAAAAAACTTTTGGGCCACTCAAAAGATCCAAGATGGCCGCCATTTTTTATAAACCGTTGTCGCTGTTACAGTTTCTAGCGTTTCTCTTGAACTTGAATAACTGAATACAAGAACTGATAAGTAACCATCAAATATTCTGATAGTAAATAATTGTATGATGAATTAATTGAACGGAGGGTTTTATTGCATCATATCATTTGTAATAGGCATAATTAAGATAAATAATTCAGCATCGTTACGTTTTCGATTGTTCTTTTTTTTTTTTTTTTGAAAAGTTTCTATTGATATAAAACTTAACCTTACTCTCTAAAAACTGCGATTACCTTAATTACGCTACGCATGGTGTTCTACATTTAGCTATTCATGTTTGGATTTTAGTTGTTGTTTTTATTACTATTTATTACTATTTATTCATTTATTTGTTTGTTATGCCTTCTTGGGCATCTCCCTTTTAACTATCTTCTTAACTATCAACTGTTCAAAATAAATAAATACATAGATAAACTCTTAGGGTAGTATCGATATCCAGATCAAATTCTGTTAAATATTTCATTTGATAACTCCCAAATGTGCTCCCTCAATGTCTTCCCTCCTACCACTTTTGATTACATTTTAATAAAGCAATGTATTATAGGTACCGGAAGACAATATCGTGCAGAAAAAAAATCACACACACACACACACACACCCACACACATATATATATATATATATATATATATATATATATATATATATATATATATATATATGATGGACTCTCCCGTCGATTGCGACGTATGAGGTTCCAACAACTTTCATTTGTGTTTAGATCGTTCATGACACCTGAGTCCGGCAAGAGACCTGCAAGGAAAGCCGCAGACAGTGCAAGAGTCTGAGTAATCGGATGCCAGGTGTGGAGCACTCTCTCTAGCTTTTCGCCTAACTCTGGCAGTTCTCATATTATCCACACAGGTCTCGTTGAATCTTTCCAGTCCAATGCAACAAGCTGCTCGCCATGTCTTCCTGTCTTTTGTACAGTCTTCAAAGTTTTTAGGGGGTACTCCAATTGCTGTCAGCGCATCTTTCAATTTATCTTTGTACCTCAGCAAGGGCCGACCAACATTCCTGTTACCACAAGCTGAGGTAACAGGATATATATATATATATATATATATATATATATATATATATATATATATATATATATATATATCAATTAACCTTTTAACGTTGGTGCCGTAAGTACATGTGGGATGGTTCAGTGTACAGAAATGATGAAGAAACTGGGTATCAGATTTGTTTTATATGACCCAAAAGCCTCGCTCAATTCAGTTCAAAGTGAGGATAATGTTTTAACATTGTTGATTGACTCATGGATGTTTATTTTTCTATTCGAAGCTTTATGATAGATTTTTTTTGTTCGTGTCGTGAATAAGAAATTACCAATCGTTATCTGAGATCCTTAACAAGTAAAGTGCAGAGGTCACTAGTTTCAGACAGCGAAGAACTATGTGATAGAAAGACAGAAACGTTGGCCATTCTCAAAGTTCATGCTGAGTACAGAAAGGACTACACACGTTCGAACCTCCATTTAGAAGCAGAAACGTCCGAATGAGAATCTTGACTTGAATAGAACTGTAACAAATGGTTGGATCATTCTACCGTTCCAGAAAGCATCTCACGCCTGACGCAATCCTCTACCTGTATAAGAGTCAAATACGTTCTAAGATGGAGTACTCTTGCCACATCTGGGGAGGTGCTGCTCAGAGTACCCTTTCCTGCCTTGACATAGTACAAAACCGACTTGAAATATAGTGTGGAATGTCCTCTTCCCTTTTCTACAGCCACTTCCTCATATAACTAGTGTTGCTAGTCTTTCTCTGCTCTATCCTAATGTTCAGGGTAGATGCTCGACTGAGCTTAAATCTACGGTTCCCTGTTGTATAAATATTAAAAACTAAAACTCGTCAAACTACAACCACTGTCAATAATTTCCCTGTCTACTGTTGTGTACCTAAAACTAAACGGAGCTTCCATGAGCAAAGTTTCTTTCTTAGAACTACCAGTCTGTGAAACAAAATACCACATGTTTGCTTCTCAGCCCAATGTAAACAAATTCTTGTTAAACCGTCCCCTTAAATAATCAATTTTTCCCCAATTTCAACTATTATTTCAAATCATCACGGTGTTCTCTCACCGCCCACATGACAAACTCATTAACCTTTATCCTCGAGTGGTTATTGGGCCTTGGTAAGTGTTGACGCGTTAGTAAAAAAACAAAAAACAAATCAAAAACAAACAATAGATCGGCACTCTGCTACAGAGAAGAGAATATACATCCAGAAGTGATCAAGTGAAATCAGCCTAAATAATTACTAGCTTTTCTTATACAAACACAATATTTAATTCTTTTTCGCTAGTTATCTATGGTAAGCGTTGGGTCATGTACTTTAAAATATATGTTAATCGATATTATGGAATACATAATTAATCCTGATCGATATTTCATTTCTTATTAATGATACTTAGAAAAGGAGGGAATTTATCCCTCAGAAAATAATATTCTTGCCGCTATTCATTAATAAGTGGTCGTTTTCTTTAGTAGCAGGCATATTATATGAAATCACATCAAATGATTGGATAAGTCATGAAACTGCAGTAAAGTGTTAAGATAAGCCAGATTTATCATTATTTATTATTGCTGTAGAAGCCTATGTGAACAGGTTGTAAGCGTTTTATATGTGCAGTCGGCTGTATTAATTCGGAACTCGCGCGTAACGGTCCAAGCAAGTATCTCTATTTTATAGTGTTAGGTATGTGTATGTATTTATATATTCGTATGTACAATATTCACTCCTCAACTAATTAACCAACCATCATAAATTTTGAAACACAGCTTTTAAGCATAAGAGTTGGTAATGTGGGCTATATTTAGTTTAATTTTGTTTTGTGCAAAGGTGGTAAATAGCGGGTGGTAGCTCCTCAAGAAAATTCAGATACCCCCGATTTTGGGGAAATTTTTAAAAGAAATAAATAGTGTCCAAATTGTAAGGGGGAGGCATAATATAGGCACACCTCCCATTTTAAAATTTAAATATTTCAGATTTGCATTGAATTTGATCCTTCAGCATTAGACACCGATTAAGCAAAATTCCCTGAATTTCAATTTCTTCTTAAGCTTAAACCGTAAAGTTGAGACATTTTTGTATAATTGATTTTGATCAACATTTGAATAGGGATTCTAGACATAAGGGCTAGTAGTATTCTGTCTCAATATCCATCTTAGTACGAAGGGGCATAAAAGCGATGCAAAATAGTTCTGTTCGGCAATTAATTTTACCCGTCCTGGGACGGGTATTCTTCTGGGTTACATATCAAAGTGAATGCTTATTTTTATATTATACTAGCAGGACCCGTGTCCCGGCGTTGCCCGGAGAAATATAACAACCTGATTTTAATTTTTAAGTTAAATAAATAGATTCAGAAAATAAATCATTTCACTGGAAGTAATTTAGGTAATTAAAATAGGATTGATGTTTTACCTTCTGGTGCCAATATGTATAGACATTTACATATAAAAGTGAATACTTATTTTTATATTATATGAAAATGTTTAATGTTTGAAACCAGAATATTCTAAAGCCATGTACAGCACTTCGCTAACACAGTAGACATGCTTCTTCTATTGGTGACAAGAAGACAATATTTAAAGAAAACTTAATTCAACGCGGCACGTTTCAATTGCATCGCGGATTCAAGAGAAGTGTATTTTTTTTTTTAAATAAATAAATAAAATAAAACTAGAAATTTACACTGAAGACGTAAATGTTTGTCCAGACGCTCAAAAACGTTTAAATTTAAAGCGAAAATCAATTGACCGCGTACATATTATTTAGTGCTAAACTGATATTATTAGATCAAGAAGTTGTAACATGTCATCAGTGGTTGTGTATGTCGGTTGTTCCTACTTAACCGTTGACCTTCAAAGTAGATCGGTTAAGCTGCTTCTGCGACTTGTTCTTATATTCTTAAGCTACGAACGAATACGACTGAATTGAGAAAAGTTCCTATTTATTTGACTCCCCACAAACGAATACAACTGAAATTAGTAAACGCGTACAAAGTCTTCCGTAAAAAATTAAATAATAATAATAATAATAATAATAATAATAATAATAATAATAATAATAATAATAATAATAATAATAATAAAAATAATAATAATAATAATAATAATAATTTACAAGAAACAGCATAAGCTCCCCCACCCCACCCCCCAAAAAATGGTGCCGGCCTGACGAAATATTTGTAGAGGGTCGAGGAGGATGAAAAGACCGAGGAGGGACAGCACAAACCAGACCTCCACTGGAAAAGTGCGGAGAATCCTGGGACCTTGGGGTGGCTTATTGCCACCCAAATCCCAGAGAAGACAAAGTGCCCTTACCAGCGAGAAATCAATAGTAAGAGGCTGTTGCGATACCGTAAGGTTAGTTGCGGTGGTTATCGAAAAGAGGTGAAGAATACTGGAAATCCGGGGAAGCTTCTTGTCACTCAGACTCCAGGAAATACCACTGGTTGTTGTCCGTGAGCAATCACTGACGATGATCTGTGTGAGAACTCCTAGTGAGTAAAAATAATAATAATAACAACAGCAATCTTCTTATTCTTATGCGTTAAGTGCCAGCTACGACGAGATTCGCATGATTGATTTTTTGTCTCCACTTGACACGATCACAGGCTTAGATCAGGTGAGGAGTAGGTTTTGCAGAGATCTTGTGCAGGGTTTCTGACCATCTCACCATGAGCCTTCCTCTCGGTTGCTTCCCGGCGATTTCTAATGCCAAAACAAGTTTGGCGGCAGTGTCGTTGTTGGATCTCAGCAGACATCAAAACCATCTAAGCCGCCATTCCCTCATTTTTATCTCTATCAGTGCAATGCCGAAAAAGAGTAAAGTTGATTCTGAGAAGAAGGGGCGTTCTGTTGTGTTCTCCGCAAGGTGAAGAGTGTTAGGGTTTATGGTTAGGATTAGCGAGGACGTCCTGTGCTTTTCTCCGCAAGTTGAAGGGTGTTAGTGTTATAATTCGGGTTAGTAAAAACGTCCTCTACTTTTCTCCGCAAGTTGAAGGGTGTTAGGGGTTATGGCTAGGGTTAGCAAGAACGCCGTGTGTTTTTCTCTGCAAGTTGAAGGGTGTTAGGGGTTATGGCTAGGGTTAGCAAGAACGCCGTGTGTTTTTCTCCGCAAGTTGAAGGGTGTTAGGGTTATGGCTAGGATTAGCAAGGACGTCGTGTATTTTTCTCCGCAAGTTGAAGGGTGTTAGGGTTATGGCTAGGATTAGCAAGGACGTCGTGTATTTTTCTCCGCAAGTTGAAGGGTGTTAGGGTTATGGTTAGGATTTGCAAGGACGTCGTGTATTTTTTTCCGCAAGTTGAAGGGTGTTAGGGTTATGGTTAGGGTTAGCAAGGACGTCGTGTATTTTTTTCCGCAAGTTGAAGGGTGTTAGGGTTATGGTTAGGATTTGCAAGGGCGTCGTGTATTTTTTTCCGCAAGTTGAAGGGTGTTAGGGTTTTGGCTAGGGTTAGCAAGAACGCCGTGTGCTTTTCTCCGCAAGTTGAAGGGTGTTAGTGTTATGGTTAGGATTATCGAGGACATCCTGTGCTGGGCTTCCAATGGATACTGCACGCCTGTCCTGTGCAGTTCTAGGAGGTCCACCCTCCCAGGCTTCGCCTCCCCTCTTTGGGGAGGAGTAAGTTTATTGCTTACTGTCTGAGGCGCCCCTACCGGGGAATGCCGACGGGGCTGCCCAGGCAATTTTTAAATGGCCAGAGTGCTCACCTCTCGAGCGCTGGCTTTTAACCCCACTTGCTCGACCCGATCTTGGGTCACATCTTACTTGTGGAAGTAAGATAAAACTGGCCTTGTGCCTAACTCCGCGGGGAGTAAATAAACATCCTGTGCTGGGCTTCTCAAGTTGAAAGGTGTTAGGGTTAGCTAAGACGTCCTGTGCTTTTCTCCGCAAGTTGAAGAGGGGGGAGCTGTACATGTAACAATGGGTATAATGAGCCACCAATAAAAAGATAAGCAACGTAAAATCCTTTCTGTTTGAGTCTTTAGAATTAATTTCAAAATTTAAAAAATGAGCTTACAACGGCAATTGTGGACGATTCCGTTTTATTTATTTATTTTGAGAGTATTTTAAAATCCTAGATCTTAAATATGCTTTTAATAATCCCTAAATTGACAACACAAAATACGAACGCTAATTGCTGATTTGAAGATTAACGAATAAAAATGATAATATTGAACAGAGGGTTTGTTTTGTTTAGGTTTATTGTTTCTTTCTGTCTTGTTTTTTTTTTTTTAATTTATCTTTTCGGTTTCTATTGTGTGTGTGTTTTTTTTTTTACCATATTCCCTACGGGGAACGTGGTACAAGCAAAGGGAAATAATTCTAAATCAGTTTTTCAAGTGTCGGAAAAATGTTAACACGATCTTCCTTCCGTTACTTTTCACTGTGGGCTGATTTGTGTTTCAAAAAACTTGTAGCGTAGAAAATACTACTACTACTACTACTACTACTACTACTACTACTACTACTACTAATACTAATGCTAATAATAATAATAATAATAAGAAGAAGAAGAAGAAGAAGAAGAAGAAAAAAAAAGAAGAAACTTCATAAAATGACTGACCCCGCCCCCCCCCAATAAAAAAGATGGCACCAGCCTCGGCTGATCCTTCATAAAATAGTCGTGGTCAGGAGGATGGGAAGACCGAAGAGGTACAGCACAAACCAGACCTCTACTGGAAGAGTGCGGTAAGTGCTGTGATCTTGGGGAGTGTATTGCCATCAAAATCCCAGGGGAGACAAATGGTCGTTGCCAGCGAGAAATCAATGGTAAACGGTTGCTGCGATACCGCAAAGTCATTTGCAATGGGTATTAAAAAGAGGTGAGGAGTACTGGAAATCTGGGGAGGCTTGCTGTCAATCAGACCCTAGAGAACATCACCGGTTATTATCAGTGAGCAATCACTGACGATGACTTGTGTGAGAACTCTGAGTCATTACAAATAATAATAATAATAATAATAACAACAACAACAACAACGACGACGACAACAACAACGACGACAACGACAACGACGGATCAAGAAATAAGTTAATAATCTCCAAACAACAAAATTATTTCCAATTTGTTAAACGTTACAAGTTCTCTAAAGTGATCGGAATAAGGGGAGATGTATTTTGGAGTTTTACAATTTTTAAACAAACATTACGAACAAGATAAGGAAGTTGAAATTTGTTCCGTATAGAGGTTAGGGGGGATAAAAATACACAACGAAGGATTACATAGATTTACTCAACTCTAATATTCCAAATATTATGTTTCAAGATTTTTTTTAGATAAGGAAGGATAATTTATATATTTTGTATTATTTGGACTATGGTCCTAATTTTGGATGTTATTCTCGCAACGTAACGGCCTTCTTCAGGTGCACCTTGTTGAAGTTGAAAATATTTATGTCAAACTCGGGAATCTGTAAGGAATTTCGAACGGCTAACAGAACGAGAGCAGGCTACGCCCGTGGATTACATAAGAGGGTTCCGTTCAAAATTATTTTTATTACTAATTGGTCAGCACTTATTAAGGCTAAAAGCCACTCGCGTATAAAGCTGATGAGATATATTCTCATTTGAATGATGAAGAATATCATGAGAGGATTGAAAATTGTGAATAAAATCAGCATTTGATTACTTACGAAAACGGTTTCTGACAAATTAGATTTAAAGATGGCCATGATGTAGCTTGTAGGGAAGCGATTTTGTGGCAACGTGTTTCGCAAATGAGAATTTCTTGGAAAGAAACTCTGTTCATGGAAGTCACGTTTGCTGTAAAGAAGACGGAGGAAGAATGGGACGTTATTCGCAGTTGTGGTCGTGAGACAAGTTATTAAACTCCTAGAAATTGTGCAGTATGCTTGACCTTATTCTTCTTCTTCTTCTTCTTCTTCTTCTTCTTCTTCTTCTTAAAACTATGTTCTGCGGCTATGGTAGTCAAATGACACCCCGTAGCTGCAATCAGTCCTCCATGCTAGTCCCAGGCCATCTGGCCTTGTCATGCGCAAGTTGTCGTAGGCAATGGAGTGTTTTCGCTGTACGTAGTGGGCTTAGTCCCGCCTGCTTGAGGTCAGCACATAGTGTGCCCAACAGATTTGTGCAGTGCCGTCCTAGTCGCGGTTGGTAGGCTTGCAAGCCAGTAACGGCAAAGCCTAGTGCCCTTTGTGCAGAAGTGTCAAGGTCCATTCGTAGGGCATGGCCATCTTTGTTCAGCGACCTTTGTGGAGAGGGGTTTTTCGTTGCACAGCTCGTATAGTGCGTTGTTGCTGATAAGTTTTTTCGCCCAGCAGTGACCTGTGATGGAACAGAGGTGTCTGCGGTGACACGCATCCAGCTTGTCAAGCATGGCTTTTGTTATTGGCCAGCTGTTGCTATTGTAGAGCATGATGGACACGCAGTATGCGTTATAGAGACGGAGTCTAGTCTTCAACGGGATCTTGGTTCGTCGGCTCCAGAGTTTATGTAATGAATGAAACGCTACATTGCCATGTATACAGTCCTCCGTTATTCTGCATTTATTTCGGATGCGTCTCATGTCGTTTTTATTTATCCCAATTTGACGCTGAGGAGAAGGAGGAGGAGGAGGAGGAGGAGGAGGAGGAAGGCTGATTTGTATCGGACAAATGGGTCTCTGCTCACGGTATCTTCGGATCGACGTTACTTTCTCCCTTTAACTTTAGATATCTAGTTGAAGACATCTTCTGTTTCTTATGGCTGTTTTCTCACTGAAGAAGCGTTGCTGCTCTCTCTTTATCTGTTTGACTGTCTGTCTGTCTGTCTGTCTGTTTCTCTGCCTGTCTTTCTGTCAAACTCTCTCTCTCTCTCTCCCTCTCTCTCGCTTGCTCGCGCGTTACTTTTCCTTTATTTGTATGGAAGGTGCTCGACTGAGCACCAATCTCTGGTTCGTCCTTGTAAGATATTCACAAGAACTCGTCTTATTACAACGAAGAAAAATAAGTTAATTTCTCCCTCAGTGTTCTTAGCGTCAGACGAAATTTCCACAAACGCAGCTTCTTCGCAAGGGCTTCCCGTTTGTGAAACACATTCACACGGAACTGCTTCCTCGCATATTACAACTTGGTCATTGACAAAGCCAATGTCAACAGATTCCTTCACAATTATTCGGATTTGGTCATGACAATCATTCCACCTCATTAACCCTTATCCTCGAGTGACTTTTGACCTTGATAAGTGGTGATTTATTTTTGTCCAAATTCAGAATGCCCCTTTTCTTAGAGCTGGATTTTCCCCACATAAAAAAAAAACGACCTTGTGTTTAAATCTGCCCTCATGAGGAGGCAAGTAAATAGGAACTTAGATATAAACATACTAACTTATTTCTATTTATATTTTAACACTTTTCCACGAACAGAGATTCTTGGTAAGGGCTTCCTGTCTATGTACACATTGCTGCGGGACTGCTTCCTTGCATGTTACAACGTTGTTGTCTTCAAAGCCGATGTCAACAGATTCCTATCTAGAACCGTCCGCACAGAATTGGTTCTGACAATCATCCCATCTCATTAACTCTTATACTCTAGTAACATATGGCCTTGATAAGTGATGCCCCCTTTTAGCTAAAAATGGGACCACCCGACGTTGCCTGGGCAAGAAAAGAATAACTTATTTTTTATATAATAGTGTAACTTTATTCTGTACAAGTATTAATTTAAAAAATGTATTATTTGTTTTATTTAATTTATTTTATTTTTTATTATTTACTAATGAGTCTGCATTTATCAAGGCTGAAAGTCACTCAAGGATTAGGGTCATAATGAGAAGGCTAATTGAATGATGAAGAATATTATGAAATAATTTAAAATCATTAATTAATGAATAAAACTTGATGAATTATGAGGACGTTTTAAGACAAGTGTTTATTGGCATTAGATTTGAAGATGATCGTGTTGTAGCTCTCAGGGAAACAATCCTGTGACAATGTGTTCCTAGCGTCAGGTTAAATTTCCATGAACGAAACCTTTTTTAAAAGGTTTTTCCGTCTGTGAAATACATCACCGCGGGTCTGCATCCCTTCAAACTTCCAACATGGTCGTCTTCAAATCCAATGTCGTCAAATACTTGGCATAGACCCTTCTGATAAGTAAACAAACATAGTTGATTCCATTGATCATTCCCAATCCTCTCATAATATTCGTCATCTTTCAACTGATAATCATTTCATCTCATGATCCCTTGTCCTAAAGTAGATTTTAGCCTTGATAAGTAGTGCAGCATGTGTACCATTGGAAACCTCAAACGGTTAAGAAACCTCCCTGTCAGACAATACAGTACACCTCATAATCTAGTGAAAGGACACGATGACATTGAACATGTTGACAGGAATATCGAGTTCCTTGAGCACCTTCCACAATGTCTTTCTGTTCATGCTGTCGAAGGTCTTGGTTAAGTCCACGAACACTATGTACAATTCTTGATGTTTCTCTCTCATTTTCTCGGCAACGTGACGAGGGGAGAATATCATGTCGATAACACCACATCCAGCTCGAAAGCCACGTTGCAATACTGGATTAATTTCCACGATAAGATGCTGTTAAGAATAAGTCGAGCTAAAATCTTCCCAGCAACTGACAAAAGAGAGTTCCTGCGTGGGTTGTCACAAACGTTTCGACTACGCTTGTTTTTGAAAATATGTTTTATGATAACGTACCTGACATTTATTAGTACATACCCATGCTTCGATGCTTTATGGCAATTAAGCTACACAGAGGCTCGCACGTTTTAT
>OY744550.1:50876665-50886665 GCA_963556195.1 Sepiola atlantica
TGCAGGATTAAACAAAAAGCTGAAAAGGGAAAAAATTACGAAATATCAAGGTCTTATGGACGGCATGAAAAGAAACTGAAATCTTAGGAAAATCTCCATCATACCAGTAATTATAGGAGCAACAGGACTAATGAAAAAGAATTTCAAAAGCAATCCGGCAAGTATACCCGGTGAACCGAGTGCAAGAGAAATACAAACAATTCCACTTAAAGGGACGGTTAGAATCTTAAAAAGATCTCTCGGCTGGAGTGTCTGAAATAGCCGGTGAATGTCTGGCATCCGGTAGGATGCCCCATCTCCTGCAAAAACGGAAAGATAAAAAAAATTAAAAAGGAGAAAAGTTTATCAGTGATGTTCCAAACACCCTGTATAAACATGTATTATATATACGCACTTTGCGTTCTCAAACCTGTCGTTTCAACTGATTTCCCTCTGAAAAATAGAACATATTGCTTCCGCTGGAGTATGAGCGACAGCAAGATCCCTCCGACATTCCAGCATTATTTGTTGTATTATTTCATTGTTGCAACTCATTTGGTGTTCTCAAACCAATGATTTCTCATTAAGTGACAGCAACTGCCTGCCCGATATATTCCATTAATCTTTGCTCCATTTTAGTGTTCGGGGATGTCTGTGTTGTAGTGGATACAGAAATTTACTTACGACCTGGGTGTACCAAGTTCGAATCCAGTCGTTTCCATAACACCAATTACACTATGGATGCGGGCAACCTTCACGTGGTCACTACTGAATCTACCTGATTCTACAGGATGACCGCCCCGAATGCAAATAATGGAATCGTTAATGAAATTAACAATACTTTCTGTAATCAAACAATATTGTGTACACATTAACTCCAGTGAAAGCTTGGCTTGCCCCCCAAGTTTCGGTAATGAACCTCCAACAGTCTTTTCTTTATCGCAGTTGAATCATATCAGGGGAGCACTTTGATAATCGTCTCATCAGTAATAGGCTTGATGGGCTTTAAATTCACCGTATCTTAAACCCCCAGATTTTATTTTTGGGGTTATTTCAAAGATAAATTTTATGAAAACAATCCTAAATAGAATAGAGTTATCAAAGAAAAAATTAGGACAGCATTAAGAGTGGCGTGTCTCAAAGTTATTACCAAGTTTGCACTTCCCCAACACTACTTGGACCTAATCGCAAACAATAAAAAACCAATAGTCAAATGGAATATCATTAGAAAAACTAGCATCTGTAATTCTCTAAACATACTATGTTACCTCTGCCTAAACGAAAAACTTGAGATAATCAGATTTACTGATAGGGGTAACCTTCTTCATAAAAAACATGAAACTTCGATAAATTGTAGGTATAGTAAGTCACACCTTCTTAGCAACATACGTATAACCAGGTGTGCTTAGCATTGAACGGCGATAAACAATTGGGCATTCATAGCTAAAGCTTGGTGGACAAGTAATACAGGTTTATTTATATCAGCTATGATCAGATGTTAGATTTCAGTATTTTTCATGCCTTTACAAAGAATGTCTAAATGATGATCTCCCTTCTTGATTGTTTGATCATTTACGAGAGTTTTGTGTGATACCAACTGAGGCGTGTTCTGCTGGGACGTCAGAATCTAAGATTTCGTGGTTGTTTTAATTCATGTTGACTATTATCACGTATGTTCTTGTTTGCCTCAGAAAAGTTTGTGATTTGAAGTTTCCAATACTGCTTCTTGTTTGTGTTTGTACTATGTTTAAAGTGAAGACATTTGCATAGTTCCCAGTGGACTACCCTTCCCACGCAGTTATGTCTGTTTTTGTATTCCTTTTTGGGGGCGGGGGGGGGGCTAGTTTGCTGAATTCACTAATCATGTGTTGAACAGGTTCGTCTCTTTGTCTACAGAGTTTACATTTACTGTTGTATTAGGGTTCTGTCTATCTTAGCTTTCAGATCGTTGGTTTTGATCGCGTTTTTTTTTCTGTGAGGCTGTCAGTAGCAATTGTATTTCTCTGTCCAGGTGACCTTTTCACAGACATGCCATGTGTTTTCGTGCGTCTCTTCTCCGGTCAGTATTATGAATCTTTCATCATAATTATTTACTCGCTATAAGTGTTCACATAAGAAATTATCAGTGATGGCTTACTGACAATAACAAGTAGTTTTCCCCTGGAGTCCAAGAGACAACAAATCTCGTCAGATTTACAGCACTCTCCAGGTCATTCGATACATTTTCAAATTATTTTGCGTTATCGATGCAGACGTTTACCATTCAGTTTTCGCAAGAAACAACCGTTGATCTTCTCTTGAATTTGAGTGACAATAAGCCCCCAAGGTTCCAGAATCTCGCACCATTCCAGTGGAGGTATGGTTGGTGCTTTCCTTCCTCAGTCTTTCTATCTTCATTGATTCTATAATGCTGGTGTCACTATACGTAGTATGTGTGTAGTTCTGTGAATTTATTTGTGTTTGTGTATTTTTAAGGATGGGTCAGTTTTTTTTTGTTTGTTTTTTCATTTCTGTCAGTTTTCACTATTTGGGGGCTCGAGTATTATTATTATTATTATTATTATTATTATTATTATTATTATTATTATTTCATAGTAGTGTTTTTATTTGAATTTACTTTTTTTTAATTTTATGAACATCGGGTAAATTACTTTGACTTTTTACATTTTCGCTTTTCCGAACAGGCAAGCCTTTTGCAGAATTGGAAAATAAATTGTCTCGTCAATCTGTTTAATCAGGTTATGGTAGCTTTTCGTTATGGTTCCAAGCGTTCCAATTACAACGGGAATCACCTTTACTTCTTTACATTTCACTAGTCTAAGTAATTACTATTTTAGAGCTTGATATCTTTGTTTCGTGTTCTTTCTCCTGCACTCTGGTATCAATGATTAAGCAAGTTCTCTTGTTTTTGATAAGAAAGATTAAATCGGGTTTGGAATGTTCAAGAACCTTATCAGTTTGTATGCGTATGTTCCAAAGAAGTTTGACAAGGTTTTTTACTTGCACCACTTTTGGCTTATGCTCATACCACTTAACATTGTGGCCTAATTCATAGAGTCTTCATATATTCTAGTGTAGTACTTGATCGACTTTGTCGAATCTCCATTTTGTATATTGATGTTGTGCTAGCATAGGGAATTATGTTACAACATGCTCTAAGGTGTCTTCCCTTTAATTACACAATCTGCACATCGATGATTCTGCAGTTTTGTTAATGTAATGTTTGATGGACCAGTACACTTTTGAAATCACCCCATACCAATCAATTGCAGCTGTCATAATCTCTAAACTTCTTCTTCTTCTTCTTCTTCTTATTATTATTATTATTATTATTATTATTATTATTATTATTATTATTATTATTATTATTATTATTATTATTATTATTATTATTATTATTTACTCACTAGGAGTTATCACACTGGTCATCGTCAGTGATCGCCCACTGCCAACAACCTGTGGTATTCCCTGGAGTCTGAGTGACAACAAGTCTCCTCAGACTTCCAGTATGCTCCACCTCTTTTCGTTCATCACCGCTGATGACCTTGCGGTATCGCAACAGCCACCTACCACCGATTTCCCGCTGGTAAGGGCCATTGGTCCCCTCTGGGGCCCGAGTGGCAACAAGCCTCCCCAAGGTCCCAGAGCTGTCCGCGCTCTTCCAGTGGAGGTCTGGTTTGCGCTTTCCCTCCTCGACCCTCTGTCCATAATTTTCGTGGCGAGAGCCTATGCTTGCGCCTCTCTCGTACGGTTGTATTTTCCCCGGTTCTGTTGTTTTGTGCTTCCATGTGTTTGTTCTCCATTCGTTGCTTATGTGGGTTGGTTTCCGCATTCGAGGACATTTCTCAGGATTGTAGCTGTTTTGATCATTACTGTCCTTTGTATGGTCTCAGTTATCCCTTTGATTCCTATTTCTCCTAGTCTTTTCTCCATGTTTTTGGGGACTGTTCCTAGTGCTCCTATGATTATTGGTGTTATACTGACTTTCTTCATGTTCCATATTCCTTTCAATTCTCTGGCAAGTTCAGTATATTTGCTTCTTTTTTCCGTCTCTTTGGTCTTCACTCTGTGGTCTGCTGGAACGGCAAAGTCTACGATTTTGCAGGTTTTTTCTTTCTTGTTGATTATTATCATATCCGGTCTCCTTGCTGTTATGGGTTTGTCTGTTTGTACGTTCATATCCCATATGAGTTTGTGTTTTTCGTTTTCTAGTACAGTTTCTGGTTTGTGTTTGTACCGTTTTTTTGCATATTCGAAATTCAGTTGTTTGCACATTTCCCGGTGTACTTCTTTCCCCATGCTATCATGTCTGTTCTTGTATTCCTTTTGTGCTAGCTTGCTGCATTCACTTATTATATGATTTATCGTTTCGTCTCTTTGTCCACACAGTCGGCATTTGCTGTTTTCCTGGGTTTTATCTATCTTTGCTTTAATAAAGTTTGTCCTAATCGCGTTGTTCTGTACGGCCGTCAGCAGAGATTCCGTTTCTCTGTTCAGGTGTCCTTTTCTTAGCCATGCCCAGCTGTTTTCATTGGCTTCATCGCTTGTAAGTCTTATGAAGCGTCCATGTAGTTGTTTTTCTTCCCACTTTTCCTTTCTTGTCTTTTTGTTTCTGGGTTCAGTACTTCCGGGGTTGTTTGTTGGGCTGGTGTCTCTTGCTGTGGTGATCAGTCTTTCCGTGTTCTGGGTTACATATTTCTCCAGCTCTTTTTTGGTGTCTTCCACACAGTCTTCTATACTTACCAGTCCTCTACCTCCTTCATTTCTTCTCACGTAGAGTCTGTCCGTGTCGTCTTTTGGGTGCAAAGCATTGTGCATAGTCATTAGTTTTCTTGTTCGTTGGTGAAGGTGCCTGAGTTCTTCTTTGGTCCAGCCTATGAATGGTCCAGAGTATCTTATTAGTGATACAGCCCATGTGTTTATCCCTTTTACTAGGTTTCTGCTATATAGTTTAGTTTCTAAGAGTTTCCTTGTTCTTCGTAGATATTCTTTTCCAATCTTCTCTTTCATTTCTGTATATTCCTATTATTATTATTATTATTATTATTATTATTATTATTATTATTATTATTATTATTATTATTATTTGTACTCACTAGAGGTTCTAACACAGATTATCGTTAGTGATTGCTCACCAACAATACCCAGTGGTATTTCCTGGAGTCTGAGTGACAACAAGCCTCCCCAAATTTCTAGTATTTTTTACCTCTTTTCGATAACCACCGTAAATAACATTGCGGTATCGCAACAGCCTCTTTCCATTGATTTCTCACTGGTAAGGACCATTGGTTTTCTCTGGGAACTGGGTGGCAATAAGCCTCCCCAAGGTCCCAGCATTCTCCGCACTTTTCCAGTGGAGGTCTAGTGTGTGATGTCCCGCCTCGGTCTTCTCATCCTCCTTGACCCTATGAAAATATTTTGCATGGTGTCAGCCATTTTTTATTTTTTATGTATTTTTTCTCCTTTTTATTCATTTTTTTTATTATTCAATTTATTTATTTATTTTGTGTGGAGGTGCTAGAGCCGGGGAGCTTATGGTGTTTCTGGCTATTTCTGTTCATTAGTTCATTTTTGTGTCGTGTCAGCTGAGGCCGGTGTAATTTATTAGAAAGGTAGAGATATGATGTGATGCTTCTTGCATTTTCTGTTCTTTGGTTTGAGAAGTGGTGTTCTTTCTGTAGTTTTGTGTTCTTTCTGTAGTTTTGTGTTCTTCCTGTTGTAGATTCCATGTTATCTTTCGTTGCTCATACGGGTTGGTTTTCGCATTCGATTAATTTTTCTTAAGATTGCAACTGTTTAGATCATTGTCATCCTTTGTATAGCTTCACTGATCCCTTTAATTCCAATTTCTCCCAATCTTTATTCCAGCTTTTGGGGATTGTTCCTAGAGCTCCTACGATTATTGGTATTATATTGACTTTTTTGCATGCTCCATATTCTTTTTACTTCTCTGGTTAGTTTCGTGTATTTGCTTCGTTTTTCCGTGTCTTTGATCTTCACTCTGTGGTCTGCTGGAACGGCGAAGTCTACGATTTTACAAGATGTTTCCTTCTTGTCGATTATAATAACATCCGGTCTCCTTGCTTGTATGAGTTTATCTGTTTGTATATTCATATCCCAGATGATTTTGTGTTTTTCGTTTTCCAGTATTGTATCTGGTTTATGTTTTGTACCATTTGTCTGCTTATCCGAAATTCAATTGTTTGCACAGTTCCCGGTATACTGCTTTCTGCACACAGTCATGTCGTTTCTTGTATTCTTTTTGGGCAATTTTGCTACATTCATTTATTATATGATTTACTGTTTCGTCTATTTGTCCACACAGTCTGTAATTACTGTTTTCTCTGGGTTTTATCTATTTTAGCTTTAATGTAGGTTGCCATAATTGCATCTTTCTGTTCATCCATCAGTAAAGATTCCGTTTCTCTGTTCATGTGTCCTTTTCTCAGCCATGTCTAGCTATTTTCGTTGGTTTCTTCTCTTGTGAGTGTTATGAAGCGTACATGTAGTTGTTTTTCTTCCCACTTTTCTTTTCTTGTCGTTTATATTATTATTATTATTATTATTATTATTATTATTATTATTATTTTTTATTATTATTATTATTATTATTATTATTATTATTATTATTATTATTATTATTATGTGTGTATTTACGAATATATAATAGATGTTGAGAATACAAACAATTGGGAATCAATAGATATGCATAATTTGTCAAAACTGAAGTCTGCTTGTATACATATCCGTTTTCCAAAAAAAATGAAAATTACTAGAAAGGGAAAAATATCTTAATTTGAATTGAGTAAATTAAAAAACATAATTTAATATAAATTTATAATTGTTTGTTTTAATTTGTTTCTTGTTTCTAATTGGTTTGTTGTTTTTTATTTTTATTTGTTTTTATGTGCTTTTTATTTTCTTTTTAAAATCTTTTAATTATTATTATTATTATTATTATTATTATTATTTATGTTGCTTTTCTTGGCAGATTGATTGATTAAAATATTGATGTATTTTTTTTTCGGAATGAAATTAATATGAGATAATGATTTCCACTAATCTTGGTTTGACGTCAGCGCAAAGATTTTTACAAAAAATACTATATGGAAAACAAAATAGTTCAGATCAGGATGTAAGAATATAGTCGGAAAATCATGGGTGTGAGCAGGTGTTTGCGCAAGCATGTCTTAGGAAGGGAGAGAGGGGAATAGAGAATAGCCGCAATGGTACCAAGCAAATCCACATATAAAAAGGAAAGAAATATGTCTATTTATATATATATATATATATATATATATATATATATATATATATATATATATATATATATAAAGAAGAAAACTAAAAGCGAACTTTTAGGAAAGGTAAAACCTATTGTGAAAAGTATACAGCTTAAAGTATACAGCTTCTTGCCTTGTGTTTTTTCCCCACAATCTTTGTTTTACTTTTTCAGATTTTAAATCTTGGCTCTTCGCCAACTTATCTATCCCAGCAATTTCCTCTGATGATAAGATTTTGATCTTTGAAAAGCCTGACTTAAGGAAAAAAATAATTAAATTGATTGCTTTTTTGCGGAATATACCTTGCATTGAAAAACTGAATTGAAAAAAGATCTGCCACCGTCGCTTTTCTAATTCCTTTTCATGCTTCTATCAATCTATCTATCTATCTATCTATATATATATATATATATATATATATATATATATATATATTTTCATGGTAAACAACTGATGATCCCTTAAAATAGTGTTAGAAACAAACTAATATAATAACTGTAAAAGATAAATTGACATACATGAGTTATTTTCCACTGGAAGACTTGGGACTATAAGTTTTTTTTTCTTAATATAGTTTTAATGGTTGAGAAACTTCCGAGACTATATATATATATATATATATATATATATATATATATATATATATATATATATATATATATATATATATATATATATATATATATATATATATATGTACAGGATTGCAATTTAAAATTAATTAACCAATTATTATGTATTTGAGAGCACAATTACTAGGCGTAAGTGGTTATAATGTGGGTTATATTTAGTATAATTTAAGTTAAAGTCAAAGGATTAAAAACGTGGTTGAACCCCTTTTAAAAATTCGCGTGCTCTGTTGTGTTTAGGGCATCATATGGGCACAACCTCACTCTAAAAGTAATCCTAAATATATCAGATTTGCATCGAATGTTATCCATAGTCATCGGAGACCAATTAAAAAGAGCCCCTGAATTCGTTAAAAAATTAACATTTATTTCATACAAAATGTTTGCTTGTTTTGTCTCGCTTGTAAATCGAGCCTCGTTTGTGTTTTGGTTGGACGCAGGTAAGTCAACGGAGTTTTCATTCGGCACCGTCCAGCGTTTAACGTAAACATCCGGAAAGCAGCGATACCGAGGCACTTTCAGCGCGGGTCCCAATATAAAAAAAAGTACCCATATTTATATTTAAAAATGTACGAACTCAGTAAGAGGAACAAGAAAGGGGGATTGCACAAACCTTCATACAAATATGCATTAAGTAATGGCCCTTATTACACAAAATCATAACGTAGTCAAAGAAAAAACAACAACAACAACAACAAAATCATGAATACATAAAGGCACATAGATCTTAGATTAAATGTACGTATAATTTGTTTATCTCAAATATCAACCACGTCAGTTTCTGGTTAACCTGTTTCTCGTAACACGTTTAAGGGCGTCCTCTCTCACCTTTTGGAGCGCTTCATTATCTACCACACGCACTGGTAAGTTAAACCCTAACACCTGCAAAAAACTAGAGCAATCTTATTTAAAGTAAATCTACAACACTCTAACATCCGCGATGAATACGGTAAAGCTGTGTTCAATATCAAAAGTGCGGAAAAGTATCAGTTTCGTAGCCCGTGTTAGGTTTGCACTTATATGTGTCAGACCCCGTCGAGATGGCACACTTGAAAAACTTCCAAACTCAAGATGATACAAGCCAAATAAAAATAAAAATAACCTTCATGAAAGCATAACGAAAGAGAATAACATTGATTAACAAATATAGAATTGTTACGGTTTCAGCAAAGACGTGCAATGCAATAGTACAGATGGACATTCTTTTTTTATGGAAATCGCTCCAGACAAAGCATGAATCCACTTGATGTAATATGCTGACAAGAACAAATATGATCATCGCAAAGACAGGAGATGCCTACTGGCCTTAGTTTTGAAAATATCAAAACTATAAGAAGAAGAAAAACAGTCAACAGGACGTGAGTTCTACAAGTCCGCGGTTGTTGGAAAGAAGCCACTGGAATAGGAAGCTGTATTACAATGAGGTATCAAAACAGAGAATTGATGGAGACCACTAGACCAACGAGTGAAATGAGCTGGAACAAAAGAAGCCGGGAATATATCACATAATTCTAAAGAACACATGCAATAATAGCACTTAAAGAAAAGACTGAGACTAGCAACACCACGTCTGTGGGAGAGAGAAAATGCAGAGAAGAAGAAAGGGTAGGGCCAATCAAATTACAGATACGTTTCTGCATCTTATCAAGAACTCTCGAATGGGGCAGAGATTCATCAGCACAACATAAAAACGTTGTTATTACTTTTTTTATGAGAACAAATAGCTTACACACACGTTTCAATGAGACCCTCTTCATCCTATGGTACGTTGACCGGTGTGATAAAAATTTATGAATAACATAATTTTTAATGATTTAAAAAAAAAATTTTCATATTATTCTATAATTATATAATTAGAAAAAGAATGTGATAAAAACATGAAATCCGATAAATAGTGGTTGTAAAGATAACAATATTTTATTGAGAGAAACAAAGTTGTGAAAAGTGTTCTGTTTGCAGGTGTGTCCGTTGTGGTTCTTTCTTTTTCTTTATTTCACTTCGATTAGCTTTCAGAGATCAATGGGTCCTCTCTTGGGCTAACACTTGATTTCTTTATGAACTACACAGGCAACCAACGTTCTGTTTAAAGTTCTTCTCTTGTGGCCATAC
>OY744550.1:50891665-50906665 GCA_963556195.1 Sepiola atlantica
TTTATTTTAAATTAAAATTTTATATATATATATATATATATATATATATATATATATATATATATATATATATATATATATATATATAAAACAAAAAAAATTGACTGATTTTGCTTTTGGGCACTCATACGTCGAAATTGACGGGAGAGTCCATCATGTACGTATATGTATGTATGTATGTATGTATGTATGTATGTATGTATGTATATATATATATATATATATATATATATATATATATATATGTGTGTGTGTGTGTATGTGTGTGTATGTATGTGCATAAAAATACGCGCATACCCGTACATACAGACACACATACATGCTAAAAATATGTGAATGTAAAATACATATAAGAATATTCGACGTATATTTAAAAAAAAACCGATGTCGTTCAAAGCGATCAATAATACATAATACAAGTTTTATTTTATTTTTCTTTGTTCGTTTAGTTTATTTGTTTTTTTTTGTTCACATATTAATTTTCTTATAGATCGTTGTCCCGTTTTACAAAATGTGCGTGGATAAAAAGCAACGCACAAAAAAAAAAACGACTACATTCCTCTTTCAATGCCACCTTTAACAGCTATCTGATAACATTAAGAAGAAAAGAAGAAGAAAAAAAACATCATCTATGTTTATTTATTTGCTACGAAAATAATCCAGCATTCCTTGTCTTAAAACGGGCTAAAATTTTCAAAACAACAGCAAAAAAAAAAACGGGCTTTTCCTTTCGATTTACTTCGCCGTAAATCGCGGAGTTAAATATCGGTTGTCTCCCTTGCAATACTCAGGCATATCAGAGCGCTTCAAGACTAGAATATTGACATATGTGACAGAAAATAAAATATAAGACACATTTTGATATGTTTTTATCTATTTTACTATGTAATCACTATTATTGTTATTATTATTATTATTATTATTATTATTATTATTATTATTATTATTATTATTATTATTATTATTATTATTGGTGCCACATCTGGGCTGGTGCATCATCTACTAGTCTCTCCCTCCTTGACAAGGTCCAAAAACGAGTCGCCAACCTAATAGGTCCCTCACTATCAACCAAGCTCCAGTCCCTGTCCCATCGACGCAATGTAGCATCCTTATGTTTGTTTTACAAATACTTCAATGGATTATGCTCCGATGAATTGGCTACTCTGGTGCCCCCTCGACGTAAATTCACTAGACCAACTCGACAATCAACTAAATCTCATTCATTCACTGTGGAGGTCCCCAGATGCCGGAGAGCCTTCTACTCAAATAGCTTCTTTCCTCGTGCTGCTGGCCTCTGGAACTCCCTCCCTTCCCCCTGTTTCCCCGACAGTACTGACATGCAGAAATTTAAAACTAATGTAAACAGACATCTCGCTGCGCAGATCCCAATTTAGGTTGACCCCCCAACCTTCTACCCTTTTTTTTTCTCAGTAGCCCCTTACGTCTACAGTGGCGGCTTGCCTTGTTTGGGGTAAACCATGTTAAAAAAATTATTATTATTATTATTATTATTATTATTATTATTATTATTATTATTATTATTATTATTATTATTATCAAAACAGAAAAAGTTCACATATTTTTGTTAGTAAATAATCCCCTCCCTCCCCAAAACGGAGAATGCAATCTCTTGAAAGATGGTATCTTTAGCACAGAACAGATACTACACTACCAGTTCCCATTCCGCCCCAAAATCGGGAGACACTCCCCGCGAAGAGGGTATCATGTCAAACGAACGTATACTACATTATCCCGCAAAAGCGGAGGTAATGCTTGGGGATGGTCTCTGAAAAGTAGTACATTAGACTGAAATAGTATAGTACACTGACTTGAGCATTAAAAGATAGTACAACATTAATAGCGGTAATAGTATAGTTTCGGCTTCAGACAGACAGGTACAAAACCTCCATTAGTAATATATCATTATTTGTACTCACTTGGAGTTCTCACACAGGTCATCATCAGTGATTACTTACCGGACATAACCGGTTGTGTTCCCTGGAGTCTGAGTGACAACAAGTCTCCCCAGATTTCTAGTACTCTTCACCTCTTTCGATAAATATTGCAAATGACTTTGTGTTATCACAACAGCCGCTTACAATCGATTTCTCGCTGGCAACGACCTTTGGTTTTCTCTGGGAGTTGGGTGGCAATAAGCCCCCTCAAGGACCCTTCGACTATTTTGTGTGGTATCAGCTGAGCCTGTTTCCATCTTTTTTTAGGGTGAGGGGGGGGGGCAGTTTATGCCATTGTTTGCAGGTTTTGTTCCTTAGTTCGTGCGGTGGCGTTCTCCTGTCGTTTTGTGCGTTATTATTATTATTATTTGTAGTCACTAGGAGTTCTCACACAGGTCATCAGTGATTGCTCACGGACAACCGGTGGTATTCCCTGGAGTCTGAGTGACAACAAGTCTCCCCAGATTTCCAGTATTCTCCAATTTTTTTCGATAACCACCGCAAATAAACTTGCAGTATCGCAACAGGCGTTTACCATTGATTTCTCGCTGGTAAGGACCATTATTATAATAATTATTATTATTACTATTATTATTATTATTATTATTATTATTATTATTATTATTTGTACTCACTAGGAGTTCTCACACAGATAATCGTCCGTGATTGCTCATTGACAACAACCAGTGGTATTTCCTGGAGTCTGAGTGACAACAAGTCTCCCCAGACTTCGAGTGTTCTTCACCTCTTTTCGATAACGATGCGGTATCGCAACAGTCTCTTACCATTGATTTCTCGCCGGTAAGGACACTTGGTCTTCTCTGGGATTTGGGTGGCAACAAGCCTCCCCAAGATCTCAGCACTCTCTGCACTTTTCCAGTGGAGGTCTGGTTTGTGCTGTCCCTCCTCGGTCTTCTCATCCTCCTCGACACTCTACAAATATGTTGTCTGGTGTCAGCCTAGGCCGGCACCAGTTAAAAAAAAAATGAATGAAATAATATTTTTTCAAATTTTTAAATTTTTTCTCTTCAATCTATTTTTTCCCCTTCCTTTTCTCTTCCCTTATGGTAAAAAAAAAAAAAAGAAAAAAAGAAAAAAAAAAAGAATTTTTTAAATTCTTTTTAATTTTTGGGGGGTGGGTGGGTGAGGGAGAGGGAGGAGCTTATAGTGTTTCTTGTAATTTCTGTTTCTTGGTTCATTTTTGTGTAGTGATAGCTGAGGCCGGTGTAATTTATTGGGGGGGGGGAATTATGAAGTGCTGTTTCTTGCAGTTTCTGTTCCTTGGCTCTTGTTGTGGTGTTCTTCGTGTGGTCTTGTTTTCTCCGTTGTAAATTCCTTGTGTCTGGTTAGCCTTTGTAGCTTATGTGTGTTAGTTTCCGCATTCGAGGATTTTCCTTAAGATTGCAGCTGTTTTGATCATTGCCGTCCTTTGTATGGTTTCGATAGTCCCTTTGATTCCAATTTCTCCAAATCTTTTCTCCATGTTTTTTGGGATTGTTCCTAGTGCTCCTACGATTATTGGTATTATACTAACTTTCTTCATGCTCCATATTCCTTTCAGTTCTCTGGCTAGTTCTGTGTATTTACTTCGTTTTTCCGTGTCTTTGATCTTCACTCTGTGTCTGCTGGAACAGTGAAGTCTACGATTTTGCAAGATTTATCCTTTTTGTCTATTATAATAACATCAGGTCTCCTTGCTTGTATGAGTTTATCTGTTTGTATATCCATATCCCAGAGGATCTTGTGTTTTTCGTTTTCCAGTACTGTTTCTGGTTTATGTTTGTACCATTTGTCTGCATATTCGAAATTCAATTGTTTGCACAGTTCCCTGTGTATTACTTTCCCAACACAATCATGTCTGTTCTTGTATTCTTTTTGAGCAAGTTTGCTACATTCACTTATTATATGATTTACTGTTTCGTCTCTTTGTCCACACAGTCTGCATTTATTGTTTTCCTGGGTTTTATCTATTTTAGCTTTAATGTAGTTTGTCCTAATCGCATTGTTCTGTGCAGCCATCAGTAAAGATTCCGTTTCTCTGTTCAAGTTTCCTTTTCTTAGCCATATCCAGCTATTTGCATTGGTTTCTTCTCTTGTGAGTCTTATGAAGCGTCAATGTAGTTGTTTTTCTTCCCATTTTTCTTTTCTTGTCTGTTTGTGTCCAGTTTCGATGCTTCCTGCATTGTTCGTTGGGACGGTATCTCTTGCTGCGGTGATCAGCTTTTCTGTGTTCTGGTTTATGTATTTCTCCAGCTCTTTTTTAGTGTCGTCCACACAGTCTTCTATACTTACCAGTCCTCTTCCCCCTTCGTTTCTCTTCACGTAGAGTCTGTCTGTATCGTCGTTTGGATGTAGTGCATTGTGCATAGTCATTAATTTTCTAGTCCTCTGATCAAAGTGCCTGAGTTCTTCTTTAGTCTAGTTTATGAATGGTCCAGAATATCTTATTAGTGATACTGCCCAGGTCTTTATTCCTTTGATTAGGTTTCTGCTATATAATTTTGTTTCTAAGAGCTTTCTTGTTCTTCTCAGGTATTCTTTTCCAATCTTCTTTTTCATTTCTGTTGATTTGATTGTGTCTGCTTCCAACACTCCCAAATATTTATAGCTGTCTTGTTTGCCTAGCTCCCTCATCTGCTCTCGGTTGGGTAGTTCAATGCCTTCAGTCGTCTCCAACTTTCCCTTTTTAATCTCTAGCAATGCACACTTTTCCATTCAGAATTCCATTTGAATGTCCTAACTGAAGATTCTGGTCGTATTTATCAGCTTTTCCAGTTCCTTTTTGCTTTTTGCAAATAGCTTCAGGTCGTCCATGTATTATTATTATTATTATTATTATTATTATTGTTGTTATTGTTATTGTTATTGTTATTGTTATTGTTATTGTTATTGTTATCGTTATCATCATCATCATCATCATCATCATCATCATCATCATCATCATCATCATCATCATCATCATCATCATTTGTACTCACTAGGAGTCATCACACAGGTGATCGTCAGTGTTAGCTCACCGACAACAAACAGTAGTATTTCCTGGAGTCTAAGTGACAACAAGCCTCTCCAGATGTCCAGTATTTTTCACCGCTTTTCGATAACCACCGTAAATAACGATGCGGTATCGCAACAGCCTCTTCTCATTAATTTCTAGCTGGTAAGGACAATTGGTTTTCTCTGGGATTTGGGTGGCAGTAAGCCTTCCCATAGTCCCAGCATTCTCCGCACTTTTGCAGTGGAGGTCAGGTGTATGTTGTCCCTCCTCGGTCTTCTCATCCTCCTCGACCCTCAACATATATTGTGTCTGGTGTCTCCCTTTGCCGGCACCATTTTTATTTATTTAAAAAAAAAATGTATTTATTTGTGGGGGGAGGGAAGGGGGAGGGTTTATAGTGTTTCTTGTAATTTCCATTCTCTTGGTTCATTTATGTGTGGGTAAGCTGAGGCCGGTGTAATTTATTGGGGGGGGGATTATGAATTGATGTTTCTTGCAGTTTCTGTTCCTTGGTTCGTGTTGTTGTGTTCTTCGTATGGTTTTGTTTTCTCCCTGTTGTAAATTCCTTGTGACTGGTTACCTTTTATAGCTTATGCGGGTAGGTTTCTGCATTCAAGGATTTTCCTTAAGATGGCAGCTGTTTTGATCATTGTCGTCCTTTGTATGGTTTCGATTGTCTCTTTGATTCCAATTTCTCCCAGTCTTTTCTCCCGGTGTTTGGGGATTGTTCCTAGTGCTCCTACGATTATTGGAATTACACTGACTTTTTTCATGCTCCATATTCCTTCCAGTTCTTTGGCTAGTTCTGTGTATTTGCTTCGTTTTTCCGTGTCTTTGATCTTCACTCTGTGGTTAGCTGAAACGGCGAAGTCTACGATTTTACAAAATTTTTCCATCTTGACTATTATAATAACATCAGCTATCCTTGCTTATATGAGTTTATCAGTTTGTATATCCATATCCCAGAGGATTTTGTGTTTTTCATTTTCCAGTACTGTTTCTAGTTTATGTTTGTACCATTTGTCTGCGTATTCGAAATTTAATTGTTTGCGCAGTTCCCAGTGTATTACGTTCCAACACAGTCATGTCTACATTCACTTATTATATGATTTACTGTTTCGTCTCTTTGTCCACACAGTCTGCAATTACTGTTTTCCTGAGTTTTATCTATTTTAGCTTTAATGTAGTTTGTCCTAATCGCATCGTTCTGTGCAGCCACCAGTAAAGATTCCGTTTCTCTGTTCAAGTTTCCTTTTCTTAGCCATGTGCAGCTATTTTCGTTAGTTTCTTCTTTTGTGAGTCTTATGAAGCGTCAATGTAGTTGTTTTTCTCTACACTTTTCTTTTCTTGTCTGTTTTTGTCCAGTTTCGATGCTTCCTGCGTTATTCGTTGGGACGGTGTCTCTTGTTGCGGTGATCAGCTTTTCTGTGTTCTGGTTTATGTATTTCTCCAGCTCTTTTATATTGTCGTCCACACAGTCTTCTATACTTACCAGTCCTCTTCCCCCTTCGTTTCTCTTCATGTAGAGTCTGTCTAATCGTCTTTTGGATGTAGTGCGTTGTGCATAGTCATTAATTTTCTAGTCCTCCGGGCAAGCTGCCTGAGTTCTTATTTAGTCCAGCTTATGAATGGTCTAGAATATCTTATTAGTGATACTGCCCAGGTATTTATTCCTTTGATTAGGGTTCTGCTATATAATTTTGTTTCTAAGAGCTTTCTTGTTCTTCTCAGATATTCTTTTCTAATGTTCTCTTTCATTTCTGTTGACTTGATTGTGTCTACTTTCAAAACTCCCAAATATTTATAGCGCACTTGTTCGCCTAGCGCCATCATCTGCTCTTGGTTGGGTAGTTCCATGCCTTCAGTCGTCTCCAGCTTTCCTTTTTTAATCTCTAGCACACTTTATATTCCGAATTCCATTTGAATGTCCTGACTGAAGATTCTGGTCGTATTTATCAGCTTTTCCAGTTCCTTTTTGCTTTTTGCAAATAGCTTCAGGTCGTCCATGTACATGAGATGGTGTATTCTTTGTTCTTTGCCTGAGAAGTTGTAGTTGAGTATGTAGTTGAGTGGCATCATGGCTATAATAAACAGTAGTTGTGATAGAGAGTCTCATTGGAAAATATTTATCTGTATTTTGATCTCCGTCAAGTGTTGCCCTCCAGCTGTCAGTTCTAATCTCCATGTGTCCATTACCTTCTTGATAAGAGTAATAATCCTATCGGGTATCTTGTACATTTTTAAGCATTCAATTATCTATGCTTGAGGGATTCTGTCGTGCGCTTTCTTGTAGTCAATCCATGCCATAGATATGTTATTTCTGCTGGCTTTTAACTTCTTTCAGGATCTATTGATCTATGTATAACAGTTCATGCGTCCCTCTTTTCCCTTTTTGGCATTCTTTTTGTTCCTCGGGAAATAGCCCACGGCTGTTCAAGGAATGGTAAATTTGCTCTCTCATTTGTGCCCTTAAGATTTTCCACATTGTCGGTAAACAGGTTATTGGTCTGTTATTGCTTGGGGTCGTTCCCTTCTTGGCGTCTTTTTGTATGAGCGTTGTCCTTCCTTTGGTCATCCACTCTGGTACATCTGTTTTATGGATACATCCTCTCAGTTCCTGTGCTAGCCTTTCATTATATGTGTTTGGGTCGTGCCACCTGGTTATATTGAGTTAGTTTCAATACTCGATTATTTTCCATAAAAATGAAGCTGGTTTTATCAATGCCATGCTTTGCATGGTGTCAATCCAATTTCTCCTAGTCTTCTTTCTAATTTTTCGGAACTGTCCTTAGTGACCCTATTATTTTTTTATAAATATTATTATTATTATTATTATTATTATTATTATTATTATTATTGTGGTGGTGGTGGTAGTAGTAGTAGTATTAGTTATAATAATAGTAGTAGTAGTAGTAGCAGTAGTAGTAGTGGTGGTAGTAACAAAAACAATAATAATAATAATAATACTAATAATAGCAAGAAACACCATAAGTTCCCCCGCTCCCCCATGCCTCCCAGCCTAGGCTGACACCACACAAAATATTTGCATAGGGTCAAGGAGGATGAAAAGACCGAGAAGGGACAGCACAAACCTGACCTCCACTGGAAGTGCAGAGAGTGCTTGGACCTTGGGGAGGCTTATTGCCACCCAAATCCTAGAGACGACCAATGGTCCTTACCAGCGAAAAATCAATGGTAAACGGCTGTTGCGATACGGCAAGGTTATTTGAGGTGGCTATCGAAAAGAGCTGGAGAATACTGGAAATCTGTGGAAACTTGTTGTCACTCAGACTCCAGGGAATACCACCGGTTGTCGATGAGCAATCACTGATGACCTGTGTGAGAACTCCTAGTGAGTACAAATATAAATTTATAAATCATATAAGTGAATGCAGCAAACTAGTCCCAAAAGAGGGAAGGCAGAACTATGCGAACGACTGCATTTTGAACATACATGCAAATGCTACAGGAACAAACTCGAAAACGAAAATCATAAAATCCTCTGCGACACGGAGGTACGAACAGATAAAACCATCCAATCCAGGAGACCGGGCGCCATAATAGTTAACAAGAAGGAAATAAACTGTCAAATTGTAGATTTTACTGTCTAAGCAGATGATAGGGTAAAGATCAAAGAGATGGAAAACGAAGCAAATACACGGAACTTGCCAGAGAACTGAAAGGGATATCGATCATGAAGAAAGTCAATATAATACCAATAATCATAGGAGCAGTAGAAAGTACCGAACACAACTTGAAAAAAGACAAGAAGAAATTAGAATCACGTAGAAGACTGAGACTATACACTGGGTGGCAGTTGAAATCTTAAGGAAACTCCTTGAATGTCTTGCACTACCGGTGGCCGAATAGTTACGAATGTTGTTTGGCTAAGATCAAAGTGTAGTATCTGTTCCGATGGATACTGCACCCCATGGACTGGTATTGTCTTGGCCTTCGGGGCTTGATTTACGCCGGTCTATGGGTCTGTCCTGTGTAGTTCTAGGAGGTCCACCCTCCCAGGCTTCGCCTTCCCTCTTTGGGGAGGAGTAAGTTTATGGCTTACTGCCTGAGGCGCCCCTACCGGGGAATGCCGACGCGGCTGCCCAGGCAATTTTTGATGGTCAGAGTGCTCACCTCTCGGGCGCTGGCTTTTCAACCCCCACTTTCCGACCCGACCTTGGGTCACATCTTACTTGTGGGAGTAGAATAAAACTGGCCTTGTGCCTAACTCCTGGAGAGGAGTAAATAATACTTCTTGACTTTTTGGCTAAGATCAAAGTGTAATATCTGTTCCGATGGATACTACACCCCATAGATTGGTATTGTCTTGGCCTTCGGGGCTTGATTTACGCCTGTCTATGGATCTGTCCTGTGCAGTTCTAGGAGGTCCACATTCCCAGGCTTCATCTCCCCTCTTTGAGGAGGAGTAAGTTTATTGCTTACTGCCTAAGGCGCCCCTACCGGGGAATACCGACGGGGCTGCCCAGGCAATTTTTAATGGCCAGAGTGCTCACCTCTCGGGCGCTGGCTTTTCAACCCCAACTTTCCCGACCCGATCTTGGGTCACATCTTACTTGTGGGAGTAAGATAAAACTGGCCTTGTGCCTAACTCCTGGGGAGGAGTAAATAAAACATGGCCCAAGGGTTCAAATCATTCGATCGGCGGTATAGTTATATAAGCCACAGCGATGAGTTTAGTGAACATGAAACATATATGTCTGGAGATAATATATATTTATTCATAAAAAATTATTATATATATATATATATATATATATATATATATATATATATATATATATATATATATATATGTATATATATATATATATATGTATATATATATATGTATATATATCTATATATATATATATCTATATATATATATCTATATATACATATATATATATATATATATATATATATATATATATATATATATATATATATATATATATATATATATATATATATATATTGGTCCGAGATGCCTTGCCTCAATCATCAGGTCAGAGAAAACTCAAAGTTATTGACAGGACTCCGGCCTGGCGCCCAATTCCACTGAGAGCAAATCTCCTGTTCCGACCATCCCAGCTAATCTTTATACACACACACACACATATATATATATATATATATAATATAATTATTTATATTACCCCTTTCCGATTCATTTTAACATTTTAGGAAAGTTAACTAAATTTTGTTTACTACTAACTCTAAGTCCGACCGGCAAAGTCGTAAAACTACACGTAACCTCTTTTAAATATAGAAACTATCCACCCGCCCGAAAAACAATGCATAGAATGTATCTCCCATCGCCAAAGAAAATTGGTTAACTGCCCTGAAAAGTTGGAATGGCCCAGAAATGGTGGATCATTTCATGTTAAAATTATTTGCATTCGAAAATAAAATTGTTTTTTCTTTCCACAAAAAATGAGTAATAAAATACATAAATTCTATTAAATGTACTTTTCGTTTTTCCACCCGGAATTAGGGTTAGTAACAAAAAGGGTGCGAGTTGTCTTATGATATCATCTTTAAAATAATTCAGTGTTTACAAAGTAAATGAATGAATGAAATAAAAAAATATTTTCTCAAGAAAAAAAGTTACAAACAAAGAGTTATTGATAATTGTAAAAAAATTAAATATAATTTTTGTTTTCATTTCTAAAAATGTATCTATTTTTACGTTGGCGGGCTTTTCCCGCGGTTGAATTATTTTGGCGGGCTTTTGTCGGCTTATTTATGTATTTATCAACGCTTCGTCTTTATTATAAGACTTACTCAGGATGAGTGTCTTTAGCAAACAACAGAAATATACAAAATGTTTGCAATACAAATTTTGAGATAAAAATAGAGGGTGGCAGTGACAAACGGGGGTTGGAGTATAAAATGATTAGGAAATGTGAGATGTATTACAATAAATGTGGAGAGAATGGAGGTGAACGTTGGTAGCGGCTCGAATTTATTAAAATTTTAAAGGGGAGGGAATATTTAGCTTTGAGGTGTGAAAGCGGGAGGTTAAGATATAAGGGTCGTGTAATAGGAGTATGTAGGGGTGATAAGGAGAGCGTAGGGACGGGGAGAAGGCGAGAAAAAAGGTCAGGCGTGGGGAAGATGCCCACATTTGACACCTACATATATATATATATATATATATATATATATATATATATATATATATATATATATATATATATATATATGATATGATGGACTCTCCCGTCGATTTCGACGTATGAGTGCCCCGCCTGGGGCTGCCTGCGCGTGAATTTGTAATTGCAAGGGGTGCGCAATCTCCAACAACCGCTCTCCTGAGTCGACATTGCTTGATTCCAATGGCAAGTAGTAATACAAGACGACTGGAAACAATGCCGAGATAAGCAGAGAGCACATACAGCACCTGGTATTCCCAAATGGTAACCCATTTAGTACTCGACGCCGCTTAAGTTCGGTGATCTAACGGGAACCGGTGTGTCAACGTGATTGTGCCGTGTGTCAACGTGATATATATATATATATATATATATATATATATATATATATATATATATATATATATCAGCATACAAACATATACTTATTTAGACATACAGATATGTATGAAAATATCTTAACATGTATTTTGTGTGAGTAAAATATGTAGGGATCCGCCTTCGGGATATAAACGTATATTAATCCAGCTTTAGTATATATATATATATATATATATATATATATATATATATATATATATATATATATATATATATATATATATATGATGATTTCTGATGGCCATGTGGATAAAGCGAAAGCGCCCGGAGTCTTTGTTTACTCTGTGAACTTGATTTTCGCCCAGTGACTGTCTAAAATTGTGCCTTCATACACTGTTGAGAGCGTAAGCTTTACACGCCGGCGTATGTAGGTATAAATAATTTAATATTTATTTGTAAATATTTTTTATTATATATATATATATATATATATATATATATATATATATATATATATATATATATATATATATATATATATATATACTACTAAAAGTCTATGGGTCTTGTATGTTTGCAATCAGCTTTCAGCTTTCCGGTTTTCAACATCCGGTTGCGCATGCGTAAATAGCATCGTCTTCCAATCTGTTATTCCAATTCCGTTGAACTCCTTTTATTAACGAACGCATGAAATTTTTCATTCTGGAAATGTTTATATCGCTTTAAATATAAAACAATTACATTTAATTTCATCAAATAGTTTTTTTGTTTTCTCCACGGCTAAAAACATTCAACGGCAGGACTTTGTAAAGTCTGTCGCAGTTTCAAAAAAGCTCCACCCTTTTAAAAAACAAAAACAAACAAACAAAACAACAACAATCATTATTAATATCAATAGCGGCGGTGACGAAACCACCTCCCACTTTTCCTCTCACAGATTTCACCACTCCTACTCCCTCTGTTTTCGTTACGTACGCGAGACAGCCGGTTGTACCCCCTTCCTTTCTCACCTGTTCAGTGCATATTTACCTATAAGTATGGCCAACCACTTATAATTCAGTAACTATAATTTAAAAAAAAAACAATTATAATAAACAGAACGACGCATAGAAATCTATCTATATTCTTTTTTAAACAATTACATTTAATTTCATCAAATAGTTTTTTTGTTTTCTCCACAAGTGTCACGCACATACATGAATTCCATAGCTAATATAACAAACTGACCCAACGGGTCACGGGTGGTCTAGTATATATTAAAATTGAACTGTGAAAACACGGGAACACAAGCTACATTTCTTGATTTCGATATAAAAATTGAAGATAAAATATTTATCTATAAAATGTTTGATGAAATAAATTCGTTCCGTTTTCATATCGTTCGTATGTCACATAAAAATAGTAACTGTCCTGTGTATATTTTTTATAGGAGCATTATGTTCAAATTTCTGAGAATAGCTCGTGTTACTTTACAATTAGTAGATTTTATACTCCCAATTTCTGCCTTAATAATAAGAATGATAAACAAGGTGGCGATCAAAATAAAATAGTTAGACAATAAAATAAGGCAATTACTCGCCATCCTGATGTTTTTAATCCATATCAAATTAATCAAAGTAAATTGATAGAGCAAATCACAAACTATCTAATAAATAATATAGAATATGTATATATATATATATATATATATATATATATATGTATATAACACATATAGAATGAAACTAGCTACCGGAACAGTTAAAATGAAATATTTTAAAAATTACATGTATATATATATATATATATATATATATATATATATATATATATATATATATATAGTGGTGTACTAAAAGCGAACCTTTAGGAAAAGTAAAACCTATTGTGAAGAGTATACAGCTCAATATCCAGGATAGAGCAGGTAGATATGAAGAAGAAAGGAAAGGAATTAGAGAAGCAAAAGCCAAATCATAATTCAAGAGTTTCTGCCTTTCCTCATTTTCAAGCAGAATTTTGCCCTGTGTTTCTTCCCCTACAACTTTTATTTTATTTTTTTAAATTTTAAATCTTGGCCTTTGCCAACTTATCTATCCCAGCGACTTCCTCTGATGATAAGATTTTGATCTTTGAAAAGCCTGGCTTAAGGAAAATTTAACTTGAATAAATTGCCTTTTTTGCGGAATATACCTTGCTCTGAGCAATTGAATTGAATTATGATTTGGCTTTTGCTTCTCTAATTCCTTTCCATTCTTCTTCATATATATATATATATATATATATATATATATATATATATATATATATAATTTTTAATTTTTAAATATTTTTAATATGAAACTAAATATAATAAAATAATACAGATACATAAAACTAAACATCACTTAAACAGTAGTATAATGGATTCGTCCGAACGCTATAAAATACACCAAATACATTTTCTTAGACACAGACGAACAACACAGGTAACGAGGACATTTTGCAAATAACAAAATAAGTTAGCAAAACATTAATCTGGGACAAAACTTAGATCTAATATACGGAGCGTTTTTGTTCTTGTCTTTTAAGGAGAGTGGGGTCTGATCAACTCTGCTAAGAAGCCATGAGATAAAATTCTTTTTTGTTTTTATATTCCCGAAACAGTTTTTCATGTAAACAACTGATGATACCTTAAATGATGTTAAGACTAGCGTAAATTCTTGGAAGCAAACTAATATAGTGACTGTAAAAAGTAAATTGACTTACGAGAAAAGTAGTTTCCCACCAAAGGTCTTGGGACTAAAGTGTTTTGTTGTTTATCTTCCACATAGTTTTAATGGTTGAAAAACTTCCGACACTACATATATATATATATATATATATATATATATATATATATATATATATATATATATATATATAGCGCTTCAATGTATTTAAAATAAATCAATAAAGTGCTCGATCGTAAATAAATGTGAGAGCTAATATACAAATTATTTATTTTTAAAAGTATACGTCACATACTTCATGGTTTCAATGAAATATACTGACCTTTTATGTTTGTTAAAAAGGTCGCGTGTGTCCATTCAATTATCAGCGACTCACAAAATAAATACAAATCGAAGCATGGAGTTCACATATTTCTCTCTATCCCTCTCTCCCCTTTTCTCTCTCTCTCTCTCTCTCTATATATATATATATATATATATATATATATATATATATATATATATATATATAGTGTTTATTCAGGCAGCATTTTTTCATTTAAGCGAACATTCTTAGACAGATACGAATTCATCTGCTTGATGTTACCTTTTTAGTTCATCAATTTGTCTAATTATCTTTTTTTGTGTCAAAATAAAAACAAAAATTAATGTTCAATATGTATCACTAGCACTTTTTATTATTCGTTGAATCATCTTTAGATGACAAATACAAATGAACAAAAATGCAAGAGAAAAGAAAAGCATTGAAAAAAGCAACCGAGAACGCACATGTAAAGTTAGTTAGATGTCAAAAGAAGAAACTGGTGCAGTTCCAGAAGAAACTTTTCGTTCTCCCTTTCTTTTTTGTTTCATTATTCTTTCACTGCTGCTTTCATCCTCCTTTT
>OY744550.1:50911665-50991665 GCA_963556195.1 Sepiola atlantica
ATATATATATATATATATATAAGTGAAATATTTTGAAAATCAACAATCGTGCAATTTAAATGAAAAAATCATTTATTTAATTTTTTTGCAAGCTTTCGTTGTAGAACAACTTTGTCAGGCGAGACTGTCTTTTAGTTTTTTTTTATTTCCGTCCTCCTCATTTTGATGGTATTAAACCCGGGGGGGGGGGTCGATGTTATGCGCAGATTAGCGCTTTTTAAGTAAGGAAATTCACAACATCTTTGAGGCACTGCTCATATCGGGATTCGACCCCTCGGGGTGTATACCTTCAAAATGAGGAGGAAGAAAAGAAGAAAAAAACAATAAGACAGTCTCGCCTTACAAAGTTGTTCTACAACGAAAGTTTGCAAAAAAATAAATAAATAAATGAATTTTTCATTTAAAATTGCACAATTGTTGATTTTCAAAATATTTCACTTAAATACATTATCATCTGTGCCTCAAAAGGACACACTCCAACCCAACACCACGGTCACGATACACTGGTAAATAAAAAATTAAAATTTTTTTGAAATATATATATATATATATATATATATATATATATATATATAAAGCCGATAGTTCCCCCATTTTTATGCGAATAGATTTAATAAAAAATGTCTAGAAAAATCATGCTTCAGTGGCTAGATATAGCAAATATTGGTCCATGTTTTACGAAACCAAAATTGTATTTTCATTTGAATGTATCAAATTTCATATTTAATCCTATCAACAGTTTTTGCTTTGATTACTAATATTAAAGAGAGGGTCCCCTTCCTGCAACTAGTAACACTGCAAAGCAATCGGGAAGACATCTTATTGGAGTATACTTTAGGATTACACTGTACCTCCGATCACTTAATAGGAATTACTACTCAAACTTATATGAAATTCTACAAACGATTTGCGAATAAGCGGCTTATAAAAATACCAAAAAATCCCATCTTTTTTTTTCCGAAACAGAAACTTTCTAAAATGATCACTGCTTCCTGTCCTATTTAAATATGCTACTTTTTGTATTTGTTTTGAAAATAACGTAGTACTTCGGTGTTAAGCATAATCAACAGATTATGGCGGTTTTTTTTTATTTTCAGATTTATATTCTGTAAGAAGAAATGATAAACTTAAGACTAAACAATTGTTTGACAATCGGAATTTTAAATACCACTTAACTTCCTGACTTAATACTTTAATTCAAGACAAAAATTACTTACTAATTGACAGTTTAAAGGCCTCAAAATCAATTCCCATTAGTTAGTGTGTCAGTGAAAAACACAATTACAGTATTTCTATTTATCTATCTATCTATCTATCTATCTATCTATCTATCTATCTATCTATAATAAACAATAACAAATATTCATTATTATTTGTCGCTCCTCGAAAAAGTAGAGCGCTGTAAGTGTAGTATTAACACAGCATGACGTCACTAGCTGTAAATGCATCGTTCCTTCCATTAAGAAAGTAGAACGCTCTGACGTTAAGCCGCCGATAACGTGTTAACATAATCGCAGTTTATTCGCTATTTAAAATTAGCCGTGCGGTTAAGGCGTCGGATTTGAGTTGTTAAATACTCGTAATCCGCGGTTTCGAATCGCATGACCGGTAGTGAATAGTCATATCTCTATGCTGATAAGTCCCGATTATTAAAAAGGACGAAACGTATACGTACATAGATAATAAACAATAACAAATAGTTATTATTATTTTATATATATATATATATATATATATATATATATACTTCTTTGTAGAATGGTAGGAAAAATCCCAGCAGAGTGCTCGATTAATTAAGAATTAAAGTTAAAAATTCAGAGCATAATATTTATTTATTCTGGTACAGAAAAATTAGTACAACATTCGTACCGTCGGTTTCAAGCACGGAAGGTCTTACCCATCCGGCTCTCTTCAGCTTCTGTTGTCATCTGTTTTGGAAATGTGAGGTCACATGACACTCTTGTTGGGACGCGTTATTTGCTCAGTGTGTTGTGTGTGTTTGTTTAAATTTGAATTTAGTGTAATAAGACCGTTGAGATTTAAAACACGAGGGAATTCAAGATTAAAGGGAATAAAAAAGGGGGGTAAAAAATAAAAAAATATATATAAAAAAATATATATATATAAATAAATATAAAAAAACATATATATATAAAAAAACATTTCAATACTAAGAATAAAAGAATAAAAAAAGAGAAAGAGTATAAAAAGGTATAAAAAAGAATAAAAAAGGAATTTAAAAAATAATAAAAAAATAATAAAAAATATAGAGAATAAAAATGTAGAGAATAAAAAAGAGTGAGAGAGAAAGAAAGAATAAAAATAGAAAGAATAAAAATATAATGAATAAAAATAAAAATAAAAATAAATTAAAAATAAATTTAAAGATTAAAAAATAATAATAATAATAAAAAATATATATATATGTGTATATGAGTGTTTAACATTTATCTTTGTGAATACAGAAAATTGTATCTTTCTATCATTTTTTCTTTGTCTGGATTGGGACATAAAATAAAAATTGCCTCAGTCATGAATGATTATCATATTCTAACTGGGGGTAGAATAGATACTAAATTCTGATCCCAATCCGTAGTCTTGGAATCATAAGCTTATCATTGAATTAAAAAAAAGGCCGATGTACAGCTTATTATCTATAATATATAGTGAAGTCGGTTCATTTTTCGCTTTTTCTCATCGATACGTTTATTCCTACAAAACCAGGATTATATTCTGAATAGCTAGTACTTCTTGCTCGTCAGAATTATACAATGTAATTAGTTTTAATTCCTTTCATAAAATACTTTATCCAACTAGGAATATTTTTCAGACGATTACATTATTAACAGCAGGAAATGTAAAAAGAATTGACACATCTTTCTTGTCAGCTGAAAATTAGATTAAATCTATTTTTTTACTTTTACTTACTCCAAAAAAGACACATTGCTACGAAGACGTAATGGGGTGCTGTGAATTTAGAGCCATATCCATAGGGGAATCCTATGTGGGGAGTTGTGCAGCGAAATGTTTGTTCACATTACATCTTAATAAGTTCGAACAGTCAAGGAAACAGGGAACCGGGAGGAAATTACAAAGGCCAGCAGTTCAGGAAAGAAGCTATTAGAGTAGAAAGCCTTCCGGCATCTGTGGAGCTCAAGAGTGAAAGGGTTGGATTTCACTGATTGTTGGGTCAGTCAGAGGTTCTTGTATCAAGGGGGGCACAAGAGCCGCGAGTTTATCGGACCACATTCCATTTAGGCACTTGTAAAACAAGCAAAGAAATGTAACAGTTATAGGATGGGACAGGGTTAGATCTTGGTAGATTGTGTGGGACCTATTGTATTACAGATTTTTTATACCCTGCCTAATAGGGTGAGATTAGTGGCTTGTTCACCAGCGATGATGTGACAACAATACGAATTGGCGAATGGTGGCTGTGTAGATTCATAAATACTAATACCACATTATTGTTTTTATTATTAATAAAAAATACTGTTACAATATGATATCATTATAAGTATAGAAATACAGATGTAAAAGAAATGTAAAAAATTGTTACACGAATTGATATCAAACATCACTCGGTGTCAGAAATAATTACCGCATATCTGAGAATACCGAACGGACGCCATCTTACGTAGTTGGTTTTTAAACCGCTTATAGACATTTTATACTTCCTCTTCTACGACTTGTTCTTGACCTCACTGCCGGAAACTTGTGCGACGAATGCCGATAGCCGGGTCGAGCACGCTGATTAATATAAATTAAATTTCTGGAAAACTAGAAAATAAATTGTTACATGAATTGATATCAAACATCACTCGGTGTCAAAAATAATTACCGCATATCTGAGAATACCGAACGGACGCCATATTACGTAGTTGGTTTTTAAACCGCTTATCGACATTTTCTACTTCCTCTTCTACGACTTGTTCTTGACCTCACTGCCTGAGACTTGTGCGACAAATGCCCATAGCCCGCTCGGGAACGCTGATCGCCTTGTGGTAATGATTGATCTCACTCTAAAATCTCGTCCCAAAGCCGATCAGCCGTTACTCAAAATGATCAGATAGTTCATACGGGCTGATTGCGAATTCATCAGAGATGCCCCATAGAGTGAAACTTTTTCCCTCCCTGCTGATCAGTGCTCAAATGTCAGTGAAAAACACAATTACAGTATTTCTATCTATCTATCTATCTATCTATCTATCTATCTATCTATCTATCTATCTATCTATCTATCCATTTATCTATCTATCTATCTATAATAAACAATAACAAATATTCATTATGATGTGTCGCTCCTCGAAAAAGTAGAGCACTGTAAATGTAGTATTAACACAGCATGACGTCACTAGCTTTAAATGCATCGTTCCTTCCTCACAAAAGTAGAACGCTCTGACGTTAAGCCGCCGATAACGTGTTAACATAATCACAGTTTATTCGCTATTTAAAATTGGCCGTGCGGTTAAGGCGTCGGATTTGAGTTGTTAAATACTCGTAATCCGCGGTTTCGAATCGCATGACCGGTAGTGAATAGTCATATCTCTATGCTGATGAGTCCCGATTATTGAATGGATCAAAATAAGCATTGAAACACATGCTCCCTACGCGGACATTCTATAGGAAGGTCCAATATCCCCAGTGGTTCACCTCAAATTGTGTCGCAGCTATTGCTCAGAAACAGCAAACATACCGCCAATTAAACCGTCATAAGTCAACTAAAAATGGACGGAACTTTTTAGCATCAAGAAATCGTTGTAAGGTTGTCATAGCCGCAGCTAAGGAAAGCTATAAGAAATGACCAGGAAACGCATTGAATCACAGAAAATAGGAGCTCATGATTTCTGGAAAATCTATAAGAGTTAGGTGAGCAATGGGCAATCTACAATTCCTCCGCTATTTAAATACTATGATGTGGTTTTCACAGCATCTTGTAAGGCTGAACTATTTACCCAACGGTTCGCATTGAACTCTACTTTGGACTCCGCAAACCAAAACCCCCTATTGTGAACTATGAAGCCACACTTGATGACATGATCATAATCCTTTCATAAAATACCTTGACACCTCCAAAGCATATGAGCCAGCAATAGTAATAAAGAAATGCTCTGCTGATATGGCCCCTGCCCTCTCAAAACTGTAACAAATTCTTTGCCGAATATTGCTTCCCTGATAGCTGGAAAATTGCATTTGTGGTACTAGTTTTCAAGAACTCTGGTGATAGAACTGATCCTTATAATTATCGCCCTTTCAATCTACTTCCGTTCTTCGTTGAAATCTTTGAATCTTTAATAAATTAGCAAAAGTCCGCCATCTCGTTAATGCTAAAGTTCTTTCTGACCATCAGCATGGATTTAGGCAAGCACGGTCTACTGTGCATATCCTAACGGTCATCTTTGAACGCATATACCATACACTGGACAAACCAGGTGAAGCTAAGGCGGTAGCGCTTGATATATCCAATACCTTTGATAAGGTCTGGTATAAAGGTCTTCTCATGAAAATTAATTTGCATGGTATTTCTGGACGTATGCTTAATATAATTCGATCTTTCCTACTCAAAAGATAGATAAAGGTTCTCATTGATGGTCGTTCATTCAAGCAATATAACATATATGTAGGTGTACCCCAGGAATCGATTTTTGGACCATTATTGTTCCTGATTTTAATCAACTATCTCCCTGATGAAATTGAGTCTGAGATGGGTATATTTGCTGATGACACTGCGCGTTACTCTCGAGATCTGAGAGAAACAGAGGCACACATATCCAAGGCAATGGCTGAATTCTTAGAAAATAACCTCTAGTCTCTAGTTGAATGGGGTCACAAATGGATGGTAACATTTAATGCCACAAATACAAAGCTTCTTTTCTTTTAACAACTACAAGAAACATTTTCAACAACCGATTTCTATGGAGAATAACACCTTACCCGTATGTCCAACTTTCAAACTCTTCGGCCTAACATTCACAGTTGATGTGAGTTGGAACAAATACATAGACTGGTGATACCAGATCAGGCTGCCCTGTGGCTCCCTGAGACGAAATTCACCTACATTGACGTTTTTTTTTTTTTTTGTTTTTGTTTTTTTTTGTAAAACTTAATTATGTTCTACAAAACCAAAAACAAAAACAACAGCCCCTCTCCCTTTCTCCCTCCCCTTTTTTATTTTTATTTTTCCTACCCTACTCCCGATCCTGGATATGACCTTAAACTACATCCGATGGTGAGATCCGGCTTACGGACTTTGGGGAATGTGGAGCCTCCTCTTAATTACCATTGCTCCCAGGTCCACCCTGACCCGGAGTGGTAGTACCTGTTAGGGTCCCAACTATGGGTTAAATAGAAACAAATATTAAAAGGGGAAAGAAACAAAAAAGAGAAGAAAACAAGACCAGATTCGGCATTAAATAACCCAAAAAGGGTTGATATGCCGTAAAACAAAACTACCAAACCAAAAACCCTGATTAAACATTTGAAGATATAAAGAACTTGAAGCATAAAAACTTTCACTATAATGACCAGATTCGGCATTAAATAACCCAAAAAGGGTTGATATGCCGTAAAACAAAACTACCAAACCAAACCAAATACATAGAAGGCATAGCCAAGGTTTCTGCTAGGAATATAGGAACCCTCTACCGTGTTAGTAAACTTCTCACAGAGGCTAGTATCCTATATCTCTAGAAAGCCACCCTCCGCCTATGCATGGAGTATTATTGTCACAGTTGGGCTGGTGCACCACCCACTAGTTTCTTCCTCTTAGAAAGGTCTCAGAGAAGTGGCTAATCTAATAGACCCCTCACTATCCAACAAGCTCCAGCCCCTGTCCCATCGCCGTAGTGTTGCATCCCTGTGCTTGCTTTACAAGTACTTCAGTGAATTGTGCTCCGATGAACTTGCTGGTCTGGTGCCCCCTCGATGTAAATACACCCGACCAACTTGAAAATCAGCGAAATCCTATCTATTCACTGCGGACGTCCCCAGATGCTGAAGAGCTTTCAACTCCAATAGCTTATTTACTCGAACTGCCAGCCTTTGGAACTTCTTCCCTGCTTCCTGTTTCCCTGACTGTACCGACATGCAGAAATTTAAATGTGATGTAAAAAAAAATCTTACCACACAACTACTCTCTTAGGATGCCCCTTTAGTTTCTGGGGTGAACTCAAGCTAAAAAAGGAGAACGCTTATAGCATTATTTAGAGATTTATTTATAATCAATTTATTTATTTTGTAAAATCGATTGTTTAATTAAAACAATATTTCCTTTCTCATAAATAGTTTTACCTGAGCAATTTTTTTAAATTCTTACCAAGTTCTTATTTAATTCTTTTTTATTTTTATCTCTACTTAGGTCCGATATATTTTTATGTATAGGATTCAATCTTAAACAATAAAACCGATCATAATGAATTTTGGAACACAGCTGCTAAGCGTACGGGTTGGTAATGTCGGCTATATTTAGTTTAATCTAATTTTATGCAAAGTGGGCAAAGATAGGATGAAAGCCCTTCGGTGAAAATTCGGATACCTCTGATGTTTGTTAAATATTAACAATAGGTGTAAGATGTCAATTAATAAATATTCATCAAATTTCATGGATTTTCTTAATATTAAAAATATTTTTAGAGGGATATCAGCACTATCTCCCAGGTGGAAACTCAAATATCTCAGATTTGATCTATAGTCATTAACCACCAATTAAGCAAAATTCCCTGAATCCAATTTCTTCTTAAGATTCCTTAAGCTTAAGCCTTCAATTTTAGTCATGTAACAGATCTGGATCCAAACTGCAATAAGGATTCTAGATATATGGTTTAGTAACATTGCAAAAATTACAAAAAAATATTTTTCTTAAAACATGTTTCAGTAAAAAAATAAAAATTACGTTACAGAAACAATAATTTAATGTGAATTAGGTAAAATTAACAACACTTATTTTCAGGTCATGTGGTAAGTTGTACAGCCAGTGCACTAGGATTGGCGAACTCTGGTATGAAAAATGCATGAGCAGCCCTGTCGGCATTTTCTGGTAGGGCCGCTTCAGGTGATTAGAGATAAATTAACCCCTTTCTTAAAGAAGAAGGTAAAGCCTGGGAGGGTGTACATCCTAAGATCGAACAAAACAACAACCTCAGCCCGACAACAACAAAATGGCTGTCGAACTGATTGTCGAGAACGTATCCCTGACGTGTCTGAAACGATCGAGTACACTATTACGTAAACCAAAAGTGCGGTGTTTTAATAAAATATATTCGTTCTCTTTGATTAAAATTATTCTTTGGTAAACAAGAAACGAAACAAGTTGTTTCGTTTTGTTTAGCTTACCCTAAAAGAATCATGTAATATATACTCTTTAATAAAAAATTCTTCACTTTCGGTATAAAATAAAATAAGAATAAAAAATAAAACAAATTGTTTTATTGTTATATAACAATGATCTAATTTTATTTTATCTTAATATTTTTAATTTTATTTAAATAAAATAAAGTATACTAGCGGGACCCTGTGGAAATTCCACAGTGTTTTCTACATCAATCTGTATAATTTACTGTTAAAAATATTATCCGGTGGCTAGAAATATGCACATATTTTACTCACCAAGATTTTGCGTGACGAGATGGAAGTATATATATTTATTTATATTACTCGGTTGCCGGGGCAAAAGCTGTCTCTTCAGCAGTCACCATCGGTCGCGACTGCCCTCTAACTCGCCACTCCCTCCCCTCTCCACTCCCACCCCCGTTGTCAGGGGCAAAAGTAAATACTAAATCTTCTTAAATAGGAGTGTCAGATCGTGACACACAAAATAAATAACACATACACTATCGTATTAATATAATAATAATAATAATAATAATAATAATAATAATAATAATAATAATAATAATAATAATAATAATAATAATAATAATAATAATAATCTATATAATACTAAAAGTCTATGGGTCTTGTATGTTTGCAATCAGCTTTCAGCTTTCCGGTTTTCAACATCCGGTTGCGCATGCGTAAATAGCATCGTCTCAATCTGTTATTTCAATTCCGTTAATCACTATTCTGATTAACGAACGCATGAAATTTTTCATTCTGGAAATGTTTATATCGCTTTTAATATAAAACAATTACATTTAATTTCATCAAATAGTTTTTTTGTTTTCTCCACGGCTAAAAACATTCAACGGCAGGACTTTGTAAAGTCTGCCGCAGTTTCAAAAAAGCTCCTCCCTTTTAAAAAACAAAAACAAACAAACAAAACAACAACAATCATTATTAATATCAATAGCGGCGGTGAACGAAACCACCTCCCACTTTTCCTCTCACAGATTTCACCACTCCTACTCCCTCTGTTTTCGTTACGTACGCGAAACAGCCGGTTGTACCCCCTTCCTTTCTCAAATCGCCTGTATTTTACTGTACTTTCAACTAACAATTTCATTTAAAAGATTATATATAAAAATTTGAATTTAACTATAATAAGTATTATGGTACCTGTTCAGTGCATATTTACCTATAAGTATGGCCAACCACTTATAATTCAGTAACTGTAATTTAAAAAAAAAACAATTATAATAAACAGAACGACGCATAGAAATCTATCTATATTCTTTTTTCAACAATTACATTTAATTTCATCAAATAGTTTTTTTGTTTTCTCCACAAGTGTCACGCACATACATGAATTCCATAGCTAATATAACAAACTGACCCAACGGGTCACGGGTGGTCTAGTATACTACTAAAACTCTATTGTCTTGTATGTTTGCAATCAGCTTTCAGCTTTCCGGTTTTCAACATCCGGTTGCGCATGCGTAAATAGCATCGTCTTCCAATCTGTTATTCCAATTCCGTTGAACTCTTACTATTAACGAACGCATGAAATTTTTCATTCTGGAAATGTTTATATCGCTTTAAATATAAAACAATTACATTTAATTTCATCAAATAGTTTTTCTGTTTTCTCCACGGCTAAAAACATTCAACGGCAGGACTTTGTAAAGTCTGTCGCAGTTTCAAAAAAGCTCCACCCTTTTAAAAAACAAAAACAAACAAACAAAACAACAACAATCATTATTAATATCAATAGCGGCGGTGAACGAAACCACCTCCCACTTTTCCTCTCACAGATTTCACCACTCCTACTCCCTCTGTTTTCGTTACGTACGCGAGACAGCCGGTTGTACCCCCTTCCTTTCTCACCTGTTCAGTGCATATTTACCTATAAGTATGGCCAACCACTTATAATTCAGTAACTATAATTAAAAAAAAAAACAATTATAATAAACAGAACGACGCATAGAAATCTATCTATATTCTTTTTTAAACAATTACATTTAATTTCATCAAATAGTTTTTTTGTTTTCTCCACAAGTGTCACGCACATACATGAATTCCATAGCTAATATAACAAACTGACCCAACGGGTCACGGGTGGTCTAGTAATAATAATAATAATAAGAAGAAGAAGAAGAAGAAGAAGAAGAAGAAGAAGAAGAAGAAGAAGAAGAAGAAGAAGGAGAAGAAGAAGAAGAAGAAGAAGAAGAAATTTTAAATAATAAAAAAAATAAAATAAATAAATATCGTAAGCCTGCAACCGGCCCATTTATTTGTTGCTTATTTATTGAATTTCTTTAGGAGCGTGACACACGTACGTACACCTTAGCGTATTAATATATAGATAATTGTCATATAACAATTATCTAACTGTTATATAAAAATTATTTATTTTTAAAATATTTATTATATGAATAAAATAAAAATATAAAATAAAATAAATTAGATAATTATTATATAATAATAATCTAATTGTTTAAAAAAATTATCTGAATCTATCTTAGTTTATTCTTATTTTTATTTTATTTTATTTATTTTTATTTTGTTTATTTTTACTTTATTTCATTTACTTAATTATTATTATTATTATTATTATTATTGTTTATACTTTTTTATGTTACCCAAATTAATTATATTAAATTATATTGTTCTAATAAATTTAATTAAATTAAATTTTATTATATTATTTTATTTCATTTCATTTTTTATAAAACCTATACTAATTTCTTATATTTTCTAAACAAATGTCTTCAATAATATCACATAATTTTAACACAACACACCGACACAAAATTATTTACCCCATTTTGTTTCTTATCATTGCCATTTGACACAATTATCTCATTTTTATCTTATTTCATCTTAATACTTTTCTAAATTATAATAATTATTTTATTTTTATTTGATTCGACTTAATTTATCATTATTATTTATTATTATTTTAATTAAATTTCATAATTATCTTCTTAATTTACATTGATTTAACAGTAATTAATTAATTAATTAGATCTTATTTAAGTCAATTAGTTAATGTATTCTTTTAAATATGTTTCATATAGACTTACACTGTCCGGCAGACGACCGCTCCAATGCCAGGGGCGATAACTCTTACTTTGCTTCTAGGGACATAACTCTATTTTGATTTGTTAGGTTAACCTAAAAACATTAAATCTGTGTGATATTGACTTAAATGCATACTCTTTACTCAATACAGTTCTTGGCCTTTTGGCTAAGATCAAAGTGTAGTATCTGTTCTGATGGATACTGCACCCCATAGACTGGTATTGTCTTGGCCTTCGGGGCTTGATTTACGCCGGTCTATGGGTCTTGTCCTGTGCAGTTCTAGGAGGTCCACCCTCCCAGGCTTCGCCTCCCCTCTTTGGGAAGGAGCAAGTTTATGGCTTACTGCCTGAGGCGCCCCTACCGGGGAATGCCGCCGGGGGCTGCCCAGGCAATTTTTAAACCCCACTTTCCCGACCCGACCTTGGGTCACATCTTACTTGTGGGAGTAAGATAAAAAACTGGCCTTGTGCCTAACTCCTAGAGAGGAGTAAATCAATACTCAATACAGTAACTTTTATCGTTTAGTTCATATAATTTTGTACATAGATGTCATAATGCCTTCGTGTGTCTAATGTCTTTGTTGCCATAAGAGATTCACAAAATAAAATGTTTACTTGATCTTTTTTCATGATAGATTTTAGTGCTACATGCGATTTTAGTGCGTTCAACATCCCCTTACGCACAGTCTATGGCTGCTTGCGCGCCACACCAATCAACCAACTACCGATTCTCGCCGGCATCGCACCACTAACACTGTACCGTGAGGCGACTGTCCTTGCACTGTCAAGAAAGGCCACTATCGATGAGGACCACCTTCTCCACAAGCTCGCCACAGAGACCCCTCCACGAGCTAGCCTGAAGTCACGACGTCCATTCTCGGTGCATGCCAACCAGCTCCTGCTTTCAACACCCGGTGACGTCACAAAACGAATCTGGCTGAAACGTTGCTGGACGGAGGAATGGAAGGCAGCAGATAAATCAAGGTTTCACAGATTTGTGGAGGACCCGGATAACCTACCAGGCATGGACCTCCCTCGCCGGCAGTAGACAATGCTCAACCGCCTCAGGACAGGTGTCGGCCGTTTCGCCGCGACCATGAAAGTATGGGGACTCAGGGACTCGGCTGTCTGCGACTGTGGTTACTCTAAACAGACAGTAGACCACATCATCGAGTCATGCCTTAAATATCGACCACCCAACGGCGAAGCTGGCATAGCTGCGCTAGACAACAAAACATTAACATGGCTTTTCTCAACCGAGCTGGTGATCTAATAGTGAGATGCTGTGAAGCAAACGAAAGAGAAGAGTGCTACATGATGTAAATTAATTTCTCTTTCTGTAGGTTGAATAGTTATGTATGGTGCCCTGCCTTTATTCGAAGAGGAATTTATCCATGTAGTGGCCATAAAATTCACGTCCCTCATTCTTACCGAACTTCTAATAGTTGCTCTACGATCCACATGTGGCATTGGCTTATGATTCTTGTAGAATTCCTCAGTCTTGCGATTTATGTCATTGCTTTGGTTGTTCTCAAGCATTTCTTTGGTAAGTTACATTGATCACTATTATTGATTATTATTTTAATTAAATTGCATTTTATCTTTTTAATTTACATTGATTTAACATTAATTAATTAGATCTTATTTTAAAAAATGAATTAATTAATTGATAGTTAATTCATTTTTTTATATTGTTCATATAGACGTACACTTTGATGCAGTTCCCTCACGAGGGATTCTTTTCGCAATGAAAAATTTACTAGTATTAAATTAAGAACACTATTTTATATAATTCATAATTAGTTTTAAACATCTAAAAATCAATTGTGTGAGCTATTCTCTGTTTCCTTTGTTCCAGCTCGTTTGACTCGTTGATCTAGTGGTCTCCATCAAGTCGCTGTTTTAATACCTCATCCCAATACAGCTTCCTATTTCAGTAGCTTATTTCAAAGAACTGCAGGCTTGTGGAACTCTCTCCCTGCTGACTGTTTTCCTCCTACCTATAACCTCGGTCTTTTCAAGACTAAGACGAATAGGCATCTCCTGTCTTTTCGATAATCATATTTCGTTCTTGTTAGCTCTTTACATCAAGTGGCTTCATGCCTTGTTTGGAACGATTTCCATTAAAACAAAAAAATAAATAAAAATCTGGTCAGAGATAGGTTATCTTGGAAGTCAATTTCTAAAAGCCGTCAAACACATGCCAGCATGTAAAATAGACGTTAAACAGAATATGCTGCTGCTGATGATACAACATGATGTTTTGAAATTTGATTGGGCCCACCCTTTCTTCTTCTCTACACCCTCTCTCTCACAGACACCGTGTTTCTATGAGTACTATTATAGCATGTGTTCTTCAGAATTGTCTGATCTATTCTCTGCTTTTTTTGATTCGTTGGTCTAGTGGTCTCAATTAATTCACTGTTTTGATACTTCATTGTAATACAGCTTCCTATTGCAGTAGCTTCTTTCCAGGAACTGCACGCTTGTGGAACTCTCTTCCTGCTTATAACCTTGGCCTTTTCAAGACTAAGGCCAATAGGCATCTCCTGTCTTTGCGATAATCACATTTCGTTCTTTTTAGCTCTTTGCATAAAGTAGCTTCATGCCTTGTATGTGAGCGATTTCCATGAAAAAAAAGTCCAGGTTTTAGGGACCTAAACATTAAATAAATATAAATGGCCGCGTCAATAGACACACACGTGCGTACTTAAAATAATATTTGAAATAGACAGACCCATGCGTTTTCTATTTCATCATTACAGTTGGATAGACATGTTTTGATTCTTTTCAATATTGAATGAGCATTATTAGACGATTACATTGGGATTTAACCATGTAGTTTTACTATCATATTTTATTAAGAATTATACGTAAATTCAAACCTATTATAAGTATTCTTAATTTTAGCTTAACTTGGACTGTTTTCCACATTAGGCAGGAATTATCATAGCGTGTTACGCTATCAAAACACCGACTGGTGAATTGTTACATTTGGTACCTTTACCAATGTTTCTGTAGACACCGAAAGTATCTATGGAAGATCAAACTAATATACAGTGTCAACTGAAATTTTAAAAAAAATATGCGCTTTCACAAGTAACAACACACTCTGGTTATTTCTCCTATAACTATAAATTTACACTATATATAACTTCTTTTTTAATAAATATTTATTATTCACAGACATAAGTTTTCTGTTTACTAAACATTATAATATATAGAACTGTAGCGCCGGTCCACGATTCGAACTCTGGGCCAGAGTCACCACTGACTCAAATCCAACATTCTTATTCTTTCGTCTATCGTGACTGCGATATTAAAACTTGAGAGAAGTAAACCCCGTATTTAATTACGAATAGACTAAGTTTGAGAAAGTATTCAAATGTGTTAAAGGGAGAGAACTTTAGCAAACGTTTTTAATTAGAAACCTTTCATATTTCTCTCCAACGAAAATCAAAGATAAAGTGGTATTAAAACAAAACAAAAAGTAAAGAGAAAAGAGAAAAAGGTGACAACAAATTTTTGGGAAAGATGTTAAAAATTTCGGAAGTGTTTAAATTCAAAAATCAGATTAATGGTTGATATATATAGCGAGTAATACCAGAATAAAAAGTAGAATAACAAGCAGACGAGAAGTGATTGGGGCGAAATAATATTGATAGTAAGATTATGATGTCAGGTCATACATAGTTGTCTCTATCTCTCTCTATCTCTACCTCTCTCTATTTCTACCTCTCTCTACCTCTCTCTATCTCTACCTCTCTCTATCTCTCTCTATCTCTACCCCTCTCTATCTCTACCTCTCTCCATCTCTCTCTATCTCTACCTCTCTCTCTCTACCTCTCTCTCTCTACCTCTCTCTATCTCTATCTCTCTCCATCTCTCTCTATCTCTACCTCTCTCTCTCTACCTCTCTCTCTCTCTACCTCTCTCTCTCTCTCACTCTCTCTCTATCTCTACCTCTCTCTACCTCTCTCTATCTCTACCTCTCTCTACCTCTCTCTATCTCTACCTCTCTCTACCTCTCTCTATCTCTACCTCTCTCTATCTCTACCTCTACCTCTACCTCTCTCTATCTCTCTCTCTCTCTCTCTACCTCTCTCTCTACCTCTCTCTCTCTCTCTACCTCTCTCTCTACCTCTCTCTCTCTCACTCTCTCTCTACCTCTACCTCTCTCTCTCACTCTCTCTCTACCTCTACCTCACTCTCTCTACATCTTTCTCTCTCTCTACCTCTTTCTCTCTCTCTACCTCTTTCTCTCTCTCTACCTCTTTTTCTCTCTCTACCTCTTTCTCTCTCTCTACCTCTATCTCTCTATCTCTCTTTCTCTCTGTCTTTGTCAAACTTATAACTGTGATATTATTTTACATGGTTTTCTGTTCACTATCGTTACATCTATAACAACTTGCTCATCCTTTTTGTTTTAGCGAGTAATACCAGAATAAAAAGTAGAATAACAAGCAGACGAGAAGTGATTGGGGCGAAATAATATTGATAGTAAGATTATGATGTCAGGTCATACATATTTGTTATAGTGAGAAATTTCTAGCATTCATTTATGTTTTGGTGGAGTCGAGGGTCAGTAGAATTTAAACAAAATCGAAGAATAATAAACCAAATTTCTCTTTCGGGGTTGACGGTACTGACATACAGTGATCATGGGACGTCGAACTGCTTTAGGGTTTCAACTCCGTATTTTCCTCGAGGTTTTCTCCTGAATCATTCCCCATCGGTATGTATTCCACAAAGCATCGGAGGTTTGAAATAAGTGTTTACCAGTACTGACGAGCTCCACCTACCCCATACGGCCATAATCTTGGTGAGATATCAGTTTTTGTCAGATTACCGGAAAGCCATGCCTTGCTTGGTCAGTACTTTGATGAATGCCAATTTGAGTATACAAAGTGCCCTATGTAAAAGCTCAGTCCCTGTGTCTTTGCAAGCCGATGCCCAGCTATCAACCTGCAACTACGACAGTCAATCCTCGGTTATTTGTTGTGATCTGTGCACACCAGACACTGACCGGTGATTGGAAAAGCGATTTCAGATTTTTGATTTCAGATTTCTGATTTCAGATTTTTGATTTCAGATTTTTGATTTCAGATTTTTGATTTCAGATTTCTGATTTCAGATTTTTGATTTCAGATTTTTGATTTCAGATTTTTGATTTCAGATTTCTGATTTCAGATTTTTGATTTCAGATTTTTGATTTCAGATTTTTGATTTCAGATTTCTGATTTCAGATTTTTCATTTCAGATTTCTGATTTCAGATTTTTGATTTCAGATTTCTGATTTCAGATTTTTGATTTCAGATTTTTGATTTCAGATTTCTGATTTCAGATTTTTGATTTCAGATTTCTGATTTCAGATTTTTGATTTCAGATTTCTGATTTCAGATAGGTGTGTGTCATTTTCTTCGAAATATTTTGTAGACTGGTCTCTTTTTCACTTAACAAAAAAGGTTAAAAGTGTGTATTCGACCATAACAACATTGACACACGAGTTCTGGTCAGATCACCGAAGTTAAGCAACGTTTACACTGGCCATTACTTAGATGGGTGATCATTTTGGAATACCAGGTGTCGTATTTAAAAACCCAGACCTAGTGCCTTTACAAGCCGAGGGTCAGCTAACAACCTGCAACTACAGTTAACACAATAGACCGTCCTGCGTCGAGCAGTAACTAACTGGCGATAACAGATCTATTTCATATTTCGGTACTTCTGCAGTTTACGCACCGTGCTGAAATAATTACTTCATTATTTAGAAATCCATTCTTAACATGGGGAAGGGGCTTTGTTAAGTATTCTGTACTTTCACCTAACAAAAGATACCGTAAAAAAACGAATTTAACTCTTTTAAATCATATCTAAAAAAAATAGCATGGTCCGTAAATTACATAAGTACCCAGATTTCTGAGTTCAAATAATTGTGTGTGATCATTATAAACCCGTCCTCAGACGGGTATCGCAGATAGTATTCGGTATGTTTGCCAGATTTATCGACAACGGGAGAAAGCAATTTTCTTTCAAAACTATTTTCTCTGCTAACCCTATCGTCCGCATGAAGTGTCGAATAGCATATCCCGTTTCCATATTTTATTCGTCCGTTTATTTCTGAACGATTTTGAGGAGTCTTTTCGTTCAAACGATAGTTTCCGTACAATGAATAAATTAGGATTTATTTCAGTATTTCGATACTTTAGAATTATACATAAAACTATATTTAGGTGTATATTTCAGTCAATACGAAACTCTTGAATTTGTAGTCCTATGATCTAAATGTAAGGTGATCAAAATTCACCAACCATCATGCATTTGTGATAACTCACCAGCCGATTTCATTACCAATTAATTCTACAGAGATTCCGATCTGAATATCGCAAAACGCAAAGAGCGGGAGTTATTGTAATAATGGGAGGTGATGGTAGTGAAGTGGATAACGACATAGAATGACGACTTGCGGGTGCCGCGTTTAAATACAGTTGTTTCCATAGCACCAATCTCACTTATGGATGTTGGCAATCTTCACCTGGTCCCTTTTGTAAGTACCTGAAAGAATCAGAAGAAACCAATGCTAAGGACAGAACCAAGCCGGTTAAAAAATTATTTACCATACTGATTTATCCGAATTTACGTTTATCTTTTAGAAGATGAAGAAGGTGAAGAAGAATGTACAGAAGAAGAGGAAGAAGAACAAAAAGAATAAGAAGACAAAGAAAAACAAAGACAAAGAAGAAACAGAAAGAGAAGAAGAAGAGAAGAAGAAGAAGAAGACGTTTATTTAATAGAAATAGAAGAAAAGATGACGAATAAGAAGAGTAAGAAGAAGAAGAAGAAGAAGACGAAGAATAGGAGAAAAAATAGAAGACGTAAAAGAAGAAAAAGAAGAAGAAAAAGAAGAAGAAGAAGAAGAAGGAGAAAAAAAAAGAAGAATAGAAGAAGTAGAAGACGTAAAAGAAGAAAAAGAAGAAGAAAAGGAATAATAATAAGAAGAAGAACAACAACAAGAAGAAGAAGAAGAAGAAGAAGAAGAAGAGGAGAAGAAGTAGAAGACGTAGAAGAAGAAGACGAAGAAGAAGAAGAAGAAGAAGAAGAAGAAGAATAGGAGAAGAAGTAGAAGACGTAAAAGAAGAAAAAGAAGAAGAAAAGGAATAATAATAAGAAGAAGAACAACAACAAGAAGAAGAAGAAGAAGAAGAAGAAGAAGAAGAGGAGAAGAAGTAGAAGACGTAGAAGAAGAAGACGAAGAAGAAGAAGAAGAAGAAGAAGAAGAATAGGAGAAGAAGTAGAAGACGTAAAAGAAGAAAACGAAGAAAAGGAATAATAATAATAAGAAGAAGAACAAGAAGAAGAAGAAGAAGAAGAAGAAGAAGAAGAAGAAGAAGAAGAAGAAGAAGAAGAAGAAGAAGAAAGGATGTGAATGTGGCGACCTGGACTTTTCAAGTACGACTCGAGTCCGTTCAATAGCACTTCTTTCTCATGGATGTTGGCAACATTCACTTGGTCTCTCCTATAAGTACCTTATCCTAGAATGAACCAGATAAGTCTAGCCGGTCCTAAAAATAAGTGGTAACATGCTGATTTACACAAATGTACTTTCTCTTGGTAAAATGGATACCGGCACGCACTGTAGAATCGATTACACCGGCTTTAAATCATGCCACATCCCCTTTAGTTATTTCACCTCAATGCTGTTGGAATAGGTATGAATATACAATTTTTCTTCCAGATAGCAACTTGTGTTCAAATAACCGTATACAAAGCACTGTGTTCCGTCATTAAATAATCCGAAATAGACTCCCGGTATAGTAACACAAATAAACATTTAGAGATGCAAGTCTAAACATCCTCTGTTGGATTTTACTGGATGACGATCTGGTCAGCCATTTCTAATCCTACCTTTCACTACACCGACTTTTGTCAACAGTCCCGCGGCTTGTTGATTGCTTGCTGTCCATCATTTTTATATGGAGCATGCTTTTACAGTTAGCTGCCCTTCGTATCACCAACCATAGTAGTAAACGGTGGGTCTAGCCTTTGCCGTTCCACAGATAAATCCTACCGGGCAGCAAGGATTTTCATGGGGTTTAGCCCGCCAGTTGAGTCGGTTTACCAGAGTATGGCGCTTGGAGCCACACATGAAAGATTTATGGTATGCGTGAGGACGGGGCATGGTACTCTCTAGATACAGCTGGTGAGTATTGTAAGGTAGTAAAACTACACACACACGACGATACCATCTAATCAACTAATGACATTTTTTGAATTGATATTATGTTGTTATTGTTTTTTTTTACTAATGAGTAAGTACTATCAAGGCCTAAAGCCACTAGAGTATAAGGGTTAATGTGATGGATGGACTACTAGTTGAATGATGAAGAATATTATGAGAGGGTTGAACATAATGAATGTAATGAATGAAATGTGATGACTTATAAGGACGGTTCATGACAAGTGTTCATTGACTTTAGATTTGAAAGATGGCCATGGTGTAACCATCGTGTAAGCAATCTTGTGGCAACGTGCTAAGGCTGTAAATAAACAAAAAAGTATTCACAATTTTTCATACTAGCCAACCCGGAAATGAATTTTCTTCGTGTTCCTTCGGATTTATTAGTGCGGCTTTTTCTTTCTTTCTTTCTTTCTACAAGTTCTTATTCTTCTATGCATGAAATGGTGGCTATATTAAAAACTGATCGATCCACATATTTCACGCTATTACGGTCGTGGTAGATTTATTTTGTGTTTCTGTGTGTGTTGGTGTGCGTGCATCCATTATAGTTTTGTTTTCATTTATTTCTTGCATCCACCAACCCACCCGCGAAAAAAAAATTATCCAACATTTAAATTCTAATAAATCATGGACATTTTACGGTATTAAGTTCGTTTAGACTTGAAATGGAAAGCCTTACATCAAATCCGTTGCTAAGCTCGTTGGAAAAATGGTTGGATCATTCTACTGCTCCAGGGAGTATCTCACTCCTGACGCAATTCTCCACATGTATAAGAGTCAAATACGTCCAAAGATGGAGTACTGCTTCCACATCTTTTACTGCCTTGACGGAGTACAAAACCAACTTCGAGATCTACTGGTAGATATCCTCTTCTCTTTCTCTACAACCACTTTCTCAATACGACAGGGCTGCTTCCCGGCTGACTTTTCAAGATAGTCGTTTTCAAGTCCAATGTAAACAAATTCGTGTTGAACTATCCTCTTAAATAATCAAATTCTGCCCAATTTCCGACATCACTTCTTAATTAAAATGCTCAATTTTCTGGTTTAAGTGTTCAGGAAGAATTTTTAATGTGTTTTCTAATTTTTGTGGATTGCTGAGAAAGGATTTGTTTGGGGGGGGGGAGAATTGCCACCCGGACTTAAAGTAAGTGGTAGGGTTGAGGGAAGATTTTCTTTTAAGATGTTGAGTAAGGTTTTTGTATAGTGGTGTGTTGTTACAAGACTCACCAACTGCATAGGGAGAGTATCATGCTTGGTCCTCACGCATACCCCAAATCCTTCAGACCGCAACTTACCCCTTTCTAAAACAAACAAAAAATTAATAACTCTCGAAAACAGCATATCAACGGAACACACAAAAGTAATTTGCCCGGTTTAATTTCAAAAGAAGGCAGCTTTTACTCGTCAGTGAAAAGAACAAACAAGCAAAACTAGTCGTGAAAAAATGGCTGCCTTATTTGGGAGTTAACCTCTTCAATATAGCTAGAATTTCAATGCAGACCTTCCTCGCTTTTACCATCGTGTTGAATTTGTTTGGTATTTGTTTGTGAGGGTGTACTTGTGTATGGTTTTGTATTTACCCCTTCCTTGTTTCTTTCTATTTTCTTCTTTTCTTTTTAATTTCTTTTTTTTTTTGTCTTTCCTTTCATTTTTACTTTTTCTAATTGTCTTCCTTCTTTACACAAAAGGATTTTTAATTTTAATACAAAGTGATCCAGAAATTTCGCGCTGTTACCTTCGTCGTAGTATTTTTTGTGTATTCGTTTTTTATGATTTTGTATGGATGGGCACGTTTTTTCCTTTTTTCTTTCTTTCTTTCTTTCTTTACTTTAGTTCTTTTTTCCTCTATACATAAATCTATTCATAATTACAATGCTAATAAATTGAGACATTATTCCCTTCCCAATGAAGTATTCATGTTGGTGGATGTGTGTGAACATGTGTTCGTCTTACATCCGTACCAGTGTTGGGACAATTAATCGAAATCGGAATCGGAAAAATCAGAACTTTTGGGGTATTGGAATCTGAAAAATCTAAACTTTTTGGGGTATCGGAATCGGAAAGATCAGAACTGTTTGGGGTATCGGAATCGGAAACATCAGAACTTTTTGGGTATCGGAATCGGAAAAATTAGAACTTTTTGGGTATCGGAATCGGAAAAATTAGAACTTTTTGGGTATTGGAATCGGAAACATCAGAACTTTGAGGGTATCGGAATCGGAAAAATCAAAACTTTTTGAGGGATTGGAATCGGAAACATCAGAACATTTTGGGTATCGGAATCGGAAACATTAGAACTTTGGGGGTATCGGAATCGGAATAATCAGAAATTTTGGGGTATCGGAATCGGAAAAATCAGAACTTTTGGGGTATTGGAATCTGAAAAATCTAAACTTTTTGGGGTATCGGAATCGGAAAAATCAGAACTTGTTGGGGTATCGGAATCGGAAAAATTAGAACTTTTTGGGTATCGGAATCGGAAAAATTAGAACTTTTTGGGTATTGGAATCGGAAACATCAGAACTTTGGGGGTATCGGAATCGGAAAAATCAAAACTTTTTGAGGGATTGGAATCGGAAACATCAGAACATTTTGGGTATCGGAATCGGAAACATTAGAACTTTGGGGGTATCGGAATCGGAATAATCAGAAATTTTGGGGTATCGGAATCGGAAAAATCAGAACTTTTGGGGTATTGGAATCTGAAAAATCTAAACTTTTTGGGGTATCGGAATCGGAAAAATCAGAACTTGTTGGGGTATCGGAATCGGAAAAATTAGAACTTTTTGGGTATCGGAATCGGAAAAATTAGAACTTTTTGGGTATTTGAATCGGAAACATCAGAACTTTGGGGGTATCGGAATCGGAAAAATCAGAACTTTTTGAGGGATTGGAATCGGAAAAATCAGAACATTTTGGGTATCGGAATCGGAAACATTAGAACTTTGGGGGTATTGGAATCGGAATAATCAGAACTTTTGGGGTATCGGAATCGGAAAAATCAGAACTTTTGGGGGTATTGGAATCGGAAAAATTAGAACTTTTGGGGGTATTGGAATCGGAAAAATCAGAATATTTGGGGTATCGGAATCGGAAAAATCAGAACTTGTTGGGGTATCGGAATCGGAAAATCAGAACTTTTGGGGTATTGGAATCGGAATAATCAGAACTTTTAGGGGTATCGGAATCGGAAAAATCAGAACTTGTTGGGGTATTGGAATCGGAAACATCAGAACTGTTTGGGTTATTGGAATCGGAAAAATCAGAACGTTTTGGGTTATTGGAATCGGAAAAATCAGAACTTTTGGGGTATTGGAATCGGAAAAATGTTAGTCTAATTTTCGATTCCAAATTTTTGTAATTTGTTTTTTTGTTTTGTTTTCTTTAACTTAATTTTCCATTTCTGGTACTAATGATAAAATAATAAATATTTATTGTTTTTAAACTACCAGTAAAACTAAAATCTATGGATCATAATAACAAATTGAGGTAAAAATAGCACCAGAAAAAATACCAGAGTTAAAAATGTCACGAATGTATAACTAGTAAAAAAATTGCCAAAGTAAAATATCTAGATGAAAATCTCACAACGAATCATCAAAATCTTGAATACAATACATAAAGGGAAAACATAAAAAGAAAATTATATCTACATTTAAAAGTAGATGAGGACTCTCCGTTACCTCCACCAAAAATGAAATTCTACATTTTTAGGCGATTAGGCGATGTTAGAATCGGAATCAATAATTATATCGGAATCGGGAATTTAGAACAGAATCGGTAAGTGTATCGGAATCGGAAAAAATATTGAGATCGTCCCATCACTAGTCTGTAAAATTAGTGTGGTCTTGTATCCACTTGTCTCGTGGACGTCCATTCTTTGTTTGAGCTGAGGCAGGAACATCGCACGTCTCTTCAGATTGACGTTAGAACCTTCGACTGGTGAAAAGCGGAGGAAAAATGTGTAGAACCGGAAGTGCCCTTCACGCAAAATCTTCTGATTGGATAAAGTATCAATCACTCCGCATGCAACAGTGTCAGCCTGCGCAAAAGAAAATAGATCGTAAAGCGTATAACTGCTACCCATCGTTTTTGATTTGATTTGTTTGTCTTCTAGTTTTGAGTTTTCTATCCTAAAAAGGTTTCATAGTGTTGATACTTATGAATTACGACATTTCGCGCTGTTACGTTCACGGTGAATGCGTTTTGATATTTATGTGTGTGTGTGTGTGTGAATGTGTGTGTGTGTGTGAATGTGTGTGTGTGTGTGAATGTGTGTGTGAATGTGTGTGTTTTTATCTTTGGTCTTTTTTTCTTTCTTTCTTTCTTTCTTTCTTTCTACTAGTTTTTATTCTTCTGTCCATAAAAAGTATTCATACAAATTAATTCAGACATTCCGTGCTTTTACCATCCTGTTGAATGTGTTTGGTATTTATGTGCGTGGTTCGAAGAAGATCACCAAACTTAAGCGACATTCAGCCTGGTCACTACTTTTACCAGCTATAACATCTGCTGTGTTCTCCTCCTTCTTCTTTATCTTTTTCTTCTTCTTCTTCATCTTCTTCTTTATCTTTTTCTTCATCTTTTTCTTCAACTTCTTTTTCTCATCCTTCTTCCAACTAAATAATCAGCTTTGATCTTCTTTTTCTTCTTCTACTTCTTTTTCTTCTTCTTCTTCTTCTTCTTCTTCTTCTTCTTCTTCTTCTTCTCCTCCTCCTCCTCCTCCTCCTTCCAGCTCTAAAATCTGGTTTGTCTTTTTTTCCTCTTCTTTTATATTTTTCTCCCTCTTCCAGTTATAACATCTGCTTTGTCCTTCGCCCTCTTCTTCTTCTTCTTCTTCTTCTTCTTCTTCTTCTTCTTCTTCTTCTTCTTCTTCAAGCTATAAAATCCGCTATGTTCGTTTTCTTTCTCTTCTTTGTTATTCTCCTTCTCGATTTTCTTCTTCTAGCCATAAAATCTGCTATGTCTAATTTTTGTTTTCCTTCATTTTTGCTCTCAGGCATTGCCACCTGCACCCCCCCCCCATTCCCGGATCTTGACAGCTCCCTTTTAAAGCAATGTATTTCATTATCCTTGTAAATAACAGTACGTCAAGACCTACGCTGGCTAATATCGATCTGCTGGGTCCGCCGACTTCGACAAAAGCCTATCATACGTCATAATATGCTGTTTCCAAGGATACGGTGTGCCTCTTTCCTTCTCCCAACAGTACAAAAGCAATATTTCTGCACAAGAGACTCTATTAGATTCCCAATGGAAACACACCCATTCAATCGGGTTTGAAAGTAATCGAACTCCCAATAAGCTGTTGCCGTTATAAAGAAAAACAAAATAGATTAAAAGAATTATAAAAATAAAAAAGAAATAAAAAGAACAAAAACGTACAACAAAAACAAGATTTACGTTTTAAGTTGCGTCTTTGCCATTTCACTTGGTGATGAAGTTGCTCATCCGGTAAAGACGTTACATATTTCAACAAAAAAACAAACATTAAGGAACCGAGTTCGATTCTTTGTGTAGGTTATCACCTATAGCGTGCAGTGGTCTACTGATGGCCTAATGATGCCCGACAGGGCCAACTCCTTGATTGCATGACCTAAAGACTCAAGTACAAGCCCTAGTACTGATAAATATTATGAGAAAGGAGAAATAGTTTTAATATGATTGGAAACCCCGCCCTAATTATGATGCCCGGGGCCACCGTCCCGTCGCCTCACCCCCTCTAAATGCCACTGGCTATCACATCACTTTTATAATTGCTAACTTATGGTACGCTGACTAAGTGGTTAACGACGCAGACTGGGGACCTGGGGTTGCTGCGTTCGAAACACTTTCATCCAAACCCACACCTGACCTTGTGTCTAACCTTCCGGAGAGGAGGTTAATAAAATAACTTACGTATTTTATGAATCATTTAGAACATCACTATATGCAAGATTATTGGTGTGTACATCTTGTAACCAAAAAAACGGAACACTTAATTAAACTTGTCTTGAACTAATTGAATTATTTGTCTATCCCAGAGTGCTTCGCCACGTGTTTAAAAACAAAATTCAGCCACTTATCACGGGCTTAGGCAAGACTTATATTATTTAAAAAGAAACACATTATTAAACTTGACTTTACCTAATTGACTTATTTGCATATTCCAGAGAGCTTCGCCACGTGATTGACAACAAAATCCCGCCACGTATCACGAACTTAGGCTAGAATTTCCGTTATCAGAAACAGCATGCCAGCTTTAACTGTGATTTGGTCGGCCCATCTCTTTGGTGGTCGCCCTCTTAATCCTTCTTGAATGAAATATTCTTGATATCACTTCTTTACATAGCTGGAGGCTTGTAGCCGAAAACATGTCCAAACAAGTTTGATCTCTTTTTTCGAATGATGTCGTAAATGTATCTGTTAATTGATATTAACAGATACATTTTCTGATATCATTTTTCTGATATCTTTATTCTGATATCTTTTTTCTGATATCTTAATTTCTTAGTCTATATTGCAGAGTGATAGTGCTTAACCATTTAATTAAAAAGACATTAAGTTTTCTTGGTATGCTCTGCCAGTATAACCAGTGGTTCACTTGCATATACAGCAATAGAATTCATTGATAGTTCATTGATAGTTCCTATTGCTTACAATGAAGTGAAACATGGACTATATAAAACTTCACACGTGCATACTATAATATAGAGTATGTGTCTGTCTTCCCGTAATAAAAATTCTGTCACTCGCTATCTCACAATTGTTATATTATTTTCAACATTAACCCATCTACTTTACTTTAATACACACATACATGTATACCTATCTATTGTTATACGAAATCATAGTTATTCAATGCTTGTTTCCCGATACATTTTAATCACACACAATATATGCTAAAATATGCTTCAGTTTTGGGATTGAGTTATGTTTAAAATCTTTCATTTTAATGTTTCACTTGCAACAATAGGAACTAATTAATTTTTTTTTGTAGGCAGTATTTTGCATGAATGATGATGATGATGATGATGATGATGATGATGATGATGATGATGATGATGATGATGATTTATTGACTGGCTTTATTTTGTTGTTGACATTGTAAGCATTAAACAAACTTACATTTTAATCACACACAATATATTCTAAAATATTCTTCAGTTTTGGGATTGAGTTATGTTTAAAATCTTTCATTTTAATTGTTCTAATTAGCTGCAATAGTCCCGAGGAGACGTGTTTATGTCAAAACGCTGGTTGATCTACGTAGACTGTTTTTAATGTTTATATCATTTTATTTATAAAAGCTCTACTTTGTACTTAGTACTTTTGCAAAAGTATTTGTTTTAAGTTCATCTTATCAATATATTTTAACTTAATTATATATATATATATATATATATATATATATATAATAAATATTTGTTATTGTTTATTATCTATGTACGTATACGTTTCGTCCTTTTTCAATCGGGACTCATCAGCATAGAGATATGACTATTCACTACCGGTCATGCGATTCGAAACCCCGGACCTCAAGTATTTTTGAACTCCAGTCCGACGTCGCTAATCGCTGGGCCAATTGTAAACAGCGAATAAACTATGATAATTTTAACACTTTAACGGCGGCTTTGACGTCGAGGCATTCTACTTCTATTAAGGGAAGGAATGATGCATAATAAGCAAGTGACGTCATGCTGTGTTAATACTACCAATTACAGTGCTCTACTTTCAAGGAGCGACAATATATATATATATATATATATATATATATATATATATATATATATATATATTGCGTTTTTGGTTTGTTTTGTACAATTAGCACTGAAGATAGCCACACCAAGAAATAAATTAGCACTGAAGATAGCAACACCAAGAAATAAATGCACAGGAGCATTTTACAAATATTTTGGTGTTAGCTGAAACAATTGTTATGCTGAATAAAAATAAGTTTCATGAAATGACATGAATCTGTCCTTTATAACATTGAAATGGTAAAAATTACACAAATTATATTGAATGTAGCATAGCTCTGGCCTTACACTATTCAGCTATTATACTTACTTTATGTTATAAAATAATCCATGGACACGTGTGTCTGGCTCACAGCCTTCATCAGGATGGCTAACTTAGACAGAGATCGAACCGTCGATATTAATGTCTGTAGTCCAGCGTTCTACCACTGGAACAAGGCGCTCCGTCTAGAAATATGTACGATTTTTATCACCTGAATATTTTAATGTATTTTTATGTAATTATTTTTATTGGTGATTGTAGCGTTCGTTGTTATTTAGCTTACTATTATTTCGATTGTCGCACTTTCCGATCTCTGTCTAAGTTAGCCATGCTGATGACGACTGTGAGCCAGAAACACGTGTCCATGGATTACTTTTATGTACGTATAAAATGAATAAAAATATATATTAACGGAAAAAAATACGTCCTATGAAGTTAAGGGCGACTAACAATGCAATGTTCTGCATCTTAATCACTTAGGAAGTGAAACAATCGAAATAATAGTAAGCAAAATAACTACGAATGCTACAATCACATATAAAATAATTACATAAAATACATTATATATATATATATCTATATAAATTCTAGAAATAAATAAAATACATATATATATATATATATATATATATATATATATATATATATATATATATATATATATATGTATATATATATATATATATATATATATATATATATATATGTGTGTGTATATATATATGAAGTTAATACAACAAAAGATATAAGAGGCAACTAATATCTTTAATTAGTGAACATCCGGATAAAAATAAAGCTCAATATACTGGATAGAGCATTAATAGCAGTAGATAAAGTGAAAGAATAAAATAAGGTGCGAATCAAATTTTATTACAGTTCAATGTTCAAACAAAGTTCTTTAAAGTCCTTAACCCATGAGTTTTCAAAGAAAATCTTCTCCTCAGAGCATCATTACCGCAATGACATTACTGCAGGTAATAAAAATTAAACTTTGAAAATATATTAAAAATATATATATATAAAAATACATAAAGGTATATAAAACATCAAATATATCGGCCCAAAACATACTTTTTTGTAAACCTATACAGTTCATCCACGTCAACAAGTGTAAAATAGCTCCAGGCAAGATATCAATGAGGTTGATTAAAAAATAATCCAAATGGTGAATGGTGGTCTAAAAAAGCAAAAAGTTATCCAGGCGGGAAATTTGTTTGAATATTGAACTGTAATCAAATTTGATTCGCACCTTATTCTATTCTTTCACTTTATCTATTGATATATATATACAGGCTGGGCCAAAATAAGGGTCCTATCTTTAAATTTGAATAACTTGAATTTGAATAACTTCCACAAAATAAAAGTTAAACTCACCAAACTTTATGTGTGTGTAGACTGACCCTTCCGAGATTTTTTGAAATAAACAAAACAAATTTTAGCCGAAAAACACTTCTTAATACTTACAAAAACTAAAGTATTGTTTTTTACACTTTTTTGAGTTTTTTAAGCAAAAATAATGTTTTCTAAATGAGGGTACGTTCCTTAGGGCTAATACGGCTCATGCTTGCTTCGGAAGGGGTCCTTTACTTATTCTAAAAAAAAAATTTTTTTTAATCAATAAATAAAAAAGTTATGAATTTTAAAAAATAGGACCCTTATTTTTGCCCACCCTGTATATATATATATATATATATATATATATATATATATATATATATATATATATATATATATAGTGAATGTTTTTTATTCAAACATGTACAAGGTCTGCTACACTGTCATGTCGATGTTATCGATCTACAGCTATCGAGAGCTGAGGTCTCATCAGGCAGAAAGTTTTTTTCTTGATCCGACCCGGTCGGTGAAGTCCAGTTCGAATAAAAACATTCACAATACAGCTCTATATCTTTATTGAGCACTCTTTTGTAAGCCCGGTTTGATTCCCTTTGGATTTCTACACTGTGGATTTTACTCTACCTTGATTACTATATATATATATATATATTTCACTTGGAAGATAGTTTATTCAGTGAAGACCGGAATTGGGCCAATAAAAATAAGCTCGATGATACTCGATTACAGGGTACAGAGCATTTATATGTTTTTTTTTGAAAGTTTACCAAACCATTTCGTTCACGAAATCATTCATCACCACAAAATACTTTTTTTCTTTCAAATTTTATTTATTTATCAGATTTATCAAAATGAAAGAGTTTTTCCCTACACGTGTTTCTCTACGACGCAGGTCCTTGCTTGGCAGTTCATCAGGGGAATAATGTACCTGGAACAAGAATTTAAACAACTGACAATACCCAATGTGGTGTTGCCCTAATTGACATAATGTAAGAAGAACACAGAAGAAAAAAGGAAAAGAGAAAAAAACTCTTTAAAAAGTGACTCATAAGATTTTTGCATAATGAGCTACGTAAGAGGGCTACTGATTAGGCCAGATTTAGAGGTGTTAAAACCTTGGTGGTGGTTGCGAATCAAGATGTTTGTTTACATTACATTTAAAATTGCATATTGATTTGATCGGGGTTACACGGAACAGGAAAAAAATTCCGAAGGCAAGCGGTCTGAGTAAAGAAGCTATGAAAGTATAAAATCTTCTGACATCTAGGAACCTCTACAGTGAACTTCTTAGACGTTTTTGTCCGGCAATCGTGTAACCCCTTTCTTCCATATTAAGCTCTTTAAGGTCGTACTATTTAGTTAGCCTGTTTGTTGTCCAGGTGATTGAACGCTTTTGGTAGGGGTCTCTTTTAGGCTTGATTTGTCTTGAAGTGATTCTACTTTCTTTTTTTATTTTGATGGTTAGGTTCCATGAAAAAACAATTACATGTACAAAAACAGTAATGAAATCTTTTATACAAAGCAATAAAAGTAGACGGTAATTGTATCGTTAACTTTCTTTAGTTAAAATTCAGTAAGTTTTACAATGGAATAGGAATCAGCGTCCTAATTCTGTATCATCTGCATAAGTTAAGTAAAGCTGAGATTTCACGAATAAGCGTTACTTATGTTACTTAAGCAAAAAATTTAACATACTGTTTCCCATTTCAAACGCTACTACAACTCATAATAATAATATTACAGCTGCGCAGGTACTTTTTGATTTTACAAAAAAAAATATAACCATACTGTTTTACCGTTTCAAACGACATTACTACGCATAGTACTAATATTACTACTGCACAGGTACTTTTTCATACTTTACGAAAAAAATAAACATACTGCTTGACCGTTTAAAACGCTGCTAGTATTACTACTCATATTGCTCTAAGATCAAAGTGTAGTATCTGTTCCGATGGATACTGCACTCCATAGACTGGTATTGTCTTAGCCTTCGGGGCTTGATGTACGCCTGTCTATGGATCTGTCCTTTGCAATTCTTGGATCTCCACCCTTCCAGGCTTCGCCTCCCCTCTTTGGGGAGGAGTAAGTTTATTGCTTACTGCCTGAGGCGCCCCTACCGGGGAATGCCGATGGGGCTGCACAGGCAATTTTTAATGGCCAGAGTGCTCACCTCTCGGGCGCTGGCTTTTCAAACCCCACTTTCCCGATCCGACCTTGGGTCACATCTTACTTGTGGGAGTAAGATAAAATTGGCCTTGTGCCTAACTCCTGGAGAGGAGTAAATAAATGCTCATATTTCTAATATTACAACGGCACATGTTTGTTGTACTTTTTAATATTTTACTTATACGTATTATATTTACTTAATGAAATACTTATTGTAGATTATTGTTTATATTTTAATCGTTTGCATTTCTTAAGTGTGTGAATGTAACTGTGTTTTACATTCAATGCATTCATTTATTGAAAGATTTATAGTTAGCGTCTAATTTATTAGTAAAAATGTACGACCAAAGTAAATATAACAAGCAATGTTCTATTTAACAATACTTTCCTTAATTTCTTTGGCATTTTGGCTTGGAGCAAAGTGTAGCATCTCTTTTGATACTACGCTTCGTCTTTTCTGTCCTCGTTCAGTGAAAGAGAGATCCATTCTATACTGAGGAGATTTTTTTTATTTTGTCCCAATCAAAAGTGCCCCGTTTTTGTGGAGCTAAATTTCCGTCACATTAAAAACAAACCTTGTGTCTAATGTTGTCATCGTGGGGAGGCAAGTGATTATCACACGAACCCCGGGGGCTGAAAGTGCCCCGAACCCCCCAAAATAGCATCCACAAATGTGGTGTGTCAAACCTCGATCGATACTACACAACATGGTCGTGAAGGGTCAACGACGATAGAAAGATCGACAAGGGAGAACACCCTAATTCGACCTCCACTGGAAAGGTGTAGCATGGACGGCGGCACCGGGGGGATCAAGCCCCCCCCCCCTTTTTGATTCCCCCCCACACTTTACGGTCATCAATAATGAAGTTATATATGCATGTGTTTAACCGGCCCCCCCCCACACTTTTAGGAGAGCCCCCCTACTTTTATAACTGTCCCGCCGGTCTTGTGTAGAGAGTCAAAACAAGGCTAACGGTGGTTTCCAACGAGAAATCAATGGAAGACGGTGGTTACGATGAGGCAAAATGATTTGCAATACTTATCTAAAGAGGTAGTGAGTACTAGAAATCTGTTGAGATTGTCACTCAGACTCCAGGGAACACCACTTGTTATAGCCAGTTAGCAATCACTGTTGATGACTTGTGTGGTCACTGGCTCTTTTATAGAAAGCTGTCAAGAGGATATTAATATTAAAATAGCTACCCGTGAACCGTTTGATCTAACTTGGCACATTTGTCGGTACTGTTCCAGATGACGCGTCTAATTTCCGTGACTTCGCGTCGACAACGATCGGGCAGGTCGCGAAAGCGCCCGAGCGCTGGCGGAATAATATCATTTTTTCTTTATTTTATCTTATAGAAACATTGACAAAATGTTATCCCATCCCTAAAAATAACATCACTTTCACAAAAACAAAAAGGATTTTAATCTATGTATTTTTTCTTTGAATTTATTCGTATTATATTAGCGTCTGCCAGTCTTCCGGTTAGAGCTTGGCAGTGTGGATGCAGGGCTTGGCTATCGCTAAGAACTGGAGCCCTAAACCCAAACCCTTAAACCTAACCCATTTTCTTTGTTTGTTTTATGTTAGCAAGAAAACAAAAAGAAAAACAACGAAACAAATGAAAAAGAAAACATTGACCCCCCCCTACTCATTTGATTGAAAATGGTTCATTTGATCCCCCCACACACTACAGTTTGTTCGGTTTTTATCTTTTATCTATGTATTTTTTATTTGAATTTATTCGTCTTATATTATCGTCTGCAAGTCTTCCATTAACGCTTGGCGTTTTCGTCTCGGCAACTCTCGGGCGCTTCCACGACCTGCCCGATCGTTGTCGACGCGAAGTCACGTAAATTAGACGCGTCATCCATTTTGCAGTAGTATAATGCCCTTAATCGATTGCAAAAGTAAATAGATTCAATTAAAAGTACATATATTGATTGCTAGTTTATGGAATCGATTACCACGTTTAAAGCACTATTATTGAAAATGCATACTTAATAAATTATTGATTTTCATGAATGTTTACGTACAGACTCCAACATAGTCGTACTCAAGTCCAATGGCAACAAATATTTGTCGAGTCGTCCTGTGAATAAATCATAGTTCTCAATCCTTTCATAATACCCGTTCCATCATCCAACTGAAAATCTCACTAACCCTTATCCTCGAGTGGCTTTTGGTCTTTATAAGTTTCGATTCATAATTATAGAAAAAAACAACAACAAAAAACGGTGATTTCAAAACCCTAAATGTTAAGATATTTTAGCTTCACTTAATCTGAAATATGAACACGTTACCGCGGGAATGTTTCCCTACAGACTACAACATGGTCGTCTTCAAGTCCAATGTTAACAAATATCTATCGAGTCGTCCTGTCAATTAATCATAGATCACAATCCTTTCATAGTACTGCTCCATCATCCAACTAAACATCTCACTAACCCTTATCCTCGAGTGGCTTTTGGCCTTGGTAAGTTGTTAAACCTTTGTATTGAACAACAACTGAAACTTAGAAGGCTTGCCTAGCTATTATACTCTTATATAATATGGACAGGTATCTATTTTTTGGTAGGTTGTAGATAAGTAAGCCGAAGCTTAGACATATTTGGGAGGAGATACACTAATCTTAGTTCATTTATTAGAACATGCAGCTATGGTTGTGGTGGCGGTCAAAGATGGCATCATTGGGTTTGAGATACTATATAAGGTCTCACTTCATTAATTATGAGGGTAAAAAATGTCAGGATTAAGGTCAAGACGGAACATCGATGACGCATCACATGTACACAGGTGGCAGTAGTCGAAACGATTTTGTTTATTTTGGGGATAAATGTAATTAACAATAATAAAATTACAAATACTGATATCAATCATAAAAATGGCAGTAAGCGGAAAATATGGGTAGCTCTCAGGTCCGGAAGTGGGTGATAATTAACGATTGCTGGTCATCAATTCGACAATTATTCTACATCAAATAAATATAGGAAAGTGATCCGTCACTCTAAAGTCTAAATTATGGTGTTCCTTTTTCACTTACTATATTACAGATAACTAGCGGGACCCGTGCAAATTACACGAAATGATGTTTTCAATACTAATTATCTTGTTCCTAACCGATACATGTTTGAATAAAATATAAGATTTGACTTGTTTAGTTATTTAAAAAAATGTACAATACATGAAACAATTTACAAAACTTCTTTATATACAATATTCATAGTGAAGGTAATATTTCGACGACTAAACCTTATTTTGTAAATGTTTTCGATTAAATTAAATTTGGCTCCAATTCATGAGTAGCATACAAATATCCGGAAGGCGGTTGCTTTTGATGTAAGCGTGACACACAAAATAACACACACGCTATCGTATTAATATGTCTCTTCACCGTCGTAACCTCCCCTACCTCCCCTTTGATGTAGAAAAAACAAAAATCTGAGAGGTTAGTTGGGATCGAACTATACACCAGTCGGGCCGATATCAAAAACCGACGTCAAAATCCTACGTCGCTAAATACTCGCAAATATTACATAAATTAGGTGACTCGAATGCTTTTCCAAATGTAGGTGCGGCATGCATGCGCAGAGCTTTTGATGTTAGCGTGACACACGAACACCCACGCTATCGTATTAATATATCGATGACGTTCTCATGTAATCGCTTGTAAAGTAGACTTTAATTATTGTTTTAATATTTCGGTGAAAACGGGAAATTTACTCATTAAAGTGGCGATCAAAATACTGTTTTACCTTAAATGAATCATTAAAATCTACTCTTTTCGCATTGCCTTCTTCAGACACATGATCTGAAGAATGTAAGGCAGGAAACAGCCAGTCAGTTATACACAATATATCCATATAATAAAATAAATGCAGTCTGATTGCCGGTTTTCGTTATTTCAATATTTGATTCTGATTAACTCGTTGCAGTATGCACTTTACAATATGAAATGCATTTCGATTTAGTTTATTTAAACAATTACTTAATCCGGCTGGGAATTTGTTTAAGATTGGCGGAATCTTTCAATAATTACCTAAATAGCAGCAGCCAAGATATTAGCAAAGCAATTTCTACATTGATCCCTTTCAGATAAAAATAATATTTGTTTAAACATATTAATCAATTTATTTCTTAAGATTACTTGTTTAACATAATAGTAAGTAAAATAATTTCATTTCGAACATCAAATTAAAAGGTTGAGAACGTTGGTATCAATCACAACATTAACTTATTACTCCCGAAGAGTTGATTCTTTTATAGTAAATTCATTATTATCTATTCAAAACGTAAGTGTACTTTTTCTTTTTTAAAGCACGTAAAACCGGAGAAACTCATTCACAACATAAATATGATATTTTACAAACATACAAAAAATGCATTACATTAAGGACAAGAAACGAAAAATTACTATTACACTACTTATACAATATTCTTCCTATTATTAATTCATTCATAATAACCAGCGGACAAAGTATATCATTCAAAATAAAATCTTTAAACGTAATGATATTTGTAACTTGTACTTGAAACAATTGCTACACGTCAAGCTGATGATAATACAGGGATTTTTTATTTAACTAAGTTCACTCTAAACAGGGCAAGTTGCCACTGTAGACGTAAGTGGTTACTGAGAATTAGAGTGAAAGTGTAGGGGATCATCCTAAATTGGGAGGTGTGCAGCGAGATGCTTGTTCCCATTAGTGTTTAATTTGTGCATGTCGGTACAGTCAGGGGAACAAGGAGCAAGGAGGAGGCGGGAGGTCCAAAGGGCATTAGCTTGAGGAAAGAAGCTATTGGAGTAGAAGGCTCCTCGGCATCTGGGGACCTCCACAGTGAATGGATGGGATTGAGCTAATCTGTTGCGTTGGTTGACTGAATTTACGCCGAGGAGGCAGCAGAGCTGCATGTTCATCGGAACGCATTCCATTGAAGTAGTTGTTAATCAAGCAAAAGGATGCAACATTGCGGCGATGTGACAGGGGCTGGAGCTGGGAGGATAGTGAGGGATCTATTAGATTAGAGGCTCTTTTTTTTTTACCTTGTCTAAGAGGGAGAGACAAGTGGGTAGTGCACCAACCCGGATTTTACAACAATCTTTCTTGAAAGGAGAAGTAATTTATTTTTTCTAACTTTTAAAATATTAGAAAATAAATAAATTATTTATATGTTTAATTTATTCATGAAAGCGGTAAAACAAAAAAAACAACGGGAACTAAAAAAACAACGGATAATTCATAAATAAACGTAACCCTTATCATTTTCTATTCATCTGCTATTAATTAAATACATAATAGAATGAATTCCGCACAAATATAATAGACGCTCCCTCACATTCCGCTGATTTTCTACAATATCAGATTACGTTATGTCTTACGTATAGACTTATTCTCATTCCGGTTTTCACGGAATACATTTAACGAACATAATTATTTATAGTGTTCCGTGATTGAAAATGGCGGCTATAATCACTGCAGCGAATCTACTTTAGACATTTCCATGATAACTCTTCGTTGGCTTCAGGTATAATTTCATTTTTTTACTTAGACACTACGAAAATGTCCTACATTTACACTTTTAAGGTGTAAGAATCATTTTCCAAATACTTACTACGTAAAACGAACTGCAATTTTCATTTCGACAACATTAAATTCTTGATACCAAATCCATGGAATCACGTAATATAAGTTTCTCTACGAACCTTACACTACTTTAAATAACAGACAACTCAAATATACAATTAAAACTTAAAATTTAGCCGTAATGATACAGCTGCATATTAGTGAAAAGAAGAAATAATGAAAATAATAAAAAATTCTTCATGTTTTTACTAGTATTTTATCAATATTAAAAAGATACACGAATTATTTTTTCATTGTTAACGTTTCATCTTTTCACCGACCAAAAGTTGATTAATACCACAATTTTTTGTTATTTCACATCATTATTTTTAGCCAAATAATAACGTACTATTTTTTAACCGCCTCAAGGTTGACTATATATATATATATATATATATATATATATATATATATATATTTGTTTATCTACATACGTATACGTTTTCATCCAGGTCTCAAGCACAACATTAATCTGCCTTGAGTAAGATGTTCCCGAGGGCCATGTTATTGTGAAAAATATATATTCGTCTACTAAACGCTGCTTTTAATTTATTATGTTTAGGGTAGCATACACGACGCGAACTTTTTCCTCTTCTCTCCGAAAGAATGGTTTGCTTACCATCCAGAGTGCTAATTCGAACCTTCACCTTAATATTATTTGGGCAATCCTGTCGCCCTAACCTATGTAAACAAAAGGAGTTAAAATATAAGTTAGAGATTTTTCATGATTTTAATCCATCAAATAAGCAGTTGTGACGTTCAATCCCATATTTCTTCTGACACTCACCTCTCAATTCATATATCCAATATATAAATGTTCACTCTATTGCTAATTCGATGTCCTTATTTTTATTGGTATAATTTACACCATTTATCTTCTGAAGAGGGTCAGACGAAAAGGCTTTTAAGATATTTTATTACTTCTTTGCATTAAAATGTTTTCCTCTACTTAAGCTAATCCTACTGTTCTGCTGTACCAAGCATCTGTTTATAGATATATATATATATATATATATATATATATATATATATATATATATATATATATATATATATATATATATATATATGTATGTATATATATATATTATGTGTATAAAAGTATATAAAATAATGTTACATGTTTTACTAGTATATATATATATTTATATATATATATATATAAATATATATATATATATATATATATATATATATATATATATATATATATATATGTGTGTGTGTGTGTGTGTGTGTGTGTGTGTATATATCAGGTTCATTTTATATTGCAATAACCATGGTTTTTTATTATTTATTTTTATTTTTATTTTTTCACATTTGCAAAAATCATAACATTCCTGTGAAATGTATATTTACGGTCCGTTTCTCTGGAGGTGAGCCAAACAATATTATTATATCAATATCGTATGTGCAACACTTCAAGATCATCAGAAAAATCCACAAAGAAGAAAAGTTCTCAAATTGAGATGCCTTGAAAAAAATCTACACCACACAGTTTGTCATTGTTTGCTTAAACAGCTTAATCATTTTAAAGAGAGTGCTAATTAAAAGGTACTGATAGTATATACTAATACCTATATATATATATATATATATATATATATATATATATATATATATATATATATATATATATATATATATATATATATATTGTCGCTCCTTGAAAGTAGAGCACTGTAATTGGTAGTATTAACACAGCATGACGTCACTTGCTTATAATGCATCATTCCTTCCCTTAATAGAAGTAGAATGCCTCGACGTCAAAGCCGCCGTTAAAGTGTTAAAATTATCATAGTTTATTCGCTGTTTACAATTGGCCCAGCGATTAGCGACGTCGGACTGGAGTTGAAAAATACTTGAGGTCCGGGGTTTCGAATCGCACGACCGGTAGTGAATAGTCATATCTCTATGCTGATGAGTCCCGATTGAAAAAGGACGAAACGTATACGTACATAGATAATAAATAATAACAAATATTTATTATATATATATATATATATGGTAAAATGAAAAAGGAAAACCAAAAACTGGATGTTTTTTTATGTGTACATCAACGTTTCGTCTTTATTTATAAGACTTCATCAGGATGATGATATAGGGAAAAGATATCATGCAAGCACGGATACATGTAGGGTAGACATGTTGGGAAGAAAAATAAAATAAAATGAAAAATAATGGCAGCGTCTAGCTGGACGTCCGTACTTGTTAGAGAATGAAAAATGAGTGGGAGAAAAAAGGGGAAGGGTGGAGGGAGCAAGGACTACTGTGGCTGGCGATGAGAGAAAGAGGTGGGGGATGAGCAGGGGTAAAATGGATGGCAGAGAGAGATTGGAGGAAGAGGGGGAGGGGGTGTTTGACCAGATGGCTGTGGTCGAGATTGAAGGGGAAGAGTGAGTTGGAATGTTTGTGTGTGTGGGGTGTATGCAGGGAAATGGGGATGGGTAGAGAGGGAGGGGGGGCTGTGATTTTGGTGGATGGGCGAAAGTTATAGTCTTAGAGAGCGTTTGAAGAAAATGAGGGAATTTAAGAAGAGGTATGGGAGAAAATGGATGAGAGGGGGAAGAGGGAGGATTTGTCGTGATAGGGTGTGAAATATTTGAAATATTTGGAAAATGATAGCAATGAGTGAGGGATTGGAGTGGGTGGGGGAGGGGGGTGATTGAAAGGGTGGGTGAGGAATATATTTGAAATATTTGGAACATGAGAAAGTTTATTTGGACTGTAGTATTAAAAATGTGAGGGAAAAAAATGAGGAAAAATAAGAGAAGATTCAGGGAGAAAAGGGAAGGGTGTGGGTGAATGGAAGAGTGTCATAAGGTTAGAGATGAAAATAAAAGTTAGCCATGATCAGGCAAAAGACTTTGTTCTGTGAGGATGATCTTGCTTATTAAGGGTGATAGGTTAAAGAAACCATTTCGCTGCTTGATAGTAGTGGAGGATGTGATGAGTGCAGTTTCCAATAATCTTCGCCGAGATTTGTTGTGGATGTGTTTAGTGATTTTGGCTTGTTCAAATTTGAATGCATGACCATATTCTAGAGCATGGGAGAAAAGTGCACTAAGAGGGTTGTTGTTTTTTATATCCCTTTTATGTTCATTTAATCGTTTCTTTAATTCACGTTGTGTTTCTCCCACGTAGAATTGATGGCAATCATTGCAAGGGACAGTGTATAAGCCGGCATGGGATGTGGGTGTTTTTTGGAAATGTCTGGATGTGTTTAAAGTTTGTTTTATGGATTGAGAAGTGGTTTGTACTATTGGAATGCCTAGTTTGTTGAGCGTGTTGCATATGGATGTGTTATTGGAATGCGTGGGTAGGAGAAGGGGTCTGTCTATGAGAGAGGTGTTAGGGGTTTGATTTTTTTGTGTGGTGTTTCTGGAGAATATTTGGAAGGCTTTTTTCTTGGCATTTAATATGAAATGTGTGGGGTATTGCAAAAAAAAAAAAAAAAATATCTACTCTATTATCCGACGAAAACACATACACTAAAACTGACCAAAAAACTATAGATAAAAACATAGAACATTTTAACAAATCTTTCAAACACCTAATTAAGAACAACAAAAAATGGGCATCAAACATTGAGTATCACCCTATCATTCCCACATTATACGGGCTCCCCAAAACCCACAAACCTGACACCCCCATGCGTCCAATTGTATCAAGCATAGGTAGCACCACACACAAAATCGCACGGGCCATAGCTAACATCCTCACTCCACTAATGGGTACCATCAGTCCCTCCCACATAAAAAATTCAGGCGACCTTCTTAGCAGAATAAAAAACATCAACGTAGAAAATAAAAATATACACAGCCTAGATGTAACTTCGCTCTACACTAACGTACCTGTAAAAAAATGCCTACACTTACTTCACACACATATAAAGAAAACAAAAACCGACCTACCTTTTCCCCCCAACACTTTTATAGAAATAATTAGACTCATCACTGACATAACATATTTCCAATTTAACGAAGTATTCTACAAACAAAAATTTGGACTCCCCATGGGCAACCCCCTTAGCGGTGTATTGGCCTGCCTCTTTTTAGAATTCTTAGAATCCGGTCCTTTCAAATATAGACTACCTCCTAACATCGAATACTTTAGATACATAGATGATATTTTAATTTTCCTCCCCACAGACACACAAATCATTCATGTTAAGGATAAACTCAACACAGTAGAACCCTCCATAAAATTCACCCATGAGACTGAAATAAACGGCTCTATTCCCTTCCTTGATACTCTTATAATTAAGTCCAACAATAAACTAGAATTTAAGGTACACCGCAAAAACACTCACAAAAATGACTACATACATTTCTACTCCCACCATCATAGCAAGATCAAAACAGGTATAATTATAGGCTTCTTCCTACGCGCCCTTAGAATATGTAGCCCCCCACACATAGATGAAGAAATAAAATACATTTTTAATTCCCTAAAAACATTGCAATACCCCACACATTTCATATTAAATGCCAAGAAAAAAGCCTTCCAAATATTCTCCAGAAACACCACACAAAAAAATCAAACCCCTAACACCTCTCTCATAGACAGACCCCTTCTCCTACCCACGCATTCCAATAACACATCCATATGCAACACGCTCAACAAACTAGGCATTCCAATAGTACAAACCACTTCTCAATCCATAAAACAAACTTTAAACACATCCAGACATTTCCAAAAAACACCCACATCCCATGCCGGCTTATACACTGTCCCTTGCAATGATTGCCATCAATTCTACGTGGGAGAAACACAACGTGAATTAAAGAAACGATTAAATGAACATAAAAGGGATATAAAAAACAACAACCCTCTTAGTGCACTTTTCTCCCATGCTCTAGAATATGATCATGCATTCAAATTTGAACAAGCCAAAATCACTAAACACATCCACAACAAATCTCGGCGAAGATTATTGGAAACTGCACTCATCACATCCTCCACTACTATCAAGCAGCGAAATGGTTTCTTTAACCTATCACCCTTAATAAGCAAGATCATCCTCACAGAACAAAGTCTTTTGCCTGATCATGGCTAACTTTTATTTTCATCTCTAACCTTATGACATTCTTCCATTCACCCACACCCTTCCCTTTTCTCCCTGAATCTTCTCTTATTTTTCCTCATTTTTTTCCCTCACATTTTTAATACTACAGTCCAAATAAACTTTCTCATGTTCCAAATATTTCAAATATATTCCTCACCCACCCTTTCAATCACCCCCCTCCCCCACCCACTCCAATCCCTCACTCATTGCTATCATTTTCCAAATATTTCAAATATTTCACACCCTATCACGACAAATCCTCCCTCTTCCCCCTCTCATCCATTTTCTCCCATACCTCTTCTTAAATTCCCTCATTTTCTTCAAACGCTCTCTAAGACTATAACTTTCGCCCATCCACCAAAATCACAGCCCCCCCTCCCTCTCTACCCATCCCCATTTCCCTGCATACACCCCACACACACAAACATTCCAACTCACTCTTCCCCTTCAATCTCGACCACAGCCATCTGGTCAAACACCCCCTCCCCCTCTTCCTCCAATCTCTCTCTGCCATCCATTTTACCCCTGCTCATCCCCCACCTCTTTCTCTCATCGCCAGCCACATTAGTCCTTGCTCCCTCCACCCTTCCCCTTTTTTCTCCCACTCATTTTTCATTCTCTAACAAGTACGGACTTCCAGCTAGACGCTGCCATTATTTTTCATTTTATTTTATTTTTCTTCCCAACATGTCTACCCTACATGTATCCGTGCTTGCATGATATCTTTTCCCTATATCATCATCCTGATGAAGTCTTATAAATAAAGACGAAACGTTGATGTACACATAAAAAACATCCAGTTTTTGGTTTTCCTTTTTCATTTTACCATCACGTCGGATTACCTTCATCCTTCTCTTCCCATATATATATATATATATATATATATATATATATATATATATATATATATATATATATATATATATATACTAGTAAAAGCATGTGCGTTTCGGTCACATATTTTTACTAGGCTGGAAAGCTGATATCATATTGAACGAACATACAATACACTGACCCCAAAGGAGGAGGTGACTAAGAAGATGATATAATGACGAACGACCTCCCTAAAGTAGGAGTTAATTCCTGGTAGGATCATATCATGACAACATAATAGATAGTATACTAACTCTCCACAAACAAAAGAGAGAAGGTAGTCCTCAATATTCTTGAGGCGATCCGTATTAACATTACTCGACCTTGCCTACGTAAAACAATAAAAAAAAATTGAAACACAATTGGAAAATCTTTCACGATTTTAATCCATTTAGTTGAGCTGTTCTCCCAAATTCTACACTGGCGGTCAGTACTTCTTTTGTTTCTTTATTGTATATACTTTTGTCCAATATATTTGTTTTACCTAACCCCTGTGTTCATGTTCTGATGCCGGCCTCTAAACAGGGCCATAACAATTGGCGACTATATATATTCGAGCTTACACGGGACCCCACCACCACCACCACAACAACAACATGCCGACAAAATATTTGAATTTACAGGGGAAACAAAATACATTAAGGATTTTCTTTGAGAACCTTCAAAAAGGGACCCCACAATCACTGGCAACGTGGCATTTTGAATGTCATACTTACACAACTAAAATAGACTGAGAGTGGGGTTACAGTAAAAGATTCGGGGGAACTTTTCAAAATAGACGCCACAACGGGCGACAAAATTAATTATGGAAAACTTTAAAGAGAAAAAAAACTTGGAGAAATCGACTACAAATTCAGCAGACAACGTCCTAATTAACAAAAAATGGCTTACCAATCAAAAAAAAAAGTGAAAAAACACGTAAGACCAACTTATTATTTTCTTAAGTGAAGAAAAGTCAGTAGTTTTTGTTTTAATTGCATTTCCCACACTGTTGTAATATTTAACAATAATAGTATACATGATTTGTGTTTCACCAAAAGAGAGAAAGTTACTTCTGCCGAAATAAAAAAAAATTGAAACAGGATTTTTATTTTTTTCTCTGACTAAAGTGTCCACTGCAAATTCTACGGCTACGCACTACGTGTAACAGTGTACAAAAAAAGCGATTTTTTTTTATCGGGAGAAAAAAGTTTTATACTCTTTCACAACTAAGATTACGTCGAGCAAGCAAGATCTTGAGAAAATAACTTTTTTTTTAACAAGCCGTACCCGAAAGGAAACCTTTACTTTCTAACAAAAAAGGACACACTTTAAAATATGGAATAATTTAAAATGACAATTGCAGAATTAGTAAAATTTTCAACAGCAACTTTAAACTGAAGAAACAATTTAAAAGGTTTATCTAGGACAAAATGAAAAGCTTATAGAGCAAAATAAAGAAACTGAGATATTAATGCAAACAATATCGCTTAGAGGCCAACGTAACGAAAGACGATAATACTTTTACACAGAATGTCGTGTGGAGTGCGATCGACAACTTCACGTATTTCCCTGATGAGAATAAGACTTTTGTTTCGTATTTTAAAAGATATGAAGACTTATATAAAATTGATTGCGAAAATTGGGCATATTCTAAGAAGGTTCGCCTGTTACTAAGGAAATTAGGCACCACCGAACATACTAAGTTTGTGGATTTCATTTTGCCTCGAAAGACTAACGATTTTACTTTTACGGAAGCCGTCAAACTTTAAACAGAGCTGTTCAGCCCAAAGACTTCATTATTTCACAAACGCTGGAAGTGTTTAAGCCTGGTAAAAAAGACGACGAAGATTATTCAACGTTCGCATCAGTAGTAAATAAGCACTGCGACGACTTTAAATTATCCGAACTTAGTGCTGATAATTTTAAATGCTTAACTTTTGTTCAAGGATTGGTATCAGGAAAAGTTGTAATAAGGCGTAAAATTCTATATAAATTAGAAAAGGAACCAAACTTAACACTGCAGAAATTAGCCGAACACTGCCACCGATTAATTAGTGTTAAGCAGGATTTGAAAGACATCGAAGAGTCGGGCATTGCACACATACGAAAAGTACGTTAAAAATCGAAATTTAACTCCCATCAACAAACAATTCAAAACAAAAAAGGGGTTTCGCGCCTCTGCACAGACAAGCTAACCCGGTAAAACACAGGTTAAATAGCCGCCGAGCCCTTGTCCATGCTGTGGTAGCCCGCATTGGTATATGGACTGTCCATTTCGTTTTAACACTTGCCTGACTTGTAACAGGGTCGGACACAAAAGTTCGCCCTGTAGAATGAATAAAGGAAATAAAACGCGAGTACAAACCACAAGTACAAATGACCAGGAAGGCATTAATATAAGGAAATATGTTCACGAAAAAATCCTGGATAAAAATAGTAAACTACAATTGTATTCGGGTTCGGGCGTGTCAATAATAAATCTACATGCGTGAAAAGGGTTGAATAGACCCACCCTGTAACAAACGAACAGGATAGCTACTGGTGAAAGTATTAAATTTGAGGGTGAGATAATTATGAATGTGACCCGAATGAGGAATACAAAAAGTTAAAAATGCTCGTGTTAAAAGACACTAATAACCTTTTTGACACTAATTGGGTGCAAGCGTTCAATTTATAGGAATTACAAATAAATACATTTTGCCAAAAATAGATAGTCGAACAACTGAATCAGAAAAACTAAAACTGAATTTAAAAGAATCTTTTCCCGAAGTTTTTTCTGGCGGTCTTGGTTGATGCACAAAGATGGCGGCCAAATTTCAAATAAATGAAAACGTTCAACCGGTATTTAATAAAGAAAGGAATGTGCCTTTTGCCTCGGTAGACAAAATAAATTAGGAATTTGGCGACTAGTGACAACCGGTATCTTATCAAAAGTGGAATACAGTCAGTGGGCAGCACCCACAGTCTATGTGAAAAAGAAATTAAAAAAATATCCGCGTGTATGCAGATTTTTGAACGTGATTAAATGCAGCACTAAAAGATCATTATTACGAACTGCATAGCCCGGAGGAAGTTTTCTCAAAATTAAATGGAGGCAGATTTTTTTCGAAAATAGATCTGAGTGAAACGTACCTCCAAATACCCGTGGAAGAAGAGAGTTCTAAGCACTTTTACTTGCGGTAAGAGAGTTCTTGGTGAATCTACATGAAATTAAAAAGGAAGCCTCCAATGATTAATTCGTCTTTAGTACAAAAGCTAAAGTTGCTGATAAGGGCCTACAATTGGTAGACAGCTTTGCAGTATGCGACGATGTACTTATGTACAACGAGAGAGTCGTTACTCTAAAAAAGTTACAAAAGAGAATTCTGAAGAATTTTCACGTTGGCAATCCGGGGAGAAAACAGAGTGAAGAGTTTGATGCGGAGCTTCGTATACTGGCCTATAATGGATCATGACATTGCGAACGTCGTAAATACGTGTAAATGCTGCGCCTTGGCGGCAAAGGTACTCCATATCAAACATAGTATGTGGCCAAAGACAGACCGACCTTGGTCAAGGATACACGTAGGTTTTGCGTGCATATTGGAGGGATTTTATTATCTAATTGTAGCCCATAAGTTTTCCAAGTAGCCCGAAATGTGACGATGTAAAAAAACACCACCACCAAGGTAAAAATAAACTTCCTGCACCAATTATTCGCCCGTTTTGAGGTGGTCGATTGTTTGGCCAGTTACAATGGAACGCAGTTTACGTATTCCGACTCCAAAGAAATTTGTGAGATTTTTCAGATCCGACACATTACGACACCCCGTATTATCCTAGGTCAAACGGCCAGTCGGAACGCTTTGTGTACACTCGAAAAAGGGACGTGAAAAAAGCTCGCGGCACTCCTACGGAACCAGCCCTGTAACAGATTTTACAAGTGTACAAGATCACGCCAAACGTTTACACACAACTGGGAGCATGTTTGCGCGAAAAGCGGGATCCGTTTTTTGACAAATTACTGCCTAAGCAGACCAAACAATGTCGACCCTCTATTGTACCAAAAAAGCAAAGTATATTTCAAGATGTTTAAAAATAATACATCTTTCTGGGAACCTGGTACGATAAAAAAGAGAATTGTAAATATGATTTACATAATCCAAGGATCTCAGTTCTCTCATAATTAGGAAACGACTGTTGCATGACACTGACAGCTCTCCCCAGGTAGAAGAAGTTATGGACATCATATTCGATACTTTTGACATACTAGTACTCCAAGCAGCCCCAGAAAAGCGGCAATCCAAAAGGAAACGCAAGTCTCCGGATCTTATCAAAATCAATCCAAAATGGAAACGATATTTATGCTCCTGAAGAAGTAATGCTTGGGAGGGGTATTATGATGCTGTGCCTATGACGAACATTTGAACTCGTCCATTCTCAATAAATACTGAACGCATTACGCTTCTCATTTGTTCTACTTCGTACAACTTCTTTTGTTCCTTTCTGTTATATATATATATATTTTCCAATATATTTGTTTTACGTAAACCTCGTGTCCGTGTTCTCATTCCGGCATTTAAACACGACCATAACACAAACCTTACAGTAATATATACATATATATATATATATATATATGGTACGTCAATGAAAATTAGTAAGACCTGCAAATGGAAGCAAATCGGTATTTTCAGTTGTTCAAAACAAGGAGTAGTTTAGTTAATAAACATTTATTTTTCATCTCTTTCTTTCCTTAAACCAGGCTTTTCAAAGATTAAAATCTTATCATCAGAGGAAAAATTATGATTGATAAGTTGACAGGGTAGGACTGTCAATGTTCCAAATTTGAAAAAGTTTTCTTTTAAAATTAAAAATTAAAAATTAAAGAAATTCAAAAGAACTTCTTTAAAAAATGTTTCCAAAAGGTTCAAACGGGCATGGGAATCACCAATAACGAAATCCAAAAAACGTAGGGCTCAGAAATATTGGTAAATCCGGAGGAATCTGCATAAAAATCCAACGACGGCGATTTCACTCAGGTCTGTTGTCCACGGAGAGGAATCAAATAAAAACGGCCATTTCAAGGAAAACAATATTCTTCCTGTTTTCAGTTAAGCGTATTCCAAGGTAAAAGCTCCAATGGAGTCAAAAACGAATCGTCGTAATGTATCAAAATTATTTGGGAATTGTATAAATAAAGAAAGACAAGAGAAGAAAAAGAAAAGGAGAGAGAAAAAGCGAAAAACGATCGGAAGTAGAATGTAATCTAACAAGTGGGGGGGTTAAGGGATTCAAATCAAAATGATATTTAGGCAGAAAGAAAGATGGAAAGAAGATTTCAAATTGGCCACACACAAAATGCCAAGTGCTGGTCAACTCAGTTAAGTTATATTCCCAGGGGGAGTAAGTAGATTAAATACAGATAAGAGACAGAAAACTGTCTCCTAAGGAAGGTTAGTTTAATTTTGCAAGGGGAAGGGTATAGTGGCAGGTTTTTTTATGGGGGAGGAGCATTAAACTGGTGTCGCTAATAGAGTTAAGCCTCATTTTATATTTTAACAAGAGATTGGATTGTCTGTCTTATTATAATTCTTAAGGTCTGAGTAAATTTCTTTAAGATGTTAAAGGGGTGCTAAGGAGTTTTGAATCAAATTGTCAATTTATGAATAAATCGACAATGTAGGTAGTTAAAAATAGGGAGATGGGGGTATTCAGCAGATGTAAACACCTTAGGCTAATGAATTATAGTAAAAGTAATAATAAAAATAATAATAATAAAAGTAGTAATAAATAGTGAAACCTAAAGAATAGGTAATAGGATTTAAATATGGGGGTGTATAGTTATATATTTGCAATGCTGCCTCCACTCACTCGCGGCTGTGGATTATTGTTCACTACATCACTGGACATCCACCGTAATCTGGCATGAATTGTTAATAAAGCACATGTAAAAGCCACGCGAGCAAAGCCGTATATACACACACATGTGTACATACAAAAAAACAGTACATACATACAAACACATATGTATGTATACAAACATACACACACACACACACACATTTATATATACATATGCACACACATACATACATATACAAACATACGTATATGTATATATACATATATACACACACACATGCACACACATACACATACACACACACATATATATATATATACATATATATACACATAAATGTACAATAGCCACAATCACCCAAGCGTCCCCAGCATACCTGCACAGCAAAAAACCGCTTATATACACAAGCGTGGCATCCATACATGTACCTGATATTCCAGAAAAACTACATATATATATATATATACACTCATACTCAGAAGGCAACTACTCACATACTCATTCGCATCAATACATGCACCTGAATTCTCAGAGTATCCACTAAAGGTACGCATATACACAAGTATAAAAGGAGATTATTCGATGTTAAAACTGAAAGGAAGCCTAAACAAATGGGTAAAGAGAGGGTAAATAGGAATGAGGTATATACAGGGAATTGCATTTGGATAAAACGTAATTGGAGAAAAAAAACGCAATTGGAGAAAAAAACGACGGTGGATAGGGTGTAATAACGAAAAAAGTTATAGGGGATGGCCAATCAGTATCAACATCAGCGACACCGCGAGTTATAAGTCTGGCAGCAAAGCAATTCAGCATTATATAAGTATATTTTAAAGGATAGGTTTAATGTTCACATCAGAGGGATTGGTATAGGGGCAATCATGGAAAGGTAAATAGTAAGTACAAAGAATTATAAGATATGGGGAGGGGGAAATCTATTGATTATTGTTAGGTGGGGGTATATCTGGAGGGGCCAAGAAGTTAGCATATTTGTATTTACGTTTGTGTCTGCAATGGGAGATCAATTCGTTTTTAGAGTTAATAGTATTTAATGATTTATTAGCTGTGGCTATTGTGTAAGTTTCCAAAGTGCAAAGGCTGCAGTGTGGAGCTCCTGGGGTGTATGATCTAGATTGTTTCAATATGGACCAATGTAAGGAGTAGGGTGTATTATTGTTTTTAAGGTTTCTAATTAATTTAGAAAGCGAGGTACTAGGGTTATTGTTATTTAATTTAAATGATTGTATGTAGTTTGAGATACTTATCTTAATTGGGAAAGCGCTAAGACCTATATATGTGTGAATTTTGCAAGGAGCAGAAATTGCATTTGAATAATTAGGGTCATTGGTAACTGTTTGAGAGGATGGATCTGATACTATATTAGCCTGGGGTATTGGGGTAGGGCCTAGAACAACCGGTGTATTACTGCTAATTGTATAGGGTTCAAAATTACTTGGTGAAGATGAGGAGTAAGATCTATGGAGGTCGTTTGTTGTATTTTGAGATATCGGGGCAGAGGAATGGGGGGAAGTACGTAAAGGTGGTAGGGTTGCCGAATCGGGGTTCGAATTATAGTTAGAGTTCTGTCGGAATTCCTTAATAGTGCACGCGTATATAACATCACTATGAATGCAATCACCATTAAGAGGACATTCTCTGGGTCTATATATATATATATATATATATATATATATATATATATATATATATATATATATATATATATATATATATATATATAAGCATGAACCACTGGTGTCATTAGGTAGTAATAATAATAAATATTTATTTAAAAAATATTGTTATTTCCCGCTTAGAAAAAATGATTGTGCTTCTAAGATAATTTTTAAATTGAGCAGTCACACTAGGCGTAAAGCGATGTCCCGGCCTCTGCTGTTGAATACTTTCTCACTTAGCTTACTGTATGGGTCCGCTGAATTGACATTTACATAGAGTTTAAATTATTTTTATTCACATGTGTATTGATGGTGGCTTAGGGGTTTAATATCAGGCTGCAGAGTCAAAGTGATTTTGCAACTGTGTTCGAATCTTTCGACGGGTATATCTCCTACACTTAAAATAGCATAGGCATGAAACGCTGGTGTCTGTAGGTAATAATAATATTTTTAAGTGTCTGTGTGTGTGCATATATATATATATTAACTGTTTACTGTCAGTAATGATTATTGAGAAGTGCATTGTTATTACAGCTTTCTTTGTGTGCTTATTTGTACTTTTATAATTGTTTTAAAAATAATCTTACAATTAATATGTGAAATACATTGTCTGTATTTTATTTTATTTTCTTATCTTTCTGTTTTTGCTGGGGATGGGGCATCCTACCGTATGCCAGACATTCACCGGCTATTTCAAACTTTCCAGCCTAGAGATCTTTTAAAGATTCTAACCGTTCCTTTAAGTGCAATTGTTTGTATTTCTCTTGCACTCGGTTCACCGGGTATACTCGCCAGATAGCTTTGGAAATTCTTTTTAATTAGTCCTGTTGCTCCTATAATTACTTGGGTGATGGAGATTTGCCTAAGATGCCAGTTTCTTTTCATGTCATACATAAGACCTTGGTATTTCGTAATATTTTCCCTTTCAGCTCTGTTTAATCCTGTATCATTAGGGGCACTGACTTCAACTAGGGTTGCTACTTTCTCTCTTTTATCCCATATCATGATGTCAGATTTAACAGCTTCGTTTTCTAGATATGTAGCTGTAGGGATTGCATAGTCATAGTCGATGGTGTATTAATTATTTCCAAGTTCTTTCTGGTATATGCTCCCAAGACTTGCCGCTACATTGGATATTCAACTTTTTACATACAACCCAGTGGAGATATTTACACACTCCGTTGTGTCGCATTGTATAATAGCCATCCCCCTAGGAGAACCTTACAATTGGATGTCAGGTGGCTCACACTCTCTACTTCTGTGTGGCAGAACCTTTACCATTGTTTGTCTGCGTGTTCAAATGACGTTTAAAACAATAAAAATCAATCCAATTTCTTCACAAGTCACCAAGTACAGAAAACATATGTTAAATTACAAGTCGGATAAAATAGAAAGTCTACTATTTACAATTTATAAATAACTTGTTATGCCCGCCCGGCGTTGCCCGTAACTATTGTTTTCCATTTTTGTTTCGCCAAATTATTATCTGTTTTAAATAGAATTTTGAAAGTTAAATTTAATTATAATGGTATCGTTTGATCATAAAATTACCAATTGAACCAAGTTTTTTATAAAACTCTAACCTAATTTTTTATGGTAATGTTGTTTTAATTTCTATATAAATTTATTGGATGTAAATTGCTTCCAAAACTTTTAATCTTTTTTAATACATGGGCATTTGCTAAGAATCTTAAAAACCAAAAATAACTTTCTATTCGACAGTTTAAATGCTTTCAAATTGTGAAGGCTCATAAAGTAATGCATTTTTTACATATGTACAGACAGGAAGTAATTGTTTATCCACTTACATAACCCTTCTTACATTCGTGAGCGCAAGGACCTTCTGTAAATAAATCTGTGTCGGGATATTTGCATTTCCACATATGAAAAGGACTGTATTTACGTTATCATGCGCATGTGCAGGTATATTTGAATACCTGTTTATGGCAACGGGTGGGTGTTTAGTTATTCCCATGAAATGTTTGTAAAACTGGTTTTCTTATTCGATCTCTGATAACGAAAGCAATTGTTCTCCGTGATGTTTGCAGTGTGTAATCAGTTTAAGATGATTTCTCTAATATAAACAAACGTTGTTTTTTGTCTTTTGTTTCATTTTACTTCAGTCGAGGTTCTCAAAAATCAAGGGGTCCCTTCCATGGGACTAACACTTGATATCTACATGATATACATAGATATTCCATTAAAGTTCTCCTTCACCTATCAAATGTTGAGTTAGTAATGAAGTTAAGAACATTAATTTTCCCCCTCGACACAAGTATGTATTCAAGCTCTCCTCAGTAAGAAATTCATGTTCTCTCAGTCGGAATTAAAGTTCCCTCGGTTAGCATTCAACTTCTATTGGTAGGCATTCAAGTTCTCTCAGTGGGCATTACAGTTCTTTCAGGCATTCGCTCAAGTAGTCATACAAGTTCTCTCAGCTGGAATTCAAGATCTATCGGTTAGCATTTAAGTTCTGTCGGTATGAATTTGTGTTATATCGGAAGGCATTCAAGTTCTCTCAGTAGACATTAACGTTCTCTCCGTAAGCATTCAAGTGTTCTACGTAGGCATTCAAGTTCTCTCGATATGTATTTCAGTATTCCTGGAAGGCATTCAAGTTCTCTCAGTAGGCATAGAAGTTTACTTAGTAGGCATTCAAGTTGTCTCTGTAGGCATTCAAGTATTCTCAGTAGGCATTCTAGTTCTCTCTAGTTGTCATATAAGTTCTCTCAGTTGTCATAGAAGTTCTCTAAGTAGGAATGCAAGTACTCTCGGTTTGCATTCAACTTTTCTCGGTAGGAATGCAAGTACTCTCGGTTTGCATTCAACTTTTCTCGGTAGGAATGCAAGTACTCTCGGTTTGCATTCAACTTTTCTCGGTAGGAATGCAAGTACTCTCGGTTTGCATTCAACTTTTCTCGGTAGGAATGCAAGTACTCTCGGTTTGCATTCAACTTTTCTCGGTAGGAATGCAAGTACTCTCGGTTTGCATTCAACTTTTCTCGGTAGGTATTCAAGTTCTCTCAGTAGACAGAAAAGTTCTCTCAGTGGTCTTTCAAGTTCTCTCGGTTTACATTCAAGTTTTCTCATTAGACATCCAAATTTTCCCGGTATGTATTTCAGGTCCTCTCAGTAGCTATTCAAGTTCTCTCAGTCGGCATTCAATTTGTCTCTGTAGACATTCATCTTTTCTCAGTACTCATTCAAGTTCCCTCCAGTAGGCATTAGGAATTCTAGTCTTCTAAGTAGGAATTCAAGTTCTCTGAGTAGGCCTTCAAGTTTCCCAGTAGGTATTCAAGTTCTCCCACGTTGTCATAGAACTTCTCTCAGTGTGCATTTCAGTCCTCTCAGTAGACATTCAACCTTTCTTGGTAGGCACTTAAGTTCACTCAGTCGGCATTCAAGTTCTCTCCAGTAGGCATTGAAGTTCTCTTAGTAGGCCTTTAAGTTCTCTCGGTAAGTATTCAAGTTCACTCAGTAGGCATTCAAGTTCTCTTCAGTAGGAATTCAAGTTATCCCGAGTATGGATAAAATCTATCTCAGTAGGCATTCAAATTCTCTCAGTAAGCATTTAACTTCTCTAAGAAGGCATTTAACTTCTCTCTAGTAGTCATAAAGTTCTCTCCAGTAGGCATTCAAGTTCTCTCAGTAGGATTTGAAGTTCTCTTAGTAGTTATTCAAGTACTCTCAGTAGCTAATCAAGTTTTTACTAGGTATTAAAGTTCTCTCCAGAAATAATTCAAATTCTCCTAATATGGCATTCCAGTTCTCTCCAGTGGGCATAGCAGTTCCCTCAGTAGGCATTCCAGTTCTCTTAGTAGACATTCATGTTCTTTCAGTAGGAACTCAAGTTCTCTCGGTAGGTATCTAAGTTCTCTCCAGTAAACATTCAAGTTGTCTTAGTAGCCATTCAAGTTGTCTTAGTAGCCATTCAAGTTTTCTTAGTGGGAATTCAAGTTCTCACGCGTATGCATAGAATTTCTCTCAGCAAGCATTCAAATTCTTTCAGTAGGTTTTCAAGTTCTCTCAGTAGGCATTAGAATTCTCTTAGTATGGATTCAAGTGCTCTCCAGTAGGCATTCATGTTCTCTCAGTAGGCATTCAAGTTTGTTCAGTAGGTATTGAATTTCTCTCAGTAGGCATTCAAGTTTTTGTAGTAGGCACTCGCCTTTTCTAGTAGGCAGTTATTTTCTCTCGGTAGGCATCTAAGCTCTTTTCAGTAGGCATAGAAGTTCCCTCAGTAGGCATTCAAGTTCACTTCGTAGGCATTTAAGTTTTCTTTAGTAGGCATATAAGTTCTTTCTAGTGAGCGTTCAAGTTCTATGAGTCTGCATTAAAGTTTTCTCCATCAGCCATAGAAGTTCTATCGGTTAGCATTCAAGTTCTCTCGGTAGACATTTAAGTTCTATCTGAAGGCATTGCAGTTTTCTTATAAGCATTCAAGTTCTCTACTTAGGCATTGAAATTCTCTGAGGTAGGAATAGAAGTTCTCTCAGTGGGCATCAAAGTTATTTCAGTAGGCATTCAAGCTTAATTACTAGGCATTAGTGTTCTCTCAGTAGGCATTCGGGTTCTCACGGTTTGTATTCAAGTTATCTCAGTAGCCATTCAAGATATCTCCAGTAGACATTCAAGTTCTCTTCCGAATCATTCTAGTTCTCTCAAGTAGGCATACAATTTCTTTCAGTAGGCATTAAAGTTCTCTCAGTAATAATTCGAGTTCTCTCTAGTATACGTTCAAGTACTCTTAGTCGGAATTCAATTACGCTTGGTTAGCATTCAAGTTCAATTGCTAGGCATACAGGTTTTCTCCAGTAAGCATAGAAGTTCTCTCAATATGTAATTCAAGTTCTCTCGGTAGGTATTCAAGTTCTCTAAATAGGCATTCAAGTTTTCTCCAGTTAGCATTCCAATTCTCTCCAGTGGGCATAGAAGTTCTCTATGTAGGCAATAAAGTTCTTTCAGTAGCAATTAAAGTTCTCTCAGTAGGCATTCCAGTTCTCTCTAGTAGACATTCAAGTTCTCTCAAGTATGCATTCAAGTTCTATCCAGTAGGCATTGAAGTTCTCTCAGTCGGCATTCAAGTTCTCTTCAGTAGGCATAGAAGTTCTTAGTAGTCATTCAAGTTCTTTTCAGAAGACATTTAAGTTGTTCAGTAATCATTTAAGTTCTCTAAGTAAGCATTTAACTTCTCTCCAGTAGTCATTCACTTTCTCTCTAGTAGACATTCCATTTCTCTCAGTAGGATTTGAAGTTCTCTTTGTAGGTATTCTTGTTCTCTCGGTAGGCATTCAAGTTATCTCGGTAGGCATTACAGTTCTCTCCGTAGACATTAGAGTTCTCTCCAGTGGGCATTCATGTTCTCTCAGTAAACATGTAAGTTTACTCAGTAGGCATTCAAGTTCTCGTAGTAGGAATTCAAGGTTTCTCAATAAGCATTCAAGTTCTTTACCAGTAGGAATTCAAGTTCTCTCAGTAAGCATTCAAGTTTTCCGCAGTAGGCATAGAAGTTCTCTCAGTAGGTATTAATGTTCTCTCAGTAGACATTCAAGTTCTCCCCAGTAGGCATAGAAGTTTTCTCAGTAAGCATTCATTTTTTCTCAGTAGGCATTCAAGTTCTTTCAGTAGACATTCAAGTTCTCTCTAGTAGGCGAATATTTCGAACGAGGCCGTTCTATTTCAATGAAAATAACGATCCAATATTGTTATATATATATATAGATTTACTATTTACCACGCCAACCATACGAGAGAGAACTCCCAAACAGCGATTCTATCCTTGGTGTAATGTGGAGACAGTGTAATGTCGAGATTTTTTAATTTTATTTTTTATATGATAAATCGAAATATTTGATTTATTATATATTTTTTTAAATGTTGGCATCGTATAAATTTATTAGACCAAATGTATTTCATTTTTTTAAAAATGCCTTCTCGTGTGAAAAAATAATTTTATTACAACCTTTCAGCGTACCAACAATGCTTTCACTATGTGTACTAACATCATACAATCTCGACAGGACACTGGCTCAACATTACACCAAAGAGAGCGTCGTCGTTTGGGAGTTCTCTCTTACTGGTAAATAGTAAACAAAAATATATAACAATGTCGGATTCTTATTTTCATTGATAAAGAACGGTCCTGTTCGAAATATTTTATTCATTATATAAAATAAAAATAAATAAATCTTGGCGTGGTATCGATTTCTTAAACAAAATTGTATACATATATATATATATATATATATATATATATATATATATATATATATATATATATATATATAATTTCTTTTCGTAAATTTTACAATTTAGAGAGTGCGCCCACCCACGCTCGCCCTTGCCTTAAATATTTATTTTTCAAATATGTTAGATACACCATATTTAAGAAAGAAAAGAATTGCTCTACATAAATGTTTAAGTAATACATTATTAAAATAGTTTGTGAACCCCCGTGAGCGTCAATAATGTGTATATTTAGTAATATCCTGAACTATAGAACTTATCATTATTAATTATGGAATATGTATTCTAGGACACAGGGTGAGAATCATGATCACATTATTTTTTTATATAAACTTTACCATTTAGTAGGGTGCCACGAAAACCATACCATACTCCACAGGAAAGAAAAAAACATTAACATTTGAAACCAATTCCATATTTAGTGCTTGTATACGGCCTTTAATAGCATATATATATAAAGCAAATTTGTGTGTATGTCCTTTCTTTTGTTTCATTTTACTTCAGTCAACGTTCTCAGAAAGCAAGGGGTCCATTCCTGGTGCTAACACTCGATCTCTACATGAGATACATAGATATTCAAATATTCCATTAATGTTCTCCTTTACCTGTCAAACATTGAGTTAGTAAAGATGTTAAGAACATTAATTTTTCTCTCTCTGTTCGACTAGTTAACTATGTTATACTATAACTTTATTGTTGTCTCTTGGTCTTACCGGATTCCAGGACATAAATGCATCTTGTCTGGTGGAGTATCAAGCTAAATGCTGTTACTTTAGGTAACATTACTTGGAAAATACGAACCATATCTCGTATGAGCCAGTGTATAGCTGTGTCGAGGAGATCTTATTTGTGCGTATATATGTGCGTTTGTTTGTCGGGGCATCAAGTAAAACGACTGATCAAAGAGCCACATTTTAAAATCAGTACCTTCGATCCGATGATCAGAAATTGTTGAACACGTTTACATCTCATTATTCAACATGCATTTAATACGTAAAAATAACATCGGAGACAAATGTTCCGACATTTTTAGCGTTCCCTTTTAGCAATTAAAAAACCATACTTATAATAATCGTTCATGATTTTTACGTAAAACCATCGTTTGTATTTGACGTATTGTTTACTCTGAACAGAAAACAGTTTTTAATTAAAAATGGATAAAAAATATTTGATAAAATGTTTACTAATATTTATGCTATAAAATTTAAGAAAAGTTGAGAAAACCAGCATATACGGGTACTTCAGCGAGTCTCTCTCTCTCTCTTTCTCTCTCTCTCTCTCTCTCTCTCTCTCTCTCTCTATATATATATATATATATATATATATATATATATATATATATGTTATTATTATTATTTCATGTATCCACATCAAATGTTATAAGGAAGTATACTCTTTTATGTATCAATTTTTAGTATTTACTTCTATGTGAGTAGAGCTAGGTAGTAAGTTATGAAAATATAGTTATGGCAATTAAGCTACACCGCGTTTCATCTATAATATAATATATAAAAACATACGACAACACAAACTCCATGCATTTTAGCCTGATGATTCCATACTGGGATGAAACGCGGAAACCTCAGTGTAGCTTAATTGCCATAAATATATTTTCATAACTTACTCTCTCTCTCTCTCTGTGTGTATATATATATATATATATATATATATATATATATATATATATATATATATATATATATATATATATGTATATATATATCGTACATGTATTGTATTAGTTTCTATAAATGTAAATCCGTAGAAACTCAAGTGTTTATAAAAAGTGCTCAATACCAAGTAGAGCTGTTTATAAGTATACATTTTTATTTATACAAACATTATTGGTTACATATGTGCATACATGTTTCGGTTGCACTTTTCCAAGAAAGTCAACCTCATCAGACCAAGAATTTTTCTGAAAAATTCTTGGTCTGATGAGGTTGACTTTCTTGGAAAAGTGCAACCGAAACATGTATGCACATATGTAACCAATAATGTTTGTATAAATAAAAATTTATACTTATATATATATATATATATATATATATATATATATATATATATATATATATATATTCAGAGAGAGTGGGGAGGGAGTGAGAGCAAATACGCCTGTGTCTGTTCACGCATTAGAGTTCAACGGTTATTCTCACTGCAGAACTAATGATAATCAACAGGTTACTCGGGATGTTTTAGGTAATTTTTTACTATCACACCAGTCGTAGTTTAGCCCCCCCCCCCCCAAAAAAAAATCAGATCTTATTTTTTCTTTGAAAATATCCGCAAAGAAGGAATTGAAAACAATTAAATATTTTTTAAAGATTGTTTTTTTTTGGGGGGGGGGGGGGTTGGAGGTGTTATTATCTTAAATTAGTGACCACGTGCAATTTCAATTATCAAAAATGTTCAAATCAAACTTTTTTGATAATTGAAATTGCACGTGGTCGCTAATTTAAGATAACACCCCCCCCACCCACCCCCTAAAAATATATTTAAAAATCCCCCCATTATTATTTAAAACAAAAAAAAAATTGAGTAAGCAAAAAAAATCACCCCCCCCCCAAAAAAAAAATCACCCCCCCCCCCCCAAAAAAAAAAAAACACAAAAAGCAAAACAATACTGATTGTAAAATGTATCTATGCATTTTTATCGTCCCTTTTACTTAGCAACATACGAGTATTTTTTTAGCATGGCTGTCGATTTTTTTTTTGCATCTGGTCGTTAATTTCAAGTTAAAAACAAAGCTCGCCCCCATCAAACAATCTAAAACTTTTTATTTATTCAAAATAAAATGCCGCGTCCTCTCCATTTATATTTAAAACAGCAAAAAGCTAAAATTGGTTGAGTACAAAAAAGAATGACCCTCTACCATTTTCCCGCCACAAAACGCAAACTCCAATCAGTTACATGTCTCGTTTTACTGCGAACTGGCCAGTATGTGGGTGCTCATTTTATGTTAAATTGATATACGTAAGCGATCCCTCACTTTAAAATCTTTTCTTTTTAATTCCTTTTTTGCGGATATTTTCTTCAGACTGTTTACACGTAATCGACAAAAAAAAGTAGAATCTGTTTTTTTTTCGGGTAAACTATGACGGGAGTGATAGTAAAAAAAATGCCAGGTTTGGGCATTTATAACATCTAACAGAACGAAAAAGAGGTCAAAAAAACAAATAGTCAACAAATAAATATTACGCAAGACAAGATAAAGTATACTTCTACTAACCTGGATAATTTTATTTGTGTTTTAACTTATTTTAAAGCGTTTTTTTTTGTTCAAAATAAACCTGGTGTCCACCTGTTCAGTTAGAACGGACACAAAATGGCTGAAATTACAGTTTCGACAATCGGTTAAAAAACAAAAATTAAGCAAAATACTGGTAGAACATCACATTTTCCACGATTGATGACATTTATTGGATGTGTTTCTTATACTATTTTGTGTATTTTTCGATTTTTCACCAATTATCAAGGATTGCCGTGCTGAGCTCATGAACAGCAATTTTATTTTCAGGTCTAACTGAACAGGTGGAAACCAGGTTTGTTTTAAACAAAAAATGCTTTTAAATAAGTTGAAACACAAATAAACATATCCAGGTTAGTTGAAGAGTACCTTATCTTGCCTTTCCTAACATGTATTTTTTTGCCTATTTGTTTGTTTTTTTACCCCTTTTTTCGTTCTCTTAGCTGTCGGTATAAATGCATTCGGGTTTTAGTCAGAGTCTGCATATATTTTGATCATTCTATGAAAGGGAACTTCCTTAAATTCAAAATATTTCCGATTTACATGAAATTTAACGCATTGATAGTAGAGACCAATTAAGAAAGTTTCCGAAAAGTTTCAAGACCATCTGAGTATTTTAAGGAGGTGGAAGAGTGTATAAAAACAGAGAAGACCCTATTTTAACCTGTTATGATGTTCTTTATTTCTTTTTTCTTCCTTATTTCTTTCTTTTTTTCTTCCTTTCTTTTTCTTTATTTTGCTTTTTCTTTCTATGACATTGACGTTGTTTCTAGTCCGTACATATAAAATCCGAAACTACTTAAACGATCATTATTAATGCTTGAAGATAGCTTCTAGACGTAACGTTGGGTAATATCCAAACCAGCGCCTTATAAATAAAATTCATATGAACATAAAATAAGCCTACACTAATTAATGTATGTTTCTGTGGTAAGCGCACATCATTCAGAGCATGCTGCTTCGACAATAACTAAATTGTCCAAAAGTAATTTCAGATATAGAAATTCAGACTAGCAAAATAACGACGTTCTTCCCAAGTTTACAGCTACAGCGGAAAAAACAGAGTTGAAGACTTATATGCGCGTCAAATATCATAATTTAACCTCTCCTCTCTCTCTCTCTCTCTCTCTTTCTCTGTATTTCTCTCTTACTATATATATATATATATATATATATATATATATATATATATATATATGCGAAATGTTTTCTATAAAATTATAGATATATAGCACATCACTTAATGAGTCCCGGGCCTTACTAATAAAACAACAAATGTTAAGCAAATAAAACAGCAATATTAGAAATAAAAACGCGTCCTTATCCGGAGGTAATACGCCAGACTATAGACATCAATATCGAAGGTTCGATCCTTGTCCAAGTAAGCCATGCTGATGACGGTTGTAAGCTAGAAACACGTGTCCATGGATTACGTTTACGTACGTATGAAATCAAATAAAAATATATATATATTAACGGAAAATACGTCTTATAAAGTTATGGGTGACTAATAATGCAGTCTTCTGCATTAACTTGTATCATTTAGGAAGTGAACGAGTGAATTAGTACTAAACCAAATGTAGAAACGCTATCATCACTAATAAAAACAATTTCATAAAATAGAGTAAAGTTTTAGGTGATAAAAACCGCACTTATTTGCAATCAAGGCGTAATGGTCCGGAGTTAAAACGCCAGAATATATACATCAACATCGAAAGTTCGATCCTTGTCCAAGTAACGAATTCTGGTGACGGTTGTGAGCCAGAAAAACGTGCCCCCATGGATTATTTTTATATACATAAAATAATATATATATATATATATATATATATATATATATATATATATATATATATATATATATTCTTTCTTTTTTTCTTTCTTTCTTTTTCTTCATTTTGCTTTTTCTTTCTATGACATTGACGTTGTTTCTAGTCCGTACATATTTTTGTGTGGGGTAAAATCCGAAACTACTTAAACGATCATTATATATATATATATATATATATATAAGTCAGTTCATATTTTATTCCAATAACCATGGTTTTATTTTATTATTTTTATTTTTTCACATTTCCAAAAAACATCATATTTCTGTGAGATATATTTTTTACGGTTCGTTTCATTTGTCTTGTGCCAAACAACATTGTTATGTCAATATCGTCTCTGCAACATTACAAAATCATCAAAAAAATTCACAAAGAGTAAAAAGTTCTTCAATTAAAGTGTCTTGAAAAACCTACACAATACAGTAGTTCATTTTTGGGTGAAAACAAACAAAAAACAAATAAAAAGAGAGCAAAAACTCACACGTGAATGACCCCACGAATACGCTTTATATATATATATATATATATATGTATATATATATATATATATATATATATATATATATATATATATATATATGAAGCAATCCAACAAAAGATATAAGCGTCAACTAATATCTTATAATTAGTGAAACATCCGGATAAAAACTGAAGCTCAATATACTGGATAGAGCATTAATATTATAATATAAAATGAAGTAATAAAATATGGTGTCAATCAAATTTTATTAGAATTCAAAGTTCAAGCAAAGTATCCTTAAGTCCTTAGCTCATGAGTTTTCAAAGATAATTCTTCTCTTCAGAGGACCATTACCGCAGTTATACTACTACAGGCAATAAAATTACGCTTTGAAAATATATAAAATTATATACACAAATACATAAAAATACATAACATCAAACATATCAACCCAAAAACATACATTTTGGATTCAACTACTGAGAAATTCAGAATTATACAAGCTATCAACAACCCTTCCATAAACTGCATGCACATAAAACCCGAGGTATTCAGAATATGCCCGCACAAAAAAAATTCCTGCTAGCCCAATGGTCTGATAACAATATTACATAACCCACCAATTATCCCTTTAAACCAAATACCCCTCTGAAAAGATAGTAAAGTATTTCTTGAAAACATATAAAATAACTAATCTCCCCAAGACCTCCCTAAACCCATAACAAAATTCTTATCTTTCTATTTACGTACAAAATACCTCCCCTCCCCAAGATATATGTTAAACACACCACGGGCGCGACTACATAAACCCTGCCTACCCTGATACAACCTAGTCCTAACCACAGATAAAACATTCATCAATAAACACCCCATTCTTTCAGCACAGATAATCACATCATCCATACTAAATCTAATCCCATCCACAGCAGCTTATACATTTATCAGCATATACCCCATCTCCACGTGACCCTCCTACCACGGGAATGCAGATACCCCACAGAACGAAATATTTCTTGACCTCTAAGAAACCCCTCCACCCCCCGCTACATACAATCCATATAATAGATTCTCAAATCACCCGCTCACCCCTGTATAAATGAAGATGAGTGTACAGGCGTATGTATACGTCCGTGTGTGTGTACAAGTATGTGTGCGAGTGCGCGTGTGTATGTATAAGAGCATATTATTAATAACTAGAAAATATAAAATAATATTAATAAAATAAATAAAAGATTAAATTAAAAACACAAAAAATAAATAATAAAAAATATAAAATTAATAAGCCCCGTAGATGAGAGTGAAGATGTGTGTACGTGCGTGCATGTACATATGCGTGCAGATGTTGTGTATAGGCATACGTGTGGTTCCATGTTCGTATGTGTATATAGGTTTATTTGCTGGTGCGCATGGACGTAGGTACGCGTACGAGTGGAATAAATTAAAATAACAAGATAAGGAGTTTAATGAAATACACAAAATATTAATATTATTAACACACCATCAATAAAGAGACTAAACATATAACCCTCAAACGGAAATAACAGATAGCATCCATCATTCCGTTTATAACCATTTTTTGTTTTCAACACTACTGGTTATAAACGAGACATATCAACCCCATTTGAACCTTCTGCTACAGCGGTGAACTTTTTTCATATATATTTTAACCTTTTCTCTTTGCATTGGACATTTTCTATACTTTCTGTATTTGTATTTATCTGATATTATATTTATATCTTTTAAAGTTGTGACTTTTGGTAATTCCCCTACCAACTTATCTCTCCGTATTCCTCTGATGATCAGATTCCATTCTTTGAAAAGCCATGGCTATAATAGATTTTGCAGTTTGACAATCTTCATTCTCATCTTTTACTTGTCTCTCTCTCTCTTCCCTCTCTCTCTCTCTTTATATATATATATATATATATATATATATATATATATATATATATATATATATAATAAAATGACGTAAGAAGCCCTTTTTAACAATGCGTGAAAGAATTTATTTCTTTTTTTTCTTTTTCCAATCAATTTCGAAGTCTACAAACTTCATCTTCAGGGATGTATTTTTTTTTTTTTTTTTATAAAATAAACAAACCTTTACTTTTGTTTATAAGTAGCGTCGAGATGGTGTGACGCTCTCCACCAAGATGGAATAGGGCGGAAGTGAAAAATATTAAGAACGATTATGCCAGGGGCAAGCCGGGAGTTATAAAGATATTGTTCGTTCTTTTTTTTTTTTTTTTTTAAGCATTGAATAAAATGTAATAAAATGACGTAAGAAGCCCTTTTTAACAATGCGTGAAAGAATTTATTTCTTTTTTTTCTTTTTCCAATCAATTTCGAAGTCTACAAACTTCATCTTCAGGGATGTATTTTTTTTTTTTTTTTTATAAAATAAACAAACCTTTACTTTTGTTTATAAGTAGCGTCGAGATGGTCTGACGCTCTCCACCAAGATGGAATAGGGCGGAAGTGAAAAATATTAAGAACGATTATGCCAGGGGCAAGCCGGGAGTTATAAAGATATTGTTCGTTCTTTTTTTTTTTTTTTTAAGCATTGAATAAAATGTAATAAAATGACGTAAGAAGCCCTTTTTAACAATGCGTGAAAGAATTTATTTCTTTTTTTTCTTTTTCCAATCAATTTCGAAGTCTACAAACTTCATCTTCAGGGATGTATTTTTTTTTTTTTTTATAAAATAAACAAACCTTTACTTTTGTTTATAAGTAGCGTCGAGATGGTGTGACGCTCTCCACCAAGATGGAATAGGGCGGAAGTGAAAAATATTAAGAACGATTATGCCAGGGGCAAGCCGGGAGTTATAAAGATATTGTTCGTTCTTTTTTTTTTTTTTTTAAGCATTGAATAAAATGTAATAAAATGACGTAAGAAGCCCTTTTTAACAATGCGTGAAAGAATTTATTTCTTTTTTTTCTTTTTCCAATCAATTTCGAAGTCTACAAACTTCATCTTCAGGGATGTATTTTTTTTTTTTTTTTTATAAAATAAACAAACCTTTACTTTTGTTTATAAGTAGCGTCGAGATGGTGTGACGCTCTCCACCAAGATGGAATAGGGCGGAAGTGAAAAATATTAAGAACGATTATGCCAGGGGCAAGCCGGGAGTTATAAAGATATTGTTCGTTCTTTTTTTCTTTTTTTTAAGCATTGAATAAAATGTAATAAAATGACGTAAGAAGCCCTTTTTAACAATGCGTGAAAGAATTTATTTCTTTTTTTTCTTTTTCCAATCAATTTCGAAGTCTACAAACTTCATCTTCAGGGATGTATTTTTTTTTTTTTTTTTATAAAATAAACAAACCTTTACTTTTGTTTATAAGTAGCGTCGAGATGGTGTGACGCTCTCCACCAAGATGGAATAGGGCGGAAGTGAAAAATATTAAGAACGATTATGCCAGGGGCAAGCCGGGAGTTATAAAGATATTGTTCGTTCTTTTTTTTTTTTTTTTAAGCATTGAATAAAATGTAATAAAATGACGTAAGAAGCCCTTTTTAACAATGCGTGAAAGAATTTATTTCTTTTTTTTCTTTTTCCAATCAATTTCGAAGTCTACAAACTTCATCTTCAGGGATGTATTTTTTTTTTTTTTTTTTATAAAATAAACAAACCTTTACTTTTGTTTATAAGTAGCGTCGAGATGGTGTGACGCTCTCCACCAAGATGGAATAGGGCGGAAGTGAAAAATATTAAGAACGATTATGCCAGGGGCAAGCCGGGAGTTATAAAGATATTGTTCGTTCTTTTTTTTTTTTTTTTTTTTAAGCATTGAATAAAATGTAATAAAATGACGTAAGAAGCCCTTTTTAACAATGCGTGAAAGAATTTATTTCTTTTTTTTCTTTTTCCAATCAATTTCGAAGTCTACAAACTTCATCTTCAGGGATGTATTTTTTTTTTTTTTTTATAAAATAAACAAACCTTTACTTTTGTTTATAAGTAGCGTCGAGATGGTGTGACGCTCTCCACCAAGATGGAATAGGGCGGAAGTGAAAAATATTAAGAACGATTATGCCAGGGGCAAGCCGGGAGTTATAAAGATATTGTTCGTTCTTTTTTTTTTTTTTTAAGCATTGAATAAAATGTAATAAAATGACGTAAGAAGCCCTTTTTAACAATGCGTGAAAGAATTTATTTCTTTTTTTTCTTTTTCCAATCAATTTCGAAGTCTACAAACTTCATCTTCAGGGATGTATTTTTTTTTTTTTTTTTATAAAATAAACAAACCTTTACTTTTGTTTATAAGTAGCGTCGAGATGGTGTGACGCTCTCCACCAAGATGGAATAGGGCGGAAGTGAAAAATATTAAGAACGATTATGCCAGGGGCAAGCCGGGAGTTATAAAGATATTGTTCGTTCTTTTTTTTTTTTTTTAAGCATTGAATAAAATGTAATAAAATGACGTAAGAAGCCCTTTTTAACAATGCGTGAAAGAATTTATTTCTTTTTTTTCTTTTTCCAATCAATTTCGAAGTCTACAAACTTCATCTTCAGGGATGTATTTTTTTTTTTTTTTTTATAAAATAAACAAACCTTTACTTTTGTTTATAAGTAGCGTCGAGATGGTGTGACGCTCTCCACCAAGATGGAATAGGGCGGAAGTGAAAAATATTAAGAACGATTATGCCAGGGGCAAGCCGGGAGTTATAAAGATATTGTTCGTTCTTTTTTTTTTTTTTTAAGCATTGAATAAAATGTAATAAAATGACGTAAGAAGCCCTTTTTAACAATGCGTGAAAGAATCTATTTCTTTTTTTTCTTTTTCCAATCAATTTCGAAGTCTACAAACTTCATCTTCAGGGATGTATTTTTTTTTTTTTTTTTATAAAATAAACAAACCTTTACTTTTGTTTATAAGTAGCGTCGAGATGGTGTGACGCTCTCCACCAAGATGGAATAGGGCGGAAGTGAAAAATATTAAGAACGATTATGCCAGGGGCAAGCCGGGAGTTATAAAGATATTGTTCGTTCTTTTTTTTTTTTTTTTAAGCATTGAATAAAATGTAATAAAATGACGTAAGAAGCCCTTTTTAACAATGCGTGAAAGAATTTATTTCTTTTTTTTCTTTTTCCAATCAATTTCGAAGTCTACAAACTTCATCTTCAGGGATGTATTTTTTTTTTTTTTTTATAAAATAAACAAACCTTTACTTTTGTTTATAAGTAGCGTCGAGATGGTGTGACGCTCTCCACCAAGATGGAATAGGGCGGAAGTGAAAAATATTAAGAACGATTATGCCAGGGGCAAGCCGGGAGTTATAAAGATATTGTTCGTTCTTTTTTTTTTTTTTTTTTTTTAAGCATTAAATAAAATGTAATAAAATGACGTAAGAAGCCCTTTTTAACAATGCGTGAAAGAATTTATTTCTTTTTTTTCTTTTTCCAATCAATTTCGAAGTCTACAAACTTCATCTTCAGGGATGTATTTTTTTTTTTTTTTTATAAAATAAACAAACCTTTACTTTTGTTTATAAGTAGCGTCGAGATGGTGTGACGCTCTCCACCAAGATGGAATAGGGCGGAAGTGAAAAATATTAAGAACGATTATGCCAGGGGCAAGCCGGGAGTTATAAAGATATTGTTCGTTCTTTTTTTTTTTTTTTAAGCATTGAATAAAATGTAATAAAATGACGTAAGAAGCCCTTTTTAACAATGCGTGAAAGAATTTATTTCTTTTTTTTCTTTTTCCAATCAATTTCGAAGTCTACAAACTTCATCTTCAGGGATGTATTTTTTTTTTTTTTTTTATAAAATAAACAAACCTTTACTTTTGTTTATAAGTAGCGTCGAGATGGTGTGACGCTCTCCACCAAGATGGAATAGGGCGGAAGTGAAAAATATTAAGAACGATTATGCCAGGGGCAAGCCGGGAGTTATAAAGATATTGTTCGTTCTTTTTTTCTTTTTTTTAAGCATTGAATAAAATGTAATAAAATGACGTAAGAAGCCCTTTTTAACAATGCGTGAAAGAATTTATTTCTTTTTTTTCTTTTTCCAATCAATTTCGAAGTCTACAAACTTCATCTTCAGGGATGTATTTTTTTTTTTTTTTTATAAAATAAACAAACCTTTACTTTTGTTTATAAGTAGCGTCGAGATGGTGTGACGCTCTCCACCAAGATGGAATAGGGCGGAAGTGAAAAATATTAAGAACGATTATGCCAGGGGCAAGCCGGGAGTTATAAAGATATTGTTCGTTCTTTTTTTTTTTTTTTAAGCATTGAATAAAATGTAATAAAATGACGTAAGAAGCCCTTTTTAACAATGCGTGAAAGAATTTATTTCTTTTTTTTCTTTTTCCAATCAATTTCGAAGTCTACAAACTTCATCTTCAGGGATGTATTTTTTTTTTTTTTTTTATAAAATAAACAAACCTTTACTTTTGTTTATAAGTAGCGTCGAGATGGTGTGACGCTCTCCACCAAGATGGAATAGGGCGGAAGTGAAAAATATTAAGAACGATTATGCCAGGGGCAAGCCGGGAGTTATAAAGATATTGTTCGTTCTTTTTTTTTTTTTTTAAGCATTGAATAAAATGTAATAAAATGACGTAAGAAGCCCTTTTTAACAATGCGTGAAAGAATTTATTTCTTTTTTTTCTTTTTCCAATCAATTTCGAAGTCTACAAACTTCATCTTCAGGGATGTATTTTTTTTTTTTTTTTTTATAAAATAAACAAACCTTTACTTTTGTTTATAAGTAGGGTCGAGATGGTGTGACGCTCTCCACCAAGATGGAATAGGGCGGAAGTGAAAAATATTAAGAACGATTATGCCAGGGGCAAGCCGGGAGTTATAAAGATATTGTTCGTTCTTTTTTTTTTTTTTTTAAGCATTGAATAAAATGTAATAAAATGACGTAAGAAGCCCTTTTTAACAATGCGTGAAAGAATTTATTTCTTTTTTTTCTTTTTCCAATCAATTTCGAAGTCTACAAACTTCATCTTCAGGGATGTATTTTTTTTTTTTTTTTTTATAAAATAAACAAACCTTTACTTTTGTTTATAAGTAGCGTCGAGATGGTGTGACGCTCTCCACCAAGATGGAATAGGGAGGAAGTGAAAAATATTAAGAACGATTATGCCAGGGGCAAGCCGGGAGTTATAAAGATATTGTTCGTTCTTTTTTTTTTTTTTTAAGCATTGAATAAAATGTAATAAAATGACGTAAGAAGCCCTTTTTAACAATGCGTGAAAGAATTTATTTCTTTTTTTTCTTTTTCCAATCAATTTCGAAGTCTACAAACTTCATCTTCAGGGATGTATTTTTTTTTTTTTTTTATAAAATAAACAAACCTTTACTTTTGTTTATAAGTAGCGTCGAGATGGTGTGACGCTCTCCACCAAGATGGAATAGGGCGGAAGTGAAAAATATTAAGAACGATTATGCCAGGGGCAAGCCGGGAGTTATAAAGATATTGTTCGTTCTTTTTTTTTTTTTTTTTTAAGCATTGAATAAAATGTAATAAAATGACGTAAGAAGCCCTTTTTAACAATGCGTGAAAGAATTTATTTCTTTTTTTTCTTTTTCCAATCAATTTCGAAGTCTACAAACTTCATCTTCAGGGATGTATTTTTTTTTTTTTTTTTTTTTTTTTTATAAAATAAACAAACCTTTACTTTTGTTTATAAGTAGCGTCGAGATGGTGTGACGCTCTCCACCAAGATGGAATAGGGCGGAAGTGAAAAATATTAAGAACGATTATGCCAGGGGCAAGCCGGGAGTTATAAAGATATTGTTCGTTCTTTTTTTTTTTTTTTTAAGCATTGAATAAAATGTAATAAAATATATATATATATAAAATATATATATATATATATATATATATATATATATATATATATATATATATATATATATAGAAAGAGAGAAAGAGAGAATGAGAGAGATTTTTATCCCTTGGGAAATAGAACCTTCTATAGAATCATGGTATTTGTGTTTACATTTCGAAGCATGATCGTCGCGTTGGCCGAGTAATTACGAGACCGAGGTGCATAATACTTGGATCTGGGGTTCGAATTGTTTGATCGGCGATACGGTAACATAATTCCATACAAACGAGCGTCAAATAAAAAAGCATAACATATATAAATCTATGGAAATCAAAAGTGTTATTTATGAATGAGAATTAAACATACAGATATATATATATATATATATATATATATATATATATATATATATAGTGTGTAGATTTCAATTTTGTGTTGAGAATTTGAATAACAGAGCTCAATGTAATTTAAACAGAGCAAAACAGAATTATAAAAAGAAAAAACTATACACACATTAAGGTTGTACACATTATAACTTATTTCGACCCCTTGATTAGGTCTCCTCAGATGTATAAACAACCACGTCAAAAAACCAAATAATGAGAGAAATTGATCATCGTCTTAAAAAGATAAATTCACTTTTTTGATTGGTCTATGTAAAAAAGGAGGTAAATGTTAAAATAATCGAGGAGGGGTTACAGAAGTAAAAGATTAATTTGACTATTGTTTATACATCTGAGGAGACCTAATTAAGGGGTCGAAATAAGTTATAATGTGTACAACCTTAATGTGTGTATAGTTTTTTCTTTTTATAATTCTATATATATATATATATATATATATATATATATATATATATATATATATATATATATGTTTTAATTATTATTAATAAATAACATTTTTATTTAGTCATGCTGATGACACTGTGAGCCAGAAACAAGTGTCCATGAATTACTTTTATCTACGTATAAAATGAATAAAAAGATATATATTAACGAAAAATACGTCCTATAAAGTTGAGGGCGACTAATAATGCAATTTTCTGCATCTTAATCACTTAGGAAGTGAGACAATAGAAATAAGAGTAAGCAAAAAACAACGACGCTACAATCACCGATAAAAATAATTACATAAAAATAACAATATATATATATATATATATATATATATATATATATATACTTTCGTATCCGGGTTCGAACTGTGTGGCTGGATTGTCTCCTCCCATACTGACAATTGCAGGTTTTGCATGGAACACATGTGTATATATGAGTTTATTTTGAAAATAATATTCATTTATAAATAATTATTGAAAGCTGTCACAAGATAGAGCACTTTAAGTTAAGTTGACAACAAGCCGTGATTCTGTGTAATGCATAATGATGGGGCTCGCCTCTTTGAGTACTCTCGACTGCTTGCTGGATAGCCGCCGTGTTTGCTATTTAGACGTTAATTTATTTCTAGACAATGCGCGTTGGAGAAGTGGTACGCGTATTGGCTACTGATTCAAACATGACTTTCGTATCGGTGCTATTGGTGATTGCAGATTTGACATGAAACACATGTATTAATATATATATATATATATATATATATATATATATATATATATATATATATAAGGTTCGTTTTATATTCCAATAACCAAGTTATTTTTTTTCGCATTTACAAAAAAACTAACATTTCTGTGAGATGTATATTTACTGTCCGTTTCTTTTGAGGTGAGCTAAACAATATTTTTATTTCAATATCGTCACTGCAACACTATACACTCATCAGAAAAATCTACAAAGAAGTAAAGTTCTTAAATTGAAATGTGGGTCATTGTTTGCAAAAACAAAGAAAAACACAGAAAACAGCAAACTCACACGTAAGGGAAAAACTCGCTAGGACTCCATTTTGAATTTTTACAGTTCAGAGCTAGCACACCTAAAAATTGTGCGGCCATTTGTGAATTTTAATTCAGTAATATTCTTTACAATAGTCAATTAATTCTATCATTTATTTATAAAAATACGAATTCACTTCAGGGTAATTTACTACTTGCCATTTAGCTTACAAATGTCTATTTAACTCATTTAAATATGAAACTTAAATAGGCATTTGTAAGCTAAATGATGTAACTTTAGAGAAACTAAAAAATTACGCTCAAGTGAATTCGTATTTTTTATAAATAAATGATAACATTTTGTACTTGCGTGTTATTTTCTTCATACAATCATCTTGGAGAAGTCCTCAAGTAAAGACAAAACGTTTATGAATACATAAATAATATTTTTGTTTTCCTTTTCTCAATTTAAATATATATATATATATATATATATATATATATATATATATATATATATATATATATATATATACATATATATATATGTGTGTGTGTGTGTGTGTGTATGTGTGTGTATGTATATATATATAAAATTAATGAAGGAAGAGAGATGAACCCCTTCCATTTTTAAATCTTTCGTCACCGGATATTTTCCTAACTGGACAGACTCTATGATTTGATTACTTTCCATTACTTTATATAGTCTCTTTAATTTTTTCAAATTTTGAATTTTGGATATTCCCTTGCCAACTTATCCATCTATGTAATTCCTCTGATGATAAGATTTTAATCTTTGAAAAGCCTGGCTTAAGGAAAGAAAGATAAACATGTTTTCATCGAGTACACCTTGCAGATGATTTCGATGATGAAATAGATTTGTCATTCGTACATCTTTATCTCTTTTCCTTCAATTCTCTAAAAGTATACTTTTAATTTCATATTTATATATATATATATATATATATATATATATATATATATATATATATATATATATATATATATATATATATATATATATATATATATTTGTTTTATTCTAAATACGTATACGTTTCGACTTTTCGGGAATCGTCAGTGTAGAGAAGAGTTAGTGATACAGTTCGCCGTACTTGAACCCCGGAACACGAGTTATGTTTCAAACTCAAATTCAAACGTCTTAGCCCACACGGCCGTTGTCAACAACCCGGTAAATCAGCAAGAGAGTAATCCTATTTAAAGGCACCTGTCGTAAAGTGTTCGACTAATGAAAGGAACGTGTATATATATATATATATATATATATATATATATATATATATATATATATATATATATATATATATATATATATATATATATATATATATATATATATATATAGAGAGAGAGAGAGAGAGAGAGAGAGAGAGAGAGAGAGAGACGTGTTTCGTCGTCTTTACGTCGCGAGATTCGAATCCCGAATATCAGTGGTTGGCATTCGGTATCTACCGACTCAGCTAACGAAACTGCTATCTGGAAGTAGAGAAATTATTTCGTATTTAAATTAAGCTACTTATTAATATATTAACGTTTTGTACTATACTGATAACCTAAAGTACTGATTTTTGTGCGGGATACTATTGCTAGCTTATTTACAGACAGCTGTTTCACCGCATTACGACTCGTCAGTGTGGTTAGAAACAGACCAATGCCTCAAACTGTGATTTGAAACCCGAATCCATATTCAACAGCCGAGTCATTAGAGACCATTAATGGTAAGGGGCATCCATAAATACTTACATATATTTGCAATTACGAGGTTACCTGAGTGCTTTATTCAGTAACGAAGAACTATGCATTTAAGCAAAGTGGGAATCCGGTATGTTCGTTTTAAGATCGCTGAACACACAAGGGGTGGGGTAGAACATTTATTTAGTTTATCTGCAGACAGCTGTTTCGCCGTATCACTGATCTTCAGTTTGCCTAGAAACCATGACTCGAAACCCAGATGTATTTTCAGCAGTCGAGCGTCGTAACAACCGAGCCATCAGAACGTGTCACCTTGTATTCGTAAGCGTGTATATGTGTATGTCAATATATGGGTGTAAGTACCCAACCCATATGTCTCTGGGTTTTTGTTCTTTTATCTTCCCAAGGTGATATACTTATTGGCCCCGACCAAAAAGAACTAAAAAACAAAGATCAGATAAAATAAAAAATAAAAATATGGACTGCACGCCCAGTACGAAATCAGCCGTGCCATCTGTCGTATGCGATTATAGTGGCACGAAACGAAACTATAAATCTGTCACGTTTCGCATTTTGCAATGTAATTATGACCCGCTCAAAAATCTCAGATCGATAACGAGGCCAAATGATTTATCGATAAACGAATAAAGAAAGAAATCACGAGCTGAAGTTTGCTGTTAGTGCAAAAAAAAGAAAAAAAAAGATTTTTTTTTTATGGCTACAAGCTGCTTGGAGGAAAAATGCCCTGAAGTTTATTAGCTTATTTTCATTATTTAAAAAAAAAAATTCTCATAATTGTGTCTTCATTCTAAATCTATAACCTGTTTGCCATTAAATTCAAACTGTTGAACTTCAAATTAAAAAAAAAAAAATTCGGTTACAAATAAATCCAAATTCAAATTCAAAAGCGCCCAGCTTCAAAAGAGAAAAAGACTAAACTTCAAAGTCAAAAGGTCAAAACGAAGATTGAGAACATACAATGGTCAGCAATAAATCCAAATTCAAATTCAAAAGCGCCCAGCTTCAAAATAGAAAAAGACTAAACTTCAAAGTCAAAAGGTCAAAACGAAGATTGAGAACATACAATGGTCAGCAATAAATCCAAATTCAAATTCAAAAGCGCCCAGCTTCAAAAGAGAAAAAGACTAAACTTCAAAGTCAAAAGGTCAAAACGAAGATTGAGAACATACAATGGTCAGCAATAAATCCAAATTCAAATTCAAAAGCGCCCCGCTTCAAAAGAGAAAAAGACTAAATTTCAAAGTCAAAAGGTCAAAACGAAGATTGAGAACATACAATGGCCAGCAATAAATCCAAATTCAAATTCAAAAGCGCCCCGCTTCAAAAGAGAAAAAGACTAAACTTCAAAGTCAAAAGGTCAAAACGAAGATTAAGAGCATACAATGGCCAGCAATAATATAAACAGCCGAAATCTTCAAGAAAATCCTCAAATGCGGAAACATGATGAACGGGAAAATTGAGACCACGCAACGAATAGCAATGCTAAAAATAACTGAAATCTTAAGGAAAAGCCTTGAATGCGGAAACCAACCAACATAATCAACGAAAGCTGACCTATCACAGATAATGACGAATAAAAAAAATATATATTAAGAAATCACTACGCGAAAGCAAGAGAAATGTAAACTGCCAGAAATCCAATAAACTGTCCCTCCCCGCTAAAAAAAATGTCAGTCATGCAGACATGCATGCGGTGACCCTAGAAAACTGTGAAGAATAGGCAAAGGGGTAAAACGAAATGGGGAGCGAGAGTACTAACCAGACCTTAACTGGAAAGGTGTGCAATTCCTTTATGTGTTTATATTACGTGTTTAATCTTTACAGGTTCTAATTATTTGCCCCGCAACGAGGGCAACGTTAGAGACAAGGTCGGTTTTTTTTTATGTGCGGATATCCAGCTTCCCTAAAAAGGGGCACTCTAGGTGGAACTAAAATTAAAATTGCTCCAGGAGGAGACGAGAAAAATATATTCGTTTATATATATATTTGTGTTGCAGGATTTCCAATGCGGGTTTTCGGATGTTTTCCCTCGATTAAAATTGGATTTCTCTGTTGGGTTCTTTTACGTCATTTTTATTTTCACAGGCTGATTCCAGCTTCGGGATTCAACTGTTGTTGATGACTTGGGAATAAATGGAAGATTAGGACCCGAAAGGTTTTTCAGCTAGACTTTTCTAACGATCTCACATTTCTGATGACAAGATGATAACTGAAAACCCTTTGGCAAAGATTTGTCCATATGAAAAAGTGAGTCGCTGACGTTAGGTCACGGGATAGCTGACATTCTAGATTTTGGGTTTTCTTGACGAGAATTTGATTCCAAAAATAGAAAATTAGGAAGGAGGCAGATTTAGGGAATCGCTAGCCACTAAAAGAGTTATCAATTTTATTCTTGACATTTAGGCGTGAAAAAAAACAACAGTTGTTTAGTTTTGAGTTCTAGATTTGGGGACACTAGTTTAGCAGGTCAATGATAAAGCGTTATAGATCGGGGTAAGCTTCGATCTCCTAATTATTGTTATTTTAATTTAATGCCAATAACACGGTGAAACAATAACAAATGAAAATTGGCTACTCAATATCAAATTTTAATTCGGCAGCTTAAATCGGATAAAAATGATTACAGGATTAACCGTTTCAAATAGTGATAAAAATTGTATAAAAATAAAAATTAAAATATATACATACATAATTTATATAAAATATACATAGTTACATAATATATATAATAATATATAAATACATAATCTATACATACGTAAATACGTAATCTATATAAAATATGCATAGTTACAAAATATATATTATAGTAATATATACATGCATAATCTACAAAGTAGATACGTAATCTATATAAAATATAAATAGTTATATAATATATATCTATTAATAATGGAGTTTATGTATCTGTCTGAAGCCGAAACTCCAGTATGACTATTTTACTGAAACTAATCTTTTTGAAATTCTTTTCTATTAATAATGGAGTTTATGTATCTGTCTGTCTGTCTGAAGCCGAAACTCCAGTATGACTATTTTACTGAAACTAATCTTTTTGAAATTCTTTATATACTGTCATCAAAAGTCGTTCAGACAACAGATGGGTGTTTCCATTAACATAAGTCATTCCTTTAAACCTTCAATTAAATTCATATTTACAAATATACACTTATAACTGCTATTATCAAATTTACATATGTATTTACAATATTTTCCGATAAGGTTATATTAATAAACATTATTCATACAATTAATTAAAGCCATTTTCATCATAACCGGCGTGTTTTCTAAACCATTTCAACTCGAGTACTGTTAAAATTGCAACGTCATTGGCTGTTTAATCAGTGGTGTCCTCCCTCCCTCGGTAATTAAATATGGCGATCTGATTAAGCAGCCGATTGGCTGTTTAATCAATAGTGTCCACCCTCCCTCCGGTAATTAAATATGGCGATCTGATTAAGCAGCCGATTGGCTGTTTAATCAGTGGTGTCCTCCCTCCCTCCGGTAATTAAATATGGCACGTTAAATATGTAAACAACCACGCTGGAAAACACCGTGCTCAGTTTTCCATTTTTAAAACCGTCCTAAGTTTGTTTATTCTTAGCCATTATGTTTTAAAACAAATTGTTTAATTAAAATAATAATTGATTTAAAAAGTACTATATAAAAACTCGCGCACGCACACACACACACACACAGTTCAGGTAAACTTTTTCTTTCCGAGAATTAAAAAACTTTTCGTGTTTACTGTATTTGATTTCTTAATACTTTCATATCCAATATCATTTTTTCACGACCTCAACAGAATTTATGATTCCATGTTTTATTTATAAAAAAAAAAGATGTGATTTTTTTTTCTTTAATGTCAACAAAATAAACTAACACATTGTACTGGAAAACTATACAACTGATTGTAGAATCAAATTGTTTAATTAAAAAAAGGTCATTAAACAAACACCCCCCACCCCCACACACACACACTGTGTTCACTGTATTTGATTTTTTTGTGCTTTTTCATTTTAGGACCCACGCTAACTTTGACCCCGTCGTTACAGTTAGGGTTAGGTTTGTTTTTTTCTTTTTTAATTAAAAATATTTACATGTATAGGGGGGGAGATTAAAAAATTGGGAGAAGGCGGTCTAAAAAATTTTTTTTTTTTCTTAAAAAAATATTTTTTAATATTTCAATGACTGGTAATATAAAAAAATGGAGGGGGTACAAAAACATTTTTTTTCTTTTTAAACTACAGGTCTTTCTATTTATGGGCGAGGGTACAACAAAAATCGGGGTAAGGTCGAATTTTCTTTTAAATTTATTTTCAACTAAAAATATTCTTGGTCATAAACACAGAAAATCAATGTCTAACCACCACAGAAATATGACTGGGGCTCCATTGGCTTACGCGTGAGCCTTCATTTCTGATGCGGCAGCATAGCAAAAATATGCGACCGGAGGGAGCATATATTTGCTAGTAATAATAATATATACATAATACTCTATACATAGTATAGCATGGAATACACGGTGGCATCTCACTTTTTGACTTGGCCCCCGCACCCACTTTACGGTCATCAATAATTAAGTTGATATGCATGTGTTTAAACCCCCCCCACACACACACACTTTTTAGGAGAAGCCCCCACCCACTTTTATAACTGTCCCGCCGGCCCTGCATACGTAGATACGTAATCTATATAAAATATAGATAGTTACATGATATATATATACTAATAATATATACATACATAATTTACAAACGTAAATATGTAATCTATATAAAATATACAAAGATACATAATATATGTATAATAATATATACATACATAACCTACACATACGTACATACGTAATCTATATAAAATATACATAAGCATTTGCCCTTTCATTCTCTTATCTTTTATTTTCATTATGTTAAATAAATATGGTCTGTATATTGCAATAATTAAGTTTTGTACTACAAAAGAAATATTTCAATATATATATATATATATATATATATATATATACCCATAACAATCGATATATAAACACACAAACGATGTATATATATATATATATATATATATATATATATATATATATATATGTAATTTTATCTAATACGCACATAAAAGTAATCAATGGACACGTGTTTCTGGCTCACAGCCGTCATCAGCATGTCTAACTTACAGAGAGATCGAACCCTCGATGTTGATGTCTATAGTCCAGCGTTCTACCACGGTCTCAAGGCGCTCTGTGTAGAAATACGTGTGATTTTTATCACCCAAATATATTATGTATTTCTATGTAATTATTTTTATAGGTGATTGAAGCGTTAGATATTATTACCTTACTTATTATTTCAATTGTTTCACTTCCTAAGTGATTAAGATGCAGAAAAACTGCATATAAACACTTTAATATATATATATATATATATATATATATATATATATATATATATATATATACATACACACACACACATATCTATCTCGTATATTGAGCTAATCCTCTTCACAATAGGTTCCATCTACTATATATATATATATATATATATATATATATATATATATATATATATATAGGACAATTAAAAGGATAACATAAATCCGCCTATATAGATGTCGTCCAGCTGTTTCGTTGGATTTATACATTAAGAAAAAAGCTAAAAATTGCAAAAAATTAGTCTTTTTCCTACTTTTATTTTTTCTCTCTTGATAAAGCCCACGCAACATCTGGGCGAAACGTTGAGTTTTAAGTCTTCTAATTTTCAAATGTTACTCAAATAAATAAATATATATATATACATATATATATACATATATATATACATATATATACATATATATATATATATATATATATATATATATATATATACATTCATATGCAACAAGATAGATTGAATATATAAGTGTTTGTGTGTAATCGGGGTTTAAGAAGCAAAGCAAATATTTATTTATATGTTTGCATTCATCTGTTATTTTTGTTTTGTATTTACTAATATAATTTGTTTTTTCAAGTTCATGGTTTGCTATTTTCCCCCTAAATATTATTAACAATTTGTAACGTTTATATTGCAAAAGGGATTCCCCAATTTCCCTATCACGACTCTTCGTAACAATTGCTTTCACGCCGAAATACGAGGCCCGATCACTAGGGTATTCCCATTTGTAATTAGTCTTATTTCTACACTACGGCTCACGCTATTATTGTGGTTTAGTTCTGACGCTACTGTTTACAATAAAAAAAAACTCTATTATATATAGAATATTACTTTGTTGCGCTAAGTGCATTTTCCTGGATAAAAAGTCTACGGTTACTTTCGGTAACTGATATATATATTAAATCTCCTCGGACTATTGTTTTATCAAAAGAAGTTATCTTCATATTAATGTGAAATGGAGGGGTGGGGACAAATAATTAGGAATTAACTGAGAAAATTTGTTCTTACTAGGCGTTGTTCGGGATTTAAAATTGTAAGATTTCAGTATTACTTTTAAAAATAGGTATATAGTAAATTTCTTCAGACTACTGACTTCATCAACATTACGTATCTTCTTCATATTGTAAAATGGAGTAAGCTGACAAAAAATAAAGAATTGATCCGGACCATTTGTTGTACTTGGCGTTGCGCAGGATCAA
>OY744550.1:50996665-51031665 GCA_963556195.1 Sepiola atlantica
CTACTTGCCAAATATTGATTATTTCCTTTGTAATCAATTTGGAAATATAATTATTTGAAAAGTGGGGATAAGTATTTTCAAGGAAATAACTAAACTGGATAACTTGTCGTAAAGTTGGATATTTCGTTTTATCCAAAGGACAGGGTGGACGACAAAATCCTTTGAAACTCTTACTGCGGGTTAGAACATACATTTTTATCTGAAAAAAAAGAAGAAAATAAATGAATAAGTCTAAAACGTTTGATTTATAATATCTTCTAGTTTCATATTTTAAAAAAATGGCTGACAATTATAGTAAAGAGGTGTTGGTTAACTTTAGGGATAGTGTGTTTGAGTTAGAGTTAGGCTGCATCTAAAATTGTGGCTTGAAATGACACGACTATTTAAACAGACTCTCAATACTGTTTGAGTTATAGTCAAATCCTTCTTTTTTTAATTTTCTTACCCAATATTTTAGATTTTAGAGTGGGGGATAATTCTCCCAAATAAATTTAATGTAAAATGATCACCCATTCATGACCATCATACTAAAAATAAAATACTCTAAAATCTAAAATATTGGGTAAAATGACAACAAAGAAAGGGTTTCTCTAGTGACATAATCGCTAATTTTACACAGAAAAAATGGTCCATAAAAAATGCAAAAACAAGTATTGGATAGTTTTTTAGTGTGATGGTCATGAAGTGGGTGATCACTTTACGCGAAATATATATGGTTAAGTAATCCCCCATTCTAAAATCTAATTTATTGCGGTAAATTTACGCAGAAAAAAACAATGATCCGTAAAAAAATGCAAAAACAAGTGGTAGGGAATAACTGAAAAAGAGCCAACAATTAGCTTAAAGTATGTCGAGTATAACATAGTATCAGCTACATTTCTTCATACAAAACTGAAGCATTGATACAATTTAATTTGAAACACGAAAAAAACTAGAAAGAACGAAACTTTATTACTTACTTATAAATGGAAATATAATTTCTTCAGCGGAGAAAAACAAGCGTCTTTGAGTTAATGCCAGATACACTTAAAATATAAAATTATGTAGATTAAACAAACTTTTTTCTTTCTATTTCAAATAATTAAGTTTCTTGCATAAATATACAAAATTACTCATTATTAAAATCAAACAGCGGTCAATATTTCAAACAATTCATAAACAATAAAAACAGCATGCATTTAAAACGGTGTAAACTTAAATAATAATCAAAAAGAAAGTTCCAGAGACACTATTATAAACAAACTATATTTATTTTATTTTATCATTAAAATGAAGACATTTTTCAGTTTAATGGTGTTTTATTGATAATTAAAATTAGTCTAATTTGTTTTCTACTGAAAAATCACAAATCCTGTATTTCATGAGAGAGAAAAAATGAAGCGATCTTTTATCGCTGTCACTTACGTAAATAGTAAAATACTGGGTTTACTAAACACTGTATATTTAATCGCCATGTTGCTTTTACAAGGGTATATTTTTCATTATTTATAATCCTTATTTACTTTTATTTGATTTATTGAAAACAATGTACATAATTCAGTTGACAAAATCTTTATTAAATGACATTTAAACATTTTTATTACCCTAACGGTACGGAATATTTTGACGGCGGTAAATCTTTCACTGATCACCGAAAGGACATGCGAAATCGTTAATTTCCAACCTTTAAAGTCGTTTCCTCACTTAACGGTGACGATTTCGGAAAAATATTTTGTGTCGTTATTTATCATGCCAAACTCCAACTATCATTACCATCGCATCACCACGGTTTCAAAATCGACCTGCCCTATTGTCATAATACGTACCGTCGCGAGTATCTATCGGTATGGAATTACACATTAAAATTAAGGGATCCACATTATGTCTAGAAGGTATGAACCCCTATTTTCCCATGTTAAATGGTCGACTGTAGTCGATGGCGACCTGAAGGTTTCCCTTTATTGGCTTCTACACCAAGATGTAGTGAGGGAGCCACACTTTCCTCAGGATTACTTAAGAGTATTCACTAACGGGACGGGATATAAGGGTTCACTACTCGCTCAAGTTATACGAAAGACTTAGAAAATGGTACTTGATGCCCCATTGTAAAACACTCAGTATTATTAGGTAAGTATCAAGGGTAAGTGGGGTAATCTTAGGAAAAAAAATGTTCATGCTATAGGTAAAAGACCAACTATTATTTAATGAATCGTTAAGAATAGGTAAATTGGAATATATGTAATCTGAGATCTGAAATCGAACTGTTATTGCCGGCTAGTTTCTAATCGGCGCGAACTACACAAACGCCCAATGACTATTCTTTCTTGTACTGTTGTTGCTGGATCTGTAGCTGGATCTGTTGCTGGATCTGTTGCTGCTGTTGCTTCTGTTGAGGAGGAGAAGAAGGAGGATGAGGATGAGGAGGAGGAGGAGGATGAAGAATGGGAAGAGGTGGGGGAGCAAATCAGACTTTTGAACAAAGCCGACGATGACTGTGCAACAGGATTGATTGGTCTGCATGAAGTCCTCCTTGTTGGTAGCAGCTATTCTGTTATATATGCAAGATTGCAGGTGTTTACCCCTGACGACTTGTGCGTCATGGCTCAGCGATTGCATACGGAGTGACGAATGTTTGAACCAGAACACGCAAAGAATGGCGGTTGCACATGCGCAGTGGTGACATTGTTATTTTCACTTCCTGGATTTGTAGATTCGCGCCTAGCACGTTCTTTTTTTGCCACACACAGTGGCGGGAACGATCAGAGGTGGACGGGTCTTAGTGTTAACTTCTACTGGATTTTCACCAGATATGTTTTAGCCGGGCAACCCTAACATTACTATGTGTCCACTTCCCTTTGCCACAGAGAGGAAAAGTTGGACTTTAAAGAAGCATTGTTATTGCAATTTGGTAGCCGCTATCGGCTGGCAAGGCCACGAGGACCAGATTTCACATATAACAGCTGGTTTTAATGAGCACCCATCTAAGTACTGGCTGTTCCGTTAAACAAGTAGCACAAGCAAGCAAACTTTGACCCCAACCCTTACCCTAACCCTTATGCTAACCTTAACCCTAACATTGACCCTAACCTTGAGCCTTACCCTAACCCTAACGACGGGGTCAAAGTTTGCTCGTGTTCTAATCAGAAGAAGCAACAATTTTTTTTTTACATGAAATAATATAGGAGCATAGCTGACCTCTCTTCGGGTTTTAATAATACCGGTGTACCTTTCCTCTTTCGCTTGTAAATAATAATGATATTTGTCAGTTCACTGTTCTCATCTGAGTAAACTCTCCATCGTCTGGTTTTACTATCTCGTTCAGCCAGATCTATAATAATACTAGACAACCCGTGACCCGTTGGGTCACAACCACTATTTGTCCCACTTTGATTTCATTAAACCATTAATAAGCTGTTACATATCTATCTCCATTGGATCATCTGTAAAAAGTTGAATATCCAGTGTAGCAGAATCTCCTGGAGACAAATACCAGAAAGAACTGTTGGAAATAAGTCATACATAATCCACTATGACTATGCAATTACTACAGCTACATACCTAGAGCACAGAGATGTTAAACCTGACATAGTGATTTGTGGATAAGATGGAGAAAGTAGCAACCCTAGTTGAAGTCAGTGGTCCTAATGATGCTGGCTCAAACAGAGCTGAGCGGTACGAGAAGATAACGAAATACCAAGGTCTTATGTACGACATGAAACGGAACTGGAATCTCAGGAAGATCTCCATAATTCCAGTAATTATAAGAACAACCGTGCTCATGAACAAGAATTTCTAAAATTTACCTGGCGAATATACCCAGTGAACCAAGTGCAAGCGAGATCCAAACAATTCCGATTACAGAGACTGTTAGAATCTTTAAAAGATCTATTAGTTTTAGTGTCTGAATTAGAGTGTGACTATCTGGCATCCGGTAGGATACCCCATCCTCAGCAAAAACAAAAAGATAAGAAAATTAAAAAAAAAAGAAATAAGAAAATCTTCTTGCTTAATTCGACAAAATACCTCTCTTTTCTTTTATATCGTCATTATGGTTAATATAGGAGTAACGGAACCTGTTATTTTGCTATCTAATTTACATACGTGTTTACGGCGTGTACGCATACACTATGTAAATCAATTGAAAAGTGAGAGTTTGTCTTTCTCTAAATGCTCACAGAAACATTAAGAGATATCAGAGAGTGATTGAATCGACAGAGAGTGATGGAGCGGCTAGAGAAACACATAGACAGCTAAGTGAAAGTGGGTAATTTTTTCAATTAGTTACATATAACGGTTAATTAGGTGAAGAAAAATGGAATTCTTCCAAACATAACGCAATCCCAGGACTAAATACTTTGTTGTGTCGTTGAAATACATAGGAAAATAAAGCCTTATGGAAATAATAAATTTACATATCCTCGTTCGTTTAGGGTTGAATAAAAATGTTTATCTGAATATAATAATAACATTTCTAGTTTATTGGTTCTCTGCTAACAGCGGGGGGAGGGAAGAAATACCGAGATTACAGATTTCTAGTTTCGGCCATGAACGTACTTAAGCGGGTCTGGTCACTGAAAAATAACGTCATGCTAAGTGGAAGCAAGCGAGATTTGTCGAACTGTCAGACTTTCAAGTAATGAACGGGATCTTTTTACAGATAAGTTAGAAATTTGTTTTAATGCATTTAAAGAAAGAAAAGAAAGTAACATGATTCGATTTATACTGAAAGTGAACTTTATTCAATATAGATAAAACAGAATCTAAAATAAATAGTTAATTGTTTAAAGTTACCATATTATATACATTTTATTTTTGTGTAGAAAATATTGTTTGTTACAATGTATGTAAAATTACATTTTTTTTTAAATAGAATACAATAAAATACTGCACCACTGAATTATGATTTTAGAGACCAAAAAAGCAATAATTCAAAATTAAAAATGAACGATGAAGAATTAAAAAAATGTAAGCAAACAATAAATAAGTTCAAATAAAAACAAACAATAAATAAGTTCAAATAAAAACAAACAATAAATAAGTTCAAATAAAAACAAACAATAAATAAGTTCAAATAAAAACAAACAATAAATAAGTTCAAATGAAAACAAACGATAAATAAGCTCAAATAAAAGCAAACAATACATAAGTTTAAATAAAAACAAACAATAAATAAAGTTCAAATTAAAACAAACAATAAATAAGTTCAAATGAAAACAAACAATAAATAAGTTCAAATAAAAACAAACAATAAATAAGTTCGAATAAAAACAAGCAATAAATAAGTTTAAATGAAAACAAACGATAAATAAGTTTAAATAAAAACAAACAATAAATAAGTTTAAATGAAAACAAACAAACAAAAAGTTACAATAAAAACAAACGATAAATAAGTTCAAATAAAAACAAACAATAAATAGGTTCAAATAAAAAATAAACAATAAATAAGTTTAAATGAAAACAAATGATAAATAAGTTCAAATAAAAACAAACAATAAATAAGTTCAAATAAAAACAAACAATAAATAAGTTCAAATAAAAAATACGATAAGTAATTTTAAATAAAAACAAAACATATATAAGTTCAAATAAAAACAAACAATAAATCAGTTTAAATGAAAACAAACGATAAATAAGTTCAAATGAAAACAAACAATAAATAAGTTTAAATAAAAACAAACGATAAATAATTTTAAATCAAAACAAACAATAAATAAGTTCAAATAAAAACAAACAATAAATAATTTTAAATGAAAACAAACGATAAATAAGTTTAAATAAAAACAAACGATAAATAAGTTTAAATAAAAACAAACAATAAATAAGTTAAAATAAAAACAAACAATAAATAAGTTCAAATAAAAACAAACAATAAATAAGTTAAAATAAAAACAAACAATAAATAAGTTCAAATTAAAACAAACGATAAATAATTTTAAATAAAAACAAACGATAAATAAGTTTTAATAAAAAAAACAATAAATAAGTTCAAATAAAAACAAACCATAAAAAAGTTTTAATCAAATCTAATAATAAATAAGTGCAAATAAAAACAAACAATAAATGAGTTTAAATGGAAACAAACGATAAATAAGTTGAAATAAAAACAAACAATAAATAAAGTTTAAATAAAAACCAACAATAAATAAGTTTAAATAAAAACAAACAATAAATAAGTTCAAATAAAAACAAACAATAAATAAGTTTAAATAAAAAGAAACGATAAATAAGTTAAAATAAAAACAAATAATAAATAAGTTAAAATAAAAACAAACAATAAATAAGTTTAAATAAAAACAAATAATAAATAAGTTCAAATAAAAACAAACGATAAATAAGTTAAAATAAAAACAAATAATAAATAAGTTCAAATAAAAACAAACAATAAATAAAGTTTAAATAAAAACAAATAATAAATAAGTTTAAATAAAGACAAACAATAAATAAGTTTAAATAAAAACAAACAATAAATAAGTTCAAATAAAAACAAACAATAAATAAGTTCAAATAAAAATAAACGATAAATAAGTTTAAATAAAAACAAACAATAAATAAGTTTAAATAAAAACAAACGATAAATAAGTTTAAATAAAAACAAACAATAAATAAGTTAAAATAAAAACAAACAATAAATAAGTTCAAATAAAAACAAACAATAAATAAGTTCAAATAAAAAATACGATAAGTCATTTTAAATAAAAACAAACGATATATAAGTTCAAATAAAAACAAACAATAAATCAGTTTAAATGAAAACGAACTATAAATAAGTTCAAATGAAAACAAACAATAAATAAGTTTAAATAAAAACAAACGATAAATAATTTTAAATCAAAACAAATGATAAATAAGTTTTAATAAAAAAAACAATAAATAAGTTCAAATAAAAACAAACCATAAAAAAGTTTTAATCAAATCTAATAATAAATAAGTGCAAATAAAAACAAACAATAAATGAGTTTAAATGGAAACAAACGATAAATAAGTTGAAATAAAAACAAACAATAAATAAAGTTTAAATAAAAACAAACAATAAATAAGTTTAAATAAAAACAAACAATAAATAAGTTCAAATAAAAACAAACAATAAATAAAGTTTAAATAAAAACAAACAATAAATAAGTTTCAATAAAAACAAACAATAAATAAGTTCAAATAAAAACAAACAATAAATAAGTTTAAATAAAAACAAACAATAAATAAGTTTAAATAAAAACAAACAATAAATAAGTTCAAATAAAAACAAACAATAAATAAGTTCAAATAAAAATAAACGATAAATAAGTTTAAATAAAAACAAACAATAAATAAGTTTAAATAAAAACAAACGATAAATAAGTTTAAATAAAAACAAACAATAAATAAGTTAAAATAAAAACAAACAATAAATAAGTTCAAATAAAAACAAACAATAAATAAGTTCAAATAAAAAATACGATAAGTAATTTTAAATAAAAACAAACCATATATAAGTTCAAATAAAAACAAACAATAAATCAGTTTAAATGAAAACGAACTATAAATAAGTTCAAATGAAAACAAACAATAAATAAGTTTAAATAAAAACAAACGATAAATAATTTTAAATCAAAACAAATGATAAATAAGTTTTAATAAAAAAAACAATAAATAAGTTTAAATAAAAACAAACAATAAATAAGTTTCAATAAAAACAAACAATAAATAAGTTCAAATAAAAACAAACAATAAATAAGTTTAAATAAAAACAAACGAAAAATAAGTTAAAATAAAAACAAATAATAAATAAGTTCAAATAAAAACAAACAATAAATAAAGTTTAAATAAAAACAAACAATAAATAAGTTTAAATAAAAACAAACAATAAATAAGTTCAAATAAAAACAAACAATAAATAAGTTTAAATAAAAACAAACGATAAATAAGTTAAAATAAAAACAAATAATAAATAAGTTTAAATAAAAACAAACAATAAATAAAGTTTAAATAAAAACAAATAATAAATAAGTTTAAATAAAAACAAACAATAAATAAGTTTAAATAAAAACAAACAATAAATAAGTTCAAATAAAAAATAACCAATAAATAAGTTTAAATGAAAACAAACAATAAATAAGTTTAAATAAAAACAAACAATAAATAAGTTCAAATAAAAACAAACAATAAATAAGTTTAAATGAAAACAAACGATAAATAAGTTTAAATAAAAACAAACAATAAATAAGTTAAAATAAAAACAAACAATAAATAAGTTCAAATAAAAACAATATAGACAGCTAAGTGAAAGTGGGTAATTTTTTCAATTAGTTACATATAACGGTTAATTAGGAGAAGAAAAATGGAATTCTTCCAAACATAACGCAATCCCAGGACTAAATACTTTGTTGTGTCGTTGAAATACATAGGAAAATAAAGCCTTATGGAAATAATAAATTTACATATCCTCGTTCGTTTAGGGTTGAATAAAAATGTTTATCTGAATATAATAATAACATTTCTAGTTTATTGGTTCTCTGCTAACAGCGGGGGGAGGGAAGAAATACCGAGATTACAGATTTCTAGTTTCGGCCATGAACGTACTTAAGCGGGTCTGGTCACTGAAAAATAACGTCATGCTAAGTGGAAGCAAGCGAGATTTGTCGAACTGTCAGACTTTCAAGTAATGAACGGGATCTTTTTACAGATAAGTTAGAAATTTGTTTTAATGCATTTAAAGAAAGAAAAGAAAGTAACATGATTCGATTTATACTGAAAGTGAACTTTATTCAATATAGATAAAACAGAATCTAAAATAAATAGTTAATTGTTTAAAGTTACCATATTATATACATTTTATTTTTGTGTAGAAAATATTGTTTGTTACAATGTATGTAAAATTACATTTTTTTTTAAATAGAATACAATAAAATACTGCACCACTGAATTATGATTTTAGAGACCAAAAAAGCAATAATTCAAAATTAAAAATGAACGATGAAGAATTAAAAAAATGTAAGCAAACAATAAATAAGTTCAAATAAAAACAAACAATAAATAAGTTCAAATAAAAACAAACAATAAATAAGTTCAAATAAAAACAAACGATAAATAAGTTTAAATAAAAACAAACAATAAATAAGTTTAAATGAAAAAAAACGATAAATAAGTTTAAATGAAAATAAACAAAGTTCGTTTAAAACTGAAAAAAAAAACGATAAATTACAAAAATAAAACAACTTAAATTCAAACAAATAGTTTAAATACAAACAAACAATAAAACTACTAGTGCAGAATTTGTTTTAGCAAACTTATATAAAAATCTGTTTGATATTTTAATTGAATGTTTTAAATTTTCCTTTTCTGCTTAATGTGTTCTGATTGATATTATCATTTTTCTTAACTTAAAAATAAACCTTATTCAGTGGCATTATGTGTATCTGTTCGTATATGAATTTAATTGCATTGGAATATTTTAATGGCCAATCTTGGTAACATTTTTTTGTTGCATATTTGTTATTTCACACCTTTTTGCTTCTGTTGACTACAGTACAAACACAATAAAATTATCTTGCCTTTGGTAACATTTATTTGTTTCATATTTGTTTTTTACTGTATTTTTTTGCTTTCTGTTGACTTCAGTTTAAAAAATACCCGGATTTCTCCTCCACTGACCGAGAACATAAAATAAGAAGTGCGGTAAAAATACTTAGAAATCTTTCTAGAATGAGGCAGTTGTTATTTTTGTTCCAATCCAGAGTGCCTTTAAACATTAAAAACCGATCCTGTGCATGAATTTAATATGCTTGTTTTGTTACACGAAACATTACTTTTGAAAAATATTATTATACACAAAAAATATTTTTTTTTACAAAAATAAACTTTGAACATTCTTTTTTACGCACAGAAAAAAGATTTCAACTGAATTTAATGAATTTAAAAGAAAATTAATGAAGTTAAAACAAAACGAAGACACAATGTCGGTGCTTGTACAGCTGAAAACACTAAAATTTCTACCCTCACATCGAAAAATGAAATCACTTCCGAATTTATAACATATATAGTCAATGAAAAGTTATATTTATGTTTAGAGACCACACTGACAAAAAAATTCATGTAAGAATTATTTGTTTTACAGTTTTAAAAACTAAATTTTTTTCAAAAATTAAATGATTGTAAAAATAATCTCATTTTTAAAAAGTTAAATTTAGGTAAAAATAATCTCATTTAAAAAAAGTTAATTTTAGGTTAAAAACTCACATTAATTTAATTTAAAGTTAGAAATTCACCCGTTTTCAAATAAACGGGTGGATTTCTAACTTTAAATTAAATTAATGTGAGTTTTTAACCTAAAATGACTAATTTAAGGCCATAAAATTACTTTAATGTAGTTTTAATTAAATACACTAAAAAATAAAAATAACTTCACTTACTTATCCGTGTTTTACTGGGTTAAATTTAACACGTGTCCAAATCTGAAATAACTGCTGATACGAACCACTCTGACGTCAGCAGATAAACGAAACTCAATGGCTCCTTCGTTTATAATCGATTCTCAAGTCATTTCTTATTACGTCTCGTCGCTTCAAGCTTCCATCAGCGAGTATCCACTCTTTGTGCCTATTCTATCTCGTGTAACTTCATTCACTCTCTCGTGTTTTCACAAAAGATAATTCCTCCAAAGGTCAGTCATCTGACCTCTATTTCCTGTTTGCTAACGTTTCCCCATAAAATTGTAATCATAAAATAAGTACTAGCCGACGTGCCCTTACTATTCAACAATTATAGTTTCTCTTACCTCGTTAATGTAGATTTACAGTAAAACTTCATAGGCTATGAACTTCCTACGCTACGAACAAAATTAAATATAAACTTCCTACGCTATGAACTAAGCTTAGCAATTAAAAATAGCAAATTATAAAGTTAATTAATATATTTCTATTAATTAACACATCTAAAGATATTTGTGTCGACATACTTACGAAAGAAATACAGAATCAGTTCTAACATTATTGGAAGAAAAGAGTTGCTTTGATAACTACGATATAGAGATAGTTCGTGTTCTACAAAGAAAAATGTTTTCAGTTAAAGAAAAACATTCAATTTGATCTAATTTATCCTACGCTATAGCCAATCCTACGCTATGAACTGATCAAGAGTTCATAGCGTAGAAGTTTTACTGTATAAGGAAGTATATATATATATATATATATATATATATATATATATATATATATAACTATACATATTTCATTTTTTCTCCTTAATACTTGGTTCTTCCTGCCTGGTTTATTTGTGTATCTGCTTTTATACCCTTTCCCCTCCTTACTTTCTCATGTCTACGGCTTATATTTTATCATGATTTGTAATTAGAATTAAATCTCACTCTGAAGAAGTCTCACAATGAATAAAGACGAACTATTATGTATGCACATGGGTAGCTTTAACTGTAATAATAATAATAATATTTGAGTCCTCTCTGTTCGCCCGGGTTTACTAATCGCATTTATGATTTAACTTTTCATCTGGGTCTAATAATAAAATTAGCATTATCCTCGTAAAAATACGCTTAATAAAAAAAATGTTAAACTTGTATTATTTAACCCCTAACAAGGGGCACATTGTCACTGAGACATAACGGGTTACTGTGAATTAGGGTCCATATCTACAGGGGCATTCTGAGTGGGGAGTTATGCAGCGATATGTTTGTTCACGTTAAATTTTAGTTTCTGCATGTTGGTACAGTCAGGGAAATAGGGAGCAGGAAGGGAATTCCAAAGGCTAGCGATTCGATAAAAGAAGCTAATAGAGTAGAAGGCCTTGTGGCATCTGGGGCCCCCCACAGTGAAAAGGTAGGATTTTGCAGATTGTCGGATTTGTCGAAGGTATTTACATCAAGTGGGCACCGGTGCAGCAAGTTCGTCGAAGCATATTTTATTTGCATATTCCTTGTTAAGCTGGATCTAATTACGACATTTGCCTATTTCTACTCTACCCAATTGCAACATGTGTTTTTTTTTCTTCTCCTTATTCTTTTTAATATTGTTGTTTTTCGTCTTATTCGCCTGTTTCTCCCTTTACTTTCTCCCTCCTTCATATGTTTTGCCTCCTATTTCCTCAGTAGTTTCTTTTTTTTTGTCTCACCTTTCTTTATAGTTTTCGTCTCCCCTTTCTTTCTCTTTTTGTCTCCACATTCTTCTTCTCCTTCTTCTTCTTCTTCTTCTTCTTCTTCGTCTTCTTCTTCTGCTGCTTCTTCTTCTTCTTCTTCTTCTTCTTCCTCCTCTTCTTCTTCTTCTTCTTCTATTTCTTCTTCTTCCTTTTCTTCTTCTTCTTCTATTTCTTCTTCTATTTCTTCTTGTTGTTCTTCTTCCTCTTCTTATTCTTAACCCTTCTTCTTCTTTTTCTTCTTCTTCTTCTTCTTCTTCTTCTTCTTCTTCTTCTTCTTCTTCTTCTTCGTTCATATGGGTGTAATAATGATAATTGCCACTTCTTTGTAAATCTACTGTTAATAACTACGATTACCATGTCCTTGTTTATGTTGGTCTAATAATAATAATTGTCACTTTTTTTTATAAATCTACTGTCAATAACTACGATTATAATTTCCTAGTTCATATTGGTCTAATAATAATAATTGCCCTTTTCTGCGTTCAGCTAGGTTTAATAATAGTGTTGGGACGATTAATCAGCAATCTTAAAAATCGGAACATTTTGGGAGTATCGGAATCAATATCGGAATCAGTATCGGAATCGGAAAAAAATATGTGTTCTATTTTCTGATGTCAAAACGATTCTTTTAATTGTCTTTTTTTGTTTGTTTGTTTTTGTTTAAAACTTTATTTTCCATTGTTGGTATTTGTTACACCGGCCGTTCTTACACAGGAGAAACTACACCGGTTGTCACTATAAATAGTGCGAGTCACCAGAGACACAGAGAAGACAAAGCACAGTCTTGTAACTGTCTAGCCAAGTGCTAGTCACTTTCTTACTTTGTTAATACACTTGTTAAGCCAACCCTCGACTTGACTTCCTTTATTTATTATTTACTGTTGGACAACTTCACAACAGTATTAATGATAGAATGATAAATATTTATTACGTTTAAGCTAGCAGTAAAATAAAAGCCCATAGATCCCCTCCTCCGTTGTATTTTTTACATTTGCAAAAAATATATGCGCATATTGCATGATTTTTACGGTAATCTGAAACAAAAACAAAACAACAACAACAACTCAATAGCTAAATATGTAGAGATTTAATAGGAATCGGAATCGGTAATTGTATCGGAATCGGGAATTCAGAATAGAATCGGTAATTGTATCGGAATCGATAATTTAAAACATAATCGGTAATTGTATCGGAATCGGGAATTCAGAACAGAATCGGCAATTGTATCGGAATCGATAATTTAAAACAGAATCGGTAATTGTATCGGAATCGGGAATTCAGAACAGAATCGGTAATTGTATCGGAATCGATAATTTAAAACAGAATCGGCAATTGTATCGGAATCGGGAATTCAGAACAGAATCGGTAATTGTATCGGAATCGATAATTTAAAACAGAATCCGTAATTGTATCGGAATCGAGAATTCAGCACAGAATCTGTAATTGTATCGGAATCGATAATTTAAAACAGAATCGGCAATTGTTTCGGAATCGGGAATTCAGAACAGAATCGGTAATTGTATCGGAATCGATGATTTAAAACAGAATCGGTAATTGTAGCATGTGTTCTTTTGTCGTTAATCTTAGCATAACAACAATAGTTGCTTTTGCTTCGTTCATTTTGGGTTCAATGCGGTCGATATATTCAGGTTACACTCCCTGCTTTATTTAAAACAATGTTTTATTGATTTATCTAAAAGCATGTATTCATGATGTTCATACTTGTACAGTCACGGATTTACGTAATAAATTATAATAAGGAGAGGTAGTTTGCTTGAAGCATTGTGTGTAATATGTATATAGAAGGCTATCACAATGTAAGAAATGGAAAAAATAAATTATTCTTCTACTTGATTTCTTGTGAATACCAGTCCAGTTAAATATTACTACATCAGCAGTGACAATTGCGATCTAGGTGTAGAATATGACATATAGATTTTAAACCAGTGGCGCTTTCCCGTATGTGAACCACATTACTACGGAGCTGCTTCCCTGCAGACTACAACACTTCAAATCCAACATCAACAAATACTTGTCATAAACCGTCCTGATAAGTAATCAAACTTTTCTCATTTCATTCATCAGTTTCAATCCTCTCATAACATTGTTAATCAGTAACCCTTATCATCGAGTGGCTTTTAGGCTTTATAAGCGGTGACTCATTAGCAACAACAAAAAATCGAAAACATAGCAATGTGTTTCATTGATTTTATCTTTTGGTAAGTATCTATTAGTGGGGATTGAAAAGCTAGCGTACAAGAGCTGTGTGCATTCTGGTCGTTAAAAAATGCCTGAACAGCCCCGTCGGCATTCTCCGATAGGGGCGCGTCAAGCGATTATAAATAAACTAACCCCTTCTCAAATCGGTAGGAGGTAAAGCCTGGAATGTCGGACCTGCCAGAACTGCACAAGACAATACCTCAGCCCGACAGATGTAAGGTCATCACTTACTTAAAAATTATCCATACTCTGTTAGACTGAACGTCGGGGACGTATCCTCGACTTGGTTTGAACAAAACCTGTTCATGATGTGTCAGGTTAAGGCTAATAATTTGGAGGTTTTTTAAGTATCATAACAAAATAAAAAAACGTTACAAACTTGTAAGTGAAGTTTTTTGGGGTTTTTTTTTTATCAATTTTCTTATGTTTGTTGTTATTGCTGAGGACAAGGTATCCTACCGGATGCCAGACATTCACCCGCAATTTCAACTACACAAACCGAGCGATATTTTTTTTAGAATTTTAACCGTCCCTTAAGCGCAATCGATTGGATCTATCTTGCACTTGGTTCACCGGGTAGTTTTTTTAAATTCTTATTCGTGAGCCTGATAGCTCCTATGTTTACTGGTATTATGTAGATCCTCTTAAGATTCTAGTTTCGTTTCATGTCGTGCATAAGAACTTAGTTTGGTGTGGATCGTGCTATGCCAAATCAATCGACCAAGAACTAAATAATGTATGCCGCAGAATCACTGGGACACTAAGACCAACCCCACTACTAGCTGTGTACAGATTGGCTGGAATGACGCTTTCCAATATCCGAAGAGATGCCCATGCGAGAATTCAAAAGAACAAAATGGAAACTGATAGAAGACACCCTTAATTGACCATGGGCAACCAAGAGGCAAACTGAAAGCAAGAAGCAGTTCCATGACCAAAATGAGCCATTGACCTTGAACGGTCGCAGAACTGAGAGATGGAACGATTGGAATGACTACTTGAACGAAGCGATCCAAGAATCCAGAGAACATCTTTATTTACTCCTCTGCAGGAGTTAGGCACAATGACAGTTTTATCTTACTCCCACAAGTAAGATGTGACCACAGGTCGGGTCGAGTAAGTGGGGTTTGAAAAGTCAGCGTCCGAGAAAGTGAGCACTCTGGCCATTAAAAATTGCCTGGGCAGCTCCGTCGACATACCCCGGTAGGGGCGCCTCAAGCAGTAAGCAATAAACTTACTCCTCCCCAAAGAGGGGAGGTGAAGCCTGGGAGGGTGGACCTCCTAGAACTGCACAGGACAATCCCATAGACCGGCGTAAATCAAGCCCCGAAGGACAAGACAATACAAGTCTATGGGGTGCCTAGCAAAGAGAACATCTCCCACATGGAAATGATCTTCCAAGAAAGGACTGAGTGACCCTGAACCGAGCAAGAGCAAAAGTTCGAAAGTACAGCCAGCAACCTCAACAAGTGGGGATTAGCTACAACAACATTCTAATTGAGTGCAGTGATGGGCAAACTTGTACTACACCATGATTTGATGGACTGTAACCTTGATGCTCAAGAGAGGCTGATATTGGCACAGACAGGTCGGAAAGTGAGAGGTCAGATGACAGCTTCATACCCAACGATGGATCTAGTATTTACATAATTATATATATATATATATATATATATGTATATATATATATATATATATATATATATTAATATAGTTCACCCCAAACAAGGCAGGTCGTCACTGTAGACGTAAGGGGCTACTTAAAAGAAAGAAAAGGGGAGAAGGTTGGGGGGGGTAACCTAAACTAAGATCTGCGCAGCGAGATGTCTGTTTACATTAATTTTAAATTTCTGCATGTCAGTACTGTCGGGGAAATAGGGGAGCAGGGAGGGAGTTCCAGAGGCCAGCAGCACGTTCTTGTTGGCCTTGATATGAAGAACTTCAATTTAACACTATTGAATATATCTACATATCTACATAAAGTAGACGCACAATCCGTCCATCTTGTTTACACTTATCCTCGAGTGGCTGTTGGCCTTGATAAATAGTCACTCATCAGTAAGAAAAAAGAGAGGTTAGGGTGGGGAAGATATCCGTATATTCGTTAGATATAACAGCAGAAACCAACGGTGAGTGTTGAGAAGAAGCCGGCAACAGAAGAAGGAACGTAGGGAAAGAGTGTGCGAAAATAAGAAGTGAAAAAGACCAGGATATGATACTGAGAGTATACGTATATGCCATTGTCGCTGCTGATTTATCATTATTAGATTGGGCCGGTTTTAAGGAGACTCTTATACATGAAAGACTGCTGGATGTTACTATGTTAGCATGCGAGTGTAACAAAGAGAAACGAAAGATGAATACAAAAAAAAATGTATGAGATCTGAAATCCTGAAGAGTCTCAGATTATCTACCGTCTTTGCATATATGTAAAAGTTCTTGGTTTGTCTGATGCGGGGGCGGTCAAGGAATGGGGCTTTACGTGAATTGCTGAATGGGACGAGGAGAACAACGAAGACAGCGCAGACAAGCGAAAGAAAAACAAACGACTTTACTTACTTGCTTACTTAGATGTCAGAAGGAATATGATTTTTAGAAATAAGCAAGAGGTCGGCTATGGAAAAGGTCAGATGTGGTCAACGAGGCTTGGTGAAGCGTACAGCGAAGCTTGAGCGTTCTTGTTGGAAAGATTAATACGTCGCAAAAATCGACCGTAAAGTGCAATTGACCACAGAAAGAACAGTGGAGAAGAGGAAGAAGAGGAAGATGGAGGTGAATGAGAGAGAGAGAGAGAGAGAGAGAGAGAGAGAGAGAGAGATAGAAGTAAGACTGAAAAAAAGAAGAGAAGAGGGATGGGGGGTTAAGAAGCAGAAATATGGTTGAAAGGGTAATCGTAACGAATAAGGTTGTGATCAGAATAAGCCGCGAGAATTAGTGGTCTCTGCACTCGACGGCGAACTTTTGATGCAGGCCAGGGGTTGGCGGCACAATAGGAAACGATGGAAATACTCTGGAGAGAATCACAGCGAACGCTCCGAAGTTACAGATCTGGATCTTACCAAAAACCCACAGCACCAACCTCGAAAAACATAATCGTTTCCCCCAACCACTTCCTTATCTAACCCACCTACTACATTCAAACAGAGAGAAATGCGCTTGGGAGAAAATCCTAACAAACGTTACGCTACGCAAAGACGAGGTTTAAGCGACTTTGGGATTAAACGTGAAACCTTTTAATGCCATATAGAAAAGGGGAGGGCGGCGGCGGAAGCGGTGAATGGCGGGTGGATGGCGCCGTTCATGGGGATGAGGGAGGGTAAAGGGAGTCGTTAAGATTCGGGTTTTGACAAAGGAAAAATATCACTTCAGATTTGGAATAACAGGCGCTTAATGCTTTCTAAGACAAAAACTCCAGATTTAGAAACAGATGCCCTTTCGACGGATGTCGTCGCTTCTAAACGAACAAAATATATTCCCGTTTTGGTTTAAATCTTCTAAAGAAACTGTTTATATATTGTTTAAGTTGTTTTATACTCAGAAATATTTTCTTTCTAATTCTCCTTCTCCTTCTTCTTCTTAGTCTTCTTCTTCTTCCTCTTCGTCTTCTTTTTCTTCTTCTTCGTCTTCTTTTTCTTCGTCTTTTTCTTCTTCTTCTTGTTCTTTCTTCTTCGTCTTCTTCTTGTTCTTCTTCGTCTTCTTCTTCATTTTCTTCTTCGCCTTCTTCTTCTTCTTCTTCTTCTTCTTCTTCGTCTTCTCCTTTTTTCTTTGTCTTTTTCGTTTCCTTCTTCTTATTATTATTCTCCTGTTTTACTCCTTCTTTGACTCCCTATTCTTCTTCTTATTTTTCTTCGTCTTCTGATTATTTTATCGACTTCACATTCTTCTTATTCGTCGACACCTTCTTCTTCGATTTCTTTCGAAATCTTCTTAATCTTCTTCTTTGGGCACTCCTTATTTTTAGACCCCTTCTTTTTCGGCTTCTTATTATTATTCGTTGGCTCCTCGTCCTTCTTCTTCTTCTTTTACTTCTTCTCTTTTTCGTTCTTTTTCTTCTTTTCGATTCCCTCTTCGACTTTTTCTTTTTCAACTCCTCATCTCTTTCTTACATGACTGCTTCTTCTTCTTCACCTTCTCCTTCAACTTCTTCTTCGTTTTCTTCTTCTACTTCTTCTTCTTATTTGTCTACTACTTCTTTTTCTTCTTCTCCTCCTCCATTCTTTCTACTTCATTTACTTCTTATTCTTCGTCTTCGTCTTCTTCCCCGTCTCCTTTTTCTTCTTCTTCTTTGTCAACATAAAATCCTTACTATTATTATTAGTAGAAATAGTAATATTATTATTATTAGTAGTAGTAGTGGTAATAGTAGTAGTAGTAGTAGTAGTAGTAGTAGTAGTAGTAGTAGTAGTAGTAGTAGTAGTAGTAGTAGTAGTAATATATTGTCTTAATCCTTATAAACCCTTTTATTCCACTTTTTTCTTTATTCTTCCTCACTATTAGCCAACGTTTTTGTTTGATTCTTACTATTTTTCATTTTTCATTATTAAAATACTAGCAGGGTGACCCGACGTTGCTTGGGATTGAATGAGGATCACCACTATGTACTCTTTCACTATGCTCGTAACACCATATTACTTTATTTTTCTTTTTTCACTAACTCACCGTCCCTTAATATAATCGGAAGAAACTGAAATTTTGGAAAAATCTCTGAATTAGTGTTTTATACATATGGTTGAAATTTCATTAAAATCGGATATACGTATATGGAGTTTTAAGCTAGGTTTTTCCCCCTAGCTCCGTTAGAGGGAGTACATAGAGATTCGACACCATTTCATGGTTTCCCCAGAGAATGTTATACATATTATTTAAATGTCATAAAAATAGAATATATTTCAATTTCTATGTAATTTTCTGCTTCCATAGTTCCCTTGGTTTTTTTTATTGTTTTTTTTTACCCATGCATCGACATAGAAATACCTGGTATAGTACCCATGTGCGGAGTTACACTATTCGCGAGAGTAAGATCATCCATCTAGGATAAGGAAACTGATATAAAACCCTCGCTCTACATCGTGTCTTTTCAATCATCTTGCTCAACTTGTCGCTGAAATCAGGTCTTGTAGAAGGAGAGAGTGATGTGCGTGTCGTATACGCGCACAACGATGCCATCTATTTGTACACCACACTGACGGCGAGTAGAAAATGCACAGTGGATGTATCTTCGGCAGCCTCGTAACTCTGGCTTCCCCTACACTGTCACTTAGTCTTCATTCTTTCAAAAGTGATGTTTCTGACAAACGAGGAAAGAAAACGCTGTTCTCTATGGTCGGTTTAGGGTTAGGGTTAGGGTTAGGGTTGGGGTTAGGGTTAGGGTTAGGGTTAGGGTTAGGGTTAGGGTTAGGGTTAGGGTTGGGGTTGGAGTTGGGGTTAGGGTTAGGATTAGGGTTGGGGTTAGGGTTAGGGTTAGGGTTATGGTTAGGGTTAGGGTTAGGTTTAGGATTAGGGTTGGGGTTGGGGTTAGGGTTAGGGTTAGGGTTAGGGTTAGGGTTAGGGTTGGGGTTGGGGTTAGGGTTAGGGTTAGGGTATGGGTTAGGGTTAGGGTTAGGCTTAGGTTTAGGATTAGGGTTGGGGTTGGGGTTGGGGTTGGGGTTAGGGTTAGGGTTAGGGTTGGTGTTGGGGTTAGGGTTGGGGTTGGGGTTAGGGTTAGGGTTAGGGTTAGGGTTAGGGTTAGCCGTACGTGGAGATGAGTTGACTAAATTTTCTTTCCACTATCTTTGTTAAAAGTGTTGAAGATAAACGTTTTATCTTTAATGACCTTACCTGCCTGATAGTTCGACCCGAACCTTCCAGTAAATCTTAACGAGGCAAGTGCAAAATACCGGCGCTCTTGTATTTCTATTTCGTGAATTGAGTTTGGACCATGCATCGGTGGAGCCTCCCGATGCCACATTAGTGGAAACTGTTACGATATTTCTTCCTTTAACGGTTTACAAAGATAATCTACTTACCTATTCCTCAACTACCCAACTACTGATATGTTCTATCTTTCCAATCTAAACAGGAAAAGTCCCAAAATAAAAGATAAGCTTAAACCCAGTTCTCTAAATTCTAACGTTAATTCTTTATTATCAGGTCTCCTTTTCCAACATTAAGGGCTTGCATTCCGACCTTCCAGCGGTTGAAATCAACTTACAGGAGAATAAACTGGACCTTTTATTTTTGTACCCATAGACCCCGTCCTGAACACCCTAGTATCACTTTTAACAAAAACTTTTAGTAATATAGAAATGGACTTTGGGTTTATTTCTGGCAGCCTCGTAACCTTCGCTTCTTTTATTTTGTCCTTTAGTCCTCACATTACATGAACGATGTTTCTTACAAAGGGGGAAGAATTGTTGTTTTCTGGGTCGGTATCTATCCTCATCGTTGGCTAATTTTTTACCATCAAGTGGTATTTTTAGCTCTTTAAATCAAGTGGTTTAATGCCTTGTCTGGAGTGATAGCCCCTCCAACAAAAAACCCATATGTACCCATGGTCCCAGTCCTAAACTCCATAGTAGCATTTCATTTACAGGAAACATGTACAGGAGACGCAAGGAAAACTCTTGTTTCTCGTTTTTCTTTTTCTGTAACTTCAGTTATTTCTCAGAAATCAAGGGACCATTTCCTGAAGATAACACTAGGGTTCATTATGAGATGCATAGATATACGAGTATTTATTTAAGTGTTTTCTATACTTCTAAACCCTTGAGTGAATAAAACAGTGAAGAACAGTATTCTGTCCCTCTCGCAAGTGGATCAAATAACTACTAACCCTAAACCTAACCCTAACCCTAACTCTCGCCAGTGGATCAATTAACTACTAACCCTAACCCTAACCCGAACCCTCGCCAGTGGATTAATTAACTACAAACCCTAACCCTAACTCTAACTCTCGCCAGTGGATCAATTAACTACTAAACCTAACCCTAACCCTTACTCTCGCCAGTGGATTAATAAACTACTTACCCTAACCCTAACCCTAACTCTCACCAGCGAAGATGAAATACTAAGATTAAGATTTAAACACATAAATAATATACACACCCCCCCCCCAAAAAAAAATATCATTAAAAAACTCACAATTATTTAGTATGGCGAGTTGGTGTAATCTTCTTTATAATAAGTAGCAAACATATGCTCCTTCCGGTCGAATATTTTTGCTAGTCTGCCGCGTCAGAAATGAACGCTCACCCATAAACCGATGGAGCCCCAGTCATATTTCTTGGGTGGTTAAACATTGATTTTCTTTGTGTACGACCAAGAATATTTTTAGTTAAAAATAAAGAAAAAAATATTTCGACCCACCCCAATTTTTTGTTTGCCCTCCCCCATAAATAGAAATATTTTTAGTTAAAAAACAATTTTTTTGCCCCCCCCCCTCATTTTTTACCCTCCCCATACATAGAAATAATTTTAGTTAAGAAAAGAAAAAGAAAAAAATATTTTTGAACCCCCACCAATTTTTTTATCCTCCCCCATACATATAAATATTTTTAATTAAAAAGAAAAAAAATTTTTTTTGAACCCCCAATTTTTTTTACCCTCCCCCATACATAGTAATATTTTCAGTAAAAACAACAAAAAAATGTTTACCCCCACCCAATTTTTTTGCCCTCACCCATACATAATAGTATTTTCAGTAAAAAAAAATGTTTACCCCCCCCACAATTTTGTTTTACCCTCACCCATACATAGTAGTATTTTCAGTTAAAAAAGAAAGAAAAATGTTATACATCCCCATTTTTTTTACCCTCCCCATGCATAAGAATATTTTTAGTTAAAGAAAAAAAAATTGACACCCCATAAAAAAATTACCCATTTAGTAATGGTCAAGATATTTGTTGCTTAACTTCAATTTACAACAAAACACCTTGTCTTAACAACGTAATGAAAATAAAGTATGATAATGTGAAAAAATCCTCTCACAATGACGTCTCTTCCGGAAGGACCGGAAGGATGAGTCAGCGAAGATGAAATACTAAGATTAAGATTTAAACACATAAATAATATACACCCGTTCCCAAAAATATCATGAACAACTCACAATTATTTAGTATGGAGATTTGGTATAATCTTCTATACAATACGCCTAGGCAATTTCATGGTCATACGTACGTTATCACTCTCAACCACTTCTTTATAAATGGGCTTGCCCTATTAGCGAAGATGAAATACTAAGATTAAGATTAAACACACATAAATAATATACACCCAAAAAATATCATTAAAAAAACTCACGATTCTTTAGTATGGAGAGTTGGTGTAATCTTCTTTATAATAATACGCCTAGGCAATTTCATGTTCATACGTACGTTATCACTTTTCACCACTTATTTTTAAATGGGCTCGCCCTATTAGCGAAGATGAAATACTAAGATGTGAACACATAAATAATATACCCCAAACTAAAAACACAAATATCATTTTTTTAAACTCATAATTCTTTAGTATGGCGAGTTGGTGCAATCTTTTATATAATAATACGCTAAAACAATTTCATGTTCGTTCGTACGTTAGCAATCTCCACCCCTTTTTAAAAAATCGGATCGCCCTATCGGCGAAGTTGAAATGCAAATTGGAGAAGAATTTCAAATTGGAGAAGAATTTAGTTCTAGAAAAAAAAACATGTTTATATAAATTGCTTAAGCGAACTTTGTGCTAAAAATTAACTTATTGTTTCATTTTATGATTCTTGTAGTGATGAGAATTCCAGTAAATTGATTAATTAAGGAGAGACTACATAGGAAAATGAGACAGAAAACTACTCTGGAGAAGTGTAAAACAGGCTGTCATCCCTTATGATACCAAATATCTCTGTCTTAGACATGAAGTGAGTTAGGGTTAGGGTTAGGGTTAAGGATAGGTATTGATTCAGGTCTTCAGTTTGACATCGCCCTACAAAATGTATAATAAACACCACTGTAGAACGCATCGCGGAATGGTGGACAGCTATCATTGTTGGTTTATGTAGAAACAGAAATGTAAGGGAAGCGATATTTTTATGCGAAAACTTAATGATATCAAGTTTATTAAGGCGGTTACACAGGAAAATGAGATTGAAAACTAGCCGCAAGAAGTATTGCACAGGCTGTCACCCCTGTGATACCAAATAGTAATCGGCACACCAATAGTTATATTATTAGAGTTGAATGCACTAGAAATGTTGGTTGTAAAATAAGCTAATGTTTCCTTTAATTGAAGCAGAAATTGCCATAGGTAAGCACAAAGTTTGACACATATTTTTACCATGAATTCTCAGTCGATAAGTCTAATTATCCCATTCATTTTCAAAACCTGCATCTTTCTCTTCATGTTGATTTAAATATTCGATTACTAAGGAAGCAGAGCAATGCTTAAGAGTTGTTGTTCTTTGATGTAAAAGAATATTGCGTTTTCAATCGATAATTCCGTGTAGATGTTCGCGAGTTAGTTTATCAAATAAGATGTTCATCTTAACAGAAAATACATTTAAGAAAGAATAAAGTTTATGAAGAACCCCGTAGTAGTTGAGCCCCGCCATTTATGTAATACGAGTTTTACAAAATAAATAGTTCATCTAATCATGTGCAGTGCGCACACACTCCCTTGGCCTACTTTTGTGAGCCCTGTCTGAACATGAGGTAGGTTAGTGTTAGAGTTAGGGATGGATAAAGATTCAGGTCTCCACTTTGAGATTGATGAAACCCTCATGTATCGCCATACAAAATTCAGAATAAACGCCATTGTGGAACGCATCGCGGAATGGTGGAAAGCTATATTTGTTAGTTTATGTAGAAACAGAAATATAAGGGAAGTGATATTTTTACTCAATGACATAAATTGATTCTTCAGTAAAAAATAAATGTTTTATTTTTGTTTTGATTTTGAATATAACCCGCATTTTGTCTGTTTTTCATTCGGGGGCTGGAGTATTTTTGACGGGTCTTTCTACAAAAATCTGGAAGCTTTAAAGTAATTATTTAAGCACGTGTTGATATAAGTGTGATTATATTTAGAAGAGCAATAAGTGTGAAACTAATAACTTTCATTTCCTGACATTGTTTCAAATATCGCTAAAGATAATCTAATACTAAAACTTTGTTGTGGTTGGTATCTTGTCACCGTGCACACTTTTCCTCAGTACATGAATGTTTTAGGTGGTGGCAGGAAGGGCGAATAACATAAATAAAGAGCGAATAATAACAGAAGTGGTGGGAGGAGGCGAAGAGCATACACAATTAAGAGAGAGGGGGGAACAAGAGAGAAAGAGGAAAGAAAGCTAAGGGAAGTGTAAGAGAAGCGAAGAGAGAGTGAAAGAGAAATGAGATCCAGAACATACAACAGAGAGGGAGGGGGAAAGAGGGGAAGAGAGATAGGGTTTCTTATGGCATCGCAAGTGAAAGAAGGTTTATTTGATGAATTTAGGTAATAATGGCACAAGGAAGATCGCACATCTAATATTGTCACATATAAAAATGGCACAAGTGGAGAGGATGACCATATGATGCAACACTGCCTTGTCTGTCCCTTGCTGGCCAACCGGTGCAGCTTGAAAGATCTTGAAGAGTTCAACGCTAATGTAAAGGACTGTGTAAAAAAGTGAGGAACTGTCGTATGACCACATGCTTCAAAGGCACGCAAAGAAGAATAGAAAAATATAGCACATGGAAAAAATAGAAAAATATAGCACATGGAAAAAATAGAGAGATGTGAGTGCAGAATAGGACTTTGGTGGTATGGTGACATTAAATGAATGGATGAGAGTTCTTTGATTAGTAGATGTAGAACAGTTAGGATCGCAGGTTCAGTTTACAGGAGAAGGCCAAGGAGAACATGGAAGGAAGTGATAAAAATAGACTTGAAATAAAGAGGGATAAATAAAGACCTGGATAGTGATAGGTTTGTTTGGAAGTCACTTTCTTAAAGGTGTAAAACGCATGTAAAACGGACGTTAAACTGAATATGAATATGATGATGATGATGATGATGATGTTTATTTTTTTTGTGTGTCACTAACTTTTCTCGCAGAACAATGGAACCATAACATCTAGGTTACAATAGATAAAGAGAACACATTTAAAAGTCTGTTGAATTAAACAGAAAGTTATATCTATATTTTAAAGTAAAAACGTAAAACCCTGACTCCTAATCCTAACCCTACCCCTAACCCTAACCCCATCCTTACTTTAAACTCTTACTATAACTACTGACCTTAACTTTTATTTATTTTCTAAATTTGCTCCTGAGTTTATTTATTATGCTTGTCCCTTACTTACACAATGATCTATCAAAATCTAGGATACAATACATAAAGGGAAAACACTGTTGGGAGCAAAGTGTAGTATCTGTTCTCATACTACACTTCATATTTTCTGTATTCAGTCAGTGAAGAATAAATCCTTCTAGGCTGAGGCATTTTTTATTTTTGTATCAATCCAGAGTGACGCATTTCCTTAATGTATTTCTAAATTTGCCCCTGGGTGTATTCATTACGCGTTTCCCTTACTAACAACTAGTAATATATAATAACACATCTACAACTAAAACTAATAGAGCCGCGGTCATGTCTTGAGGTGCATGATAGGAGTCGCCTGAGAAAAAGGTTGGGAACCACCGCTTTATGTTCTTGCTCTGCGCCATTTTTTTTACATTTATTCACTTGCGCCATTTTTACCTGTATCAATTGTACCTGTGACATTTTTACTGTTTCAATTTACCTGTGTCATGTTTACTGTGCCCCCTATTTTAAATTTCCAACTATTACAAAAATAATGATTACGAATTTAAATCAACGAGAATGCATGAGGTTTTCCTTGTAAACAAGTCAGATATTTGTAATCGTCATTCATTTAATCAATGAAGATTTTCTAATAGTTTTAAAGCTAGTTTAAATGACTTTCTATTCGGCAGTGTAAATACTTTCACATTGCTTTCAAATTTAACACGTTTTAAAAAAAGAATGACATTGGGATTCTTTGAAATTTAAAAACAATTTGAAAAGGTTTTACACTAGCGAATAGAAAGTAATTTAAACTGGCTTTAAAATTATTAGAAAATCTTCATTTATTGAATGAATGAAAGTTTAGGAAACTATTTGTATCCAATCATTTTATAAATAGAGATTAAAACATTACCTTAACAGCAATTAGTTATAGTTTTATAACAGTTGTGTTCACTTAATAATTAAATTTAAGTTTCAAAATCATATATTTTAATGATAATTTTGTAAGAAATAAAATAAACAAGAAAAAAAATGGCATTCAAACAGAAGGCAAAAATTCGTAACATTAGTCCTAAAAACCGGAAACATTAACTCCAAAGATGAGATGAAAAGCCGATTTCTTTTTGGATGAGCAAAGATTCGACGAGCAAGCGAGAAAATGTAGATTTAGAAACCTAAAAACGGTTGTGCGTATCGAACAACAGGCACATTTCGAAAATAACCTCGTAAACATTACAAACCAAAAGAAAAGATGGCCGACGGCGTCATGATAATCATCATAACCATGAGGAGTCAAGTAAATGGTGATAATAAATATTTTAATGAAAAGCATACTATAATTATAACATAACATATATTATAAATAAAGAAGCAGCACATAATAAATCTTAGTAAAGTGTTAAGGGAGGCACTCCAGAAAAACATTCGACTCTGAGTCAGCGTGCCGCTATTCCGAATTTACAACAGCAAGCCGCGATCAATAGACTGTATCGCCGGTCATAATGTTTAAAAAGTCAAAAAAAATTTCATGTAAAACTTTATAATTAAAACTTGCTGAAAGGAAAAGTTTGTAATTTTATTTAAATAATTTCTTGTAGAAAAATAAGTAATCAAATAGGTGCTTGTTTTTTTTTTTCGAAACATTGAAATCTTAATTTTTCTACCAATAATAGTGCTGTCGGATCGCAGATATTAAAATAAAATCCATTTTGACTTTATATTTTTTTCATTTAAAAACTTATCAACAACTTTAATCATGAAGTTTTACATAAAAAAGATTGACTTTTTGAAAATTATCACCAAAAAGAAAGTCTATTGATTGCGGCTTGCTGGTGTGAATTCTGAATAGCGGCACGCTGACTCAGATTCGAATGTTTTTTTTTTTTCTGGAGTGCCGTTGTTATTAAACAATATTATTTTGAAAGTCCTGAACATAATGCGATAAATATTGCGCATAGGCGATAAATATTGTTGCTCTGTTTTTTTTGTTAAATATTGTTAAATATTAATAATTAAGGAACCATTTGGAGTTCAAATTTAATTAGTGTTACGCATGTGATCTTCGAAACACCCGCTTGAAAATAGGTAAATAATCGCTTGAAATGGGACAAAATGGAGTCTTCATAGTAACAGAAGAAATAGTTTGAAGACTCCATTTTTTTCTAGCGATTATTACACATTTCAAGCGTGTTTTTCTTAAGATTACATGCGTAAAACTAATTAGATTTTAACTCGAAATGGTTCCTCATTTACTAATATTAAACACGAATAAGAACAGGAAACAATATTTATTTTTATGGTGGTTATGGTTGAGGTTGTGGTGCTGGTGGTGGTGGTGATGGTTGTGGTTGTTATTGTTATTGTTGCTAATGGTGAAACGACGACGACGACGACGACGACGACGACAATGATGATGATGATGATGATGATGATGATGATGATGATGATGATGATGATCAGATACCTATAAGAAATTTTGTGAATCAGTATTTAATTTTGAAAACTACACTTACCGTTTTCTTTTTAATTAACTCTTATTGAAAAGTCGATAAGTTACGATATAAGTATTGGATTGTGTTAGAACTTTTGGAGTGGTTATGAATAGAACACCGGTTGAAAGAAATAAAAACTGATTTATTAAAGAAGTGGAAAGTAATACATGTTCGTTTGGGATTCTTTATTTCTATATTGTTTGAAAATAATCTCTGAGTGTGTGTGCCACCGTTGCGGACTGTCAAGACAACCATGTCGGTACCTGAAGTTGTCAGCTCATCTTGGGTCTGCTAAGGCTCTGCCTGATCTAATCCCATCTTATTGTCTCCTTCTCGAGACGCAAATCTCGTAAACTAACGTCAACTGTCGTCAACTGTCGTCAACTGTCAACTCTGTAAACTAACAGAAACTCGTCATAAAACTCAGACTGTCGCAAAAGCTGTCGCAAACAAGTCTCGATCCCTAATATTTTTAGTCATACCTGGAAATTCTATGTCCGGTCTTTTGTTCTAGTTACCGATGAGCGGAAATGACTCGGCCATTTGGACATCCCCCCCAACAATGAGGCTCCACCCTGTCTCGAGAGTTGAAAGGATTTCGGCGGCTTACTACCGTCTTTTTACTCATATAAATTCAGATACTTTTTCTCTTCCAATGAATCATTTACTTCCATTGTCTCGGATTTGGAGCTGGAAGGGGCCGTCCATAGTATCAGAAAAAGTAAAATAGATGTAAAGGAAATTAGCATACAATGAAATGTAATGGTTCAAAGAAAGGAAAGAATAGGACAGAAATAAAGTGAGAAAAATGAAAAAGAAAACAGAAAGAAAAAAAGGAAATCATGGAAAGAATAAAAGAAAAAAGAAATGATAAAAATAACAAAAGTGTAAAGAAAGAATTAAAAGAACAGAAAAAGAAGAAAGGATCGAATAAAAAGGAGAGAACGTCAGAAAAAAATAAATAACAGAAAAGAATGACTAAAAGAAAGAATGGACACAAACATAGGAAAAAGAGAAAACCCGAAAGAATCAAAAGAAAAAGAAAACGATGTAAAAATGAATTTAATGAAAACAAGCAAGAAAGAAAACAACACAAAATAATAAAAAAAAAAAAAGAATAGAAAAGCGAAAAGAAAAAATGTAAAAAAAAAAGTTTTATAGCGAAAAATGGGATCAATTAAGGTGTTTATTGGTACCGGTTACCATAAATTGTATGCAAATACTTTGATTGTTACTCTTTGTAATTGTCTATAACCAGTGCGGACAACGGACAACGCACAACAAGCTGTGTTCAGTAAACACCAGCCGTGCGACACCCCAACACTTTGGCCACCAAACCATTCTCTATTTTACACATTAGCCCATCCACCCCAAGAATATCAACATGAATCTTCTTGAACACTTACATAAGCAAATACACATTTAATAAAATCCATATCAGAAAACCTCTTCGGTTTCTATAAGATACTTTGAGCAAAACATCTTACCCACTTGAGCAGAGATAATTATACCAGCCCAACACAGTAATTTAACTGTGACGCACTTTTTCTTTCTTTTTATTTTAGGTTTGGTAGTTTTGTTTTACGGTATATCAACCCTTTTTGGGTTATTTAATGCCGAATCTGGTCATTATAGTGAAAGTTTTTATGCTTCAAGTTCTTTATATCTTCAAATGTTTAATCATCGTTTTTGGTTTGGTAGTTTTGTTTTACGGCATATCAACCCTTTTTGGGTTATTTAATGCCGAATCTGGTCTTGTTTTCTTCTCTTTTTTGTTTCTTTCCCCTTTTAATATCTGTTTCTATTTAACCCATAGTTGGGACCCTAACAGGTACTACCACTCCGGGTCAGGGTGGACTTGGGAGCAATGGTAATTAAGAGGAGGCTCCAGATTCCCCAAAGTCCGTAAGCCGGATCTCACCATCGGATGTAGTTTAAGGTCATATCCAGGACCGGGAGTAGGGTAGGAAAAATAAAAATAAAAAAGGGGAGGGAGAAAGGGAGAGGGGCTGTTGTTTTTGTTTTTGGTTTTGTAGAACATAATTAAGTTTTACAAAAAAAAAAAAAAAAAAACGTCAATGTAGGTGAATTTCGTCTCAGGGAGCCACAGGGCAGCCTGATCTGGTATCACCAGTTTTTATTTTAGTATTTACTCCAAGCTACTACTCAGATAGGATGTGATGCTAGGTCGATTAAGTATGGGTTACCTTCAGAACGCCAATGCGATTTTTAAATAGTCCATTGTCTCTTCAATATTACCCCTATTTTGGCAGGTATCAGTAAAGAGGGAACAAAATATATGCTCATATATTACACTTTCATCTGAGTAAATCAGTCTGATGTTTGTACTTAATTTCACCCTCTCACAAATACACCCAGTTATCATGTGACCACAAAGCTGTTTTACTGTGCTTGGCACAGCGCATATAAGAGTCGGGATCCGAATTGCGGACGGGGGCACCCCCTCTACTCATAGAGGGCAGCTTCGAATAAACAATTAGAAGCCGTTCGCAATGAAGAAATTAATAATAAAACATATGAACAAAAACAAAAATAAATATGTCAGGTCGGCACCCAGGATAAAAAGGGCCCATCAACCCGTTCATACACCAGGCGGGAAGATGTAAGCAATGGTGTAAACCTTTCTGCCTCTGGAAATGGTGCTCCAGCAAGTACACAGGCCAACCAGGGTCAGCCATCAGGCCTTGAGACAAATGGTCCCGGCCCCCTATCTCCATCAAATGTAGCAACAACAAAAAAGAAACATAAGAGGCTTAAAAGCCCAACCATGGACTGTTGCACAAAAGAAGGTGCTATTGTTTTGCTACCACTACTCAAAGTTTGAAAAGTGGAGCAAAACATCCAATGAGATTCTAGCTGATAAGATCCAATAATCTACCCTCCCCGAAGAGCCTGGATCATTTAAAAACATCCACTGTTTCTTGAACAATACCTCGATTTTTTAGAAGACAATGAAGACAGAACCACACATTATACTTTGAACTGGGATGATCAATCTGACAAATACATTCAGTTTGGTTGTCAGCACAAGGATATTTATTGTTCACGGCACAATCTTTCTACCACCAGGCTCACATATAATTTCACTGTCTCCTGAACATTACCTTTATTTTGGAAAGATGCCAGAAGAGACGGTACCGAATATGAGCATATATCTTACATTTTGATCTAAGCCGATCAATCTGGTGCTGATATTTACCCCCCATCCTCTCACAAATACACTCGGTTAAGATGTTACGACACGGGTGTTTGTATTATTTGTATTGTTCATACTACTTTACTTATCTTTGATGGTATTCTCACAACGTTTCATCTGATGTAACCTCCAACCATCTTCAGGTGCATCTTGCTGAACTCGGGACTCACTACGAAATTTCGAAAGGAACCATCTCTTTAATCTACGGTGGTAGCTAAGTGATAATACATTCTAAGTGAAAGTCTTCCGGGGGTTAAAGGTTCAATCATAAGTGCGGGCGATACTAAGAATAAAATGATGTATTACTTAAGACTTCTACAGTCATGGCTGACGGAACGAGAACAATCTACACCGTGGATTAAATAAAGGGTTCCGTTCGAAAAGTTCGTACAGATACTTGATGTTGACAAAAAGATTTCCGAGTTCAACAAGATCACTTGAAGAAGATCGATGGTTACACGTTATGTGAATAACATCCAAGATGAGAACAGTAGTCCAAATAATACAAATAATAGAAATTATTAATCCTTATCTAAAAAAAAAAACAACCAGAAACAAGGATGTGTATTGTTTACGGCGCAGAGCCTTTCTACGGTCAGGATCATTTAAATTGCACTGTCTCTTCAACATTAACCTTATTTTTGAAGATGCCAGAAGAGACGTGACCAAATATGAACATATATACTACACTTTGATCTGAGCCGATTAATCTCATGTTGGTATTTATCACCTATCCTCTCACAAATACACTTAAGCTCTGGTCACATGGCTGTTTACTGTTCGCGGCACAGGTCATTTTCAAAATCCAACTGTCTTTTCACAAGCTCCCCGTTTCTGCATACATTTCATGTTAAAAACTTACATTGTATCTTACTTTGCCCTCTCGTGGATTCAGGTAGATAGGCACACAAGGTCGTTTAATATGCGGGACACAACGGATTTCGACGTCCAGAATTATTTCAATATTATTCGTGTACCTTCAACTTCTGCCCTATTTTGCGAAGCAGCAAAATAAATCTGATGAAAATATGACCACAGATACTACACTTTGATCTGAGCTGTTGAATTTTATGCGGGTATTTGACCCGGAAAAGTTTAAAGTTTTGACACCATATTATATTTGATTTTAATGAATATATTCAATGTTGACCTGTCAAAGTATCGAATTTCAAACTGCATGCAAAACGGTGTTGCGTTGCGTTAAACGTGTTTCACTTTCAAATGACCCGTCCTATGACTCACATTCCACAACGTCTAAATTGATATGGAATCGTCACCAAAATGTTAACGTAATCTAGAAATCAGAAATTGACAGTAGTGATAGGACGATTCGAATATTTTTCCAATTCTGATACAATTACTGATTCTGTTCTTAATTCCCGATTCCGATATAATTACCGATTTTGGTTCCAATTCTTTTTTTAAATCTCCATATTTTAAAATAGCTATAAAGTTGTTCTATTTTTTTTAAAATTTCTCAGATCACTGTAAAAACGCATGTAATATGTGCATATATTTTCGCAAACGTGAAAATATACTTGTGGGGTTGGAGTTGATGTATACGTGTTAGTTTAACTGGTAGTTTGAAATCAATAAATATTTATCATTTTATCATTCGGATTAGCAATGGAAGATTAAGTTTTAAACAGAAAAAAAACAATAAAAAAGAAAGCAATTAAAATAATCGCTTTTGGCATTACAAAATTTTTCGATACCGACACCGATTCCGATACACCAAAAAGTTCCGATTTTTATGATTCCCGATTCCGATTACTCGTCCCAACAATAATCGATAATAAACGACCTAGTACTGTTTGTTGTAGTTGCAGATTTGTAATCGACCCTTTGTTTGCTAGACCACGAGGATCAGGAAATACTTTACAAGGTAAATAAATCCAAAATATCTAAAAAAAACAAAAACAAAACGAAATGTTCCACTGCAATAACAGGATTAAAAGACAATCGATCTTTCCATTAAAAAAATCGATCAATTCGATTTTCGCTCGTGAAAAATAAACAAGGTATTCGCATTTCGCTGTCTTAAGATTTATTTACAACTTTCTCTTTTAAGCAGTTTGTCCCTTGTTTTCATTAGACACCCTTTTTATTTTTGAAATAGACAAAATACCTGTTTATTCTGGTCTTCCATACTTTTTAACACATAAGATGTTTTCTTCTTTTATTTCTATTGTTTTAAATTATTTTTTTTTACATATTCTCAAAATAAAATATAATATATAGTGCTAGATAAACGTTACTAATGGCCACATTAATTATTTTAAAGGAAATACAGTTGGAAAAATTAATAAAAAATAATTCAATTTATTCCTTCAAAATATTTCAGGAAATTTAATTAAAGATTTTTAAAACATTATTTGTATTCGGTAAAATTCATAAAAGAATGTTAAACAGTTCATTACTAGCTTCAGGCGTGTCATGGATATAGAGCAGTTTAAAAAAATATGACCTTTCTCTACCTCCCTTCCATCATGTACAATTGTCGTATCCTGCTTTCTCAATTGAAACGTGACACATGCAGGTAGGTAATTAGTTGTATGGGACTGGGGTCTCATTGTACGGTGTCTGGAAAATAACTTCGGGATTATGTTCTATATATATAAACGAGCCACTTTGTGTAGCGTTTTCTTTGGTAATAGCACTTTATCACTAGTTTAATGTCCATTTGTCGTCAATATCTTCCTCTGTGTTTTTTTTTTGTATTGTGCTGATCAGATTCATTTAATTGTATTTGGTCCGTTGTATTTTGTGACCTAGAATAAGAAAGGTCAACATTCACAGGATGCTGAGTAGGTTCGCTATGTTGGCTACCAAAGGTAACCCTGCCGATCATGACGCTCAGATCTTTCTTCTGAACCCCACGGCTTTTATATTCATTTCGTCTCATTTTTCATGGTTGTCTTGGTGTATGAGGCAACAGTAGACCCAGGCTTATTTTACCAGTAATTCTGTCACTAGGATAGTGTTCTTATTTACTTGCCTCTTCACGGGGTCAGAGTTAGACACAAAGTCGGTGTTCTACTGTGGGGAGAATCCAGATCTCTAAAAATACGACACTGTGGGTTGGAAAAAATGGCCTCAGTCTAGGCGGATTTATCCTTCACCGACCGAGGACAGAAATGTAAAGTGTAGTATCAGAAAAGATGCAACACTTTAATTCTAGCCAAAAGACCAAGTGTGTATCTATCACTTGTGTAGAAATAACAGTGAACTATCACTAGCATTGTACTTTTTTTTATATTCACAATAATGAATAGATATTTTTCTCGTTGGCGTTAACCCCCTCACTTACCTTCTCTTCCGCATCATCATCACCATCATCATCGTCATCATCACCATCACCATCACCATCGTCGTCGTCGTCGTCGTCATCATCATCATCATCATCATCATCATCATCATCATCATCATCATCATCATCATCATCATCATTATCATCATCATCATCATCACCACCATCATCATCACCACCATCATCATCATCGTCATCATCATCATCATCATCATCATCATCATCATCATCATCATCATCATCATCAGCAGCAGCAGCAGCAGCAGCAGCAGCAGCAGCAGCAGCAGCATCAGCATCATCATTAGTTCTTTTTTTTTTATTAACGTGCAGGTTGAGGGGTATCAGCCACACTGATAGGTCGCTGTCCAGGTAGCTGGCTAGCTGCACGCATGACAATTTCACTCAAAACCTCCAAGAAACTCT
>OY744550.1:51036665-51039165 GCA_963556195.1 Sepiola atlantica
TCTCTGTTCAAGTATCCTTTTCTGGGCCATGTCCATGTGTTTTCGTAGGTTTCTTCTCTTGTTATTCTTATGAATCGTCCATCTAGCTGTTTCTCCTCCCACTTTTCCTTGTCTTTTTTCTGGTTTCGCTGCTCCCTGTATTGTTCATTTTAACGGTATTTCTTGCTGCGATTATTATTATTTTTTTTATTTTTAGTAGTAGTAGTAGTAGTAGTAGTAGTAGTAGTAGTAGTAGTAGTAGTAGTAGTTCTCACTCACACAGGTCATCATCTAAGATTACCCACTAATAATAACCGGTGGTGTTCCCTGGAGTCTGAGTGACAATAAGTCCCTCAAAATTGCCAGTACTCTCCACCTCTTTCGATAACCTTTGCAACTGACTTTGAATTATCACAACAGCTGCTAACAATTTATTTCTCGCTGGCAGTGGCCATTGGTCTTCACTGAGGTTTGAGTGACAATAAGTCTCCCCAAGGTCCCAGTAATTATTATTATTATTATTATTATTATTATTATTATTATTATTATTATTAGTAGTAGTAGTAGTAGTAGTAGTAGCAGTAGTAGCAGTAGTAGTAGTAGTAGTAGTAGTAGTAGTAGTAGTAGTAGTAGTATCCTCCCAATTCTTCTTTTTCTTCTTCTTCTTGTCAAATTATCCCTTTAATTGCTGTCCTTGGCCGCCATTTAAAATACAGTATCTAAATTATGATTGATCACTTGATTTCTTTACTAACTGCATAAACTATATTTTTCTAGTTTTCCCATTTAGTATATGATCCAAACTTGGGTCAAATTTATTCAATTATTCAAAATAAACTCTTAATTATGTAAGCAGTTTATGTCGCAGTGCAATTAATTTCAATTTTAGTTGCAACTGCTTAACTCTAAATGTTCCAATTGCACCAATATTCGAACAAAAATCAATACATTGCAAATTAAAAATAATTGGTGACTAGCCGATGGATCATGTGTATTCAAAAAATTCTTCATATTAATATTTTTACAGCAATTTGAAAATTTTATAAAGATATTTATAGCTAAAAGGAAATTATAATCACTCTATATTAAAACTGCGAACAACTAAATTTATTTGACAGCGTACGTTTCTGCATTCTCTGCTTATATTAATATACAGAATTAGAAATTGGTAATTTGTATCATTTGAATTGTTCCGACTACCATTCTCATCTTGGTTGCATATAACAACCAAGATGAGAATGGTAGTCCGAACAAAGTTTCGGTCGATGTAACCATCCGACATTCTTCAGATACACCTTTTTCAACCTGTAAACCTCTATGTGTAACGCGGACACCCATATGGAATTTCAAATAGATTCCTTTATTTAATCTTGTTCCGTCAACCAGTACCCAATAGAAGTGTTAATTCTTATATTATATTTAGTTATTACAGCCTGTAGTAAGGATTGAACCTTTAAGACTGTCATTCAGAACTGATTGGTAAGCAACGCTTTTATCCGTTACGCCACGAGTCCATGTGGACAATTCTCTTGTTTAAGTGTCTGATTTTACTGTTATAACATACTGACAAGCAACTTGTCTCACATTCTTATATTGCTTGTAATATTCACAAAGTTTCAAGCGATGTAACTTCCGACTTTTTTCAAGTGCATCTTTTCCAATTTGCGAAACTTTCTGTTGAACTGGGGAACCTATACGGAATTTCTACTAGAACCCTTTAGTTAATTGTTTTCCTACCGTAAGCCATGACCTCATAGAAGTGCGAATTAATCATTAGTTTATTCTTAGTTATTACCACCCGGGGTAATGATTGAACCTTCAACCTGAAGAAGACTGTCACTTAGAACTGGTTGTTAATCAACGCCTTTCACCGTTTCGCCACGTGTCCATGCGGTCATGGCTGACTGGACGAGAACAATCCACTCCCATGCGGATTAAATAGAAGGATTCAGTTCGAAATTCCGTGACAGTCTTCTGAAGGTTGAAAGTTCAATCCTAAGTGCGCGCGATCGTAAACATACAATTTCGAAGGACTTAAGATTTCTAAGTGGTCATGGCTGACGGAAAGAGAGAAACTTATCACCATCATTCCGAATTCGACATAAATAGTTCTGAGTTCGACACGATGCACCTGAAGAACGTCAGGTTTACATTCCCCGAAACATTGTGAGAATAACATCCAAGGTGTACTAATAATTCAAATGATATAAATAGAAGCAACGACGCTACACTCAACTTATATTGACTGTCAGTGTGTTTAATAAACAGAATAGAAATAAAAGAACACATTCAATTCATTTTGCATTAAAACACTAAAAGAATGTAGACATTCTGTCAGCAGTCATCACCTTTTTTGACGATTATCTCGCTTTAATAAAGACTCTACTGTTTGTGATTATCTCCCTTGGGATTAGGTTACGTAGTTAAGTTAGGGTTAGGTAGTTTAGATTAGGGTTAGGGTTAGGTAGTTACGGTTAGAGTTGGTGTTAGGTAGTTAAAGTTAGGGTTAGGTAGTTAAGGT
>OY744550.1:51044165-51051665 GCA_963556195.1 Sepiola atlantica
AATAAATATTTTAATATCCAGATATATATATATATATATATATAAATATATATATATATATATATATATATATATATATATATATATATATATATATATATATATATATATATATGTTTCGCGTATTTATTTTACACTCGTCAGTATGGACTTATGTAATCGTATCGCCGGTCAGAAAATTTGAAACCCGAATGGAAGTACTCGTAAACTTCGGCCAACGCGAGGATCGCGCTTTAAATGCGAGAGAAATACGCCTTGTGTTCTTTTAATGTAAACACAAGTACTGTGATTCTAATGAGAGTTATATCTCGATAGTAAGTTATGAAAATATATTTATGGCAATTAAGCTACACAGACGCTTCCGCGTTTTATCACAGAGGGAATCGTCAAGCTAAAATGCATAGAGTTAGTATTGCCGGGTGTTTTTATATACACGTCTAGCTCTACTCACGTACTGAGCACTGTTGAAGTAAATACTGAAAATTGATACATAAAAAAGTATATATCCTTATAACATTTTATCTGGAAATAATAATAATAATAATAATAATAATAATAATAATAATAATAATAATAATAATAATAATAATAATAATAATAATAATAATAATAATAATAATAATAATATATATATATATATATATATATATATTTATATATTCTTCAGGCAGGAGGGAAATCATCAGGCTAGTCCATATATCTAGTCTTATTTCATTTGAGAATAGAATACAAACGTCTCTGCGTGGCTCACTAGCCATAACTACATTTTATGCTATGTATATGTTGATTTTCTTAAAAATAATACTCAGAAAATGTATTTATTCATAACAAAAAGTAATGTTATCCAACATACTACCTAATACAAAACACACAAAGAGACTTCTCGCCTCTACATGCGTACATTTCTGCGAGGATGTTTTATTTTTAGTTATTAAATGATGCACACGTTTAAATAGTATCTATGAATTTAATTACTAAATAATAATAATAATAATAATAATAATAATAATAATAATAATAATAATAATAATAATGATGATGATGATGATGATGATGATGATGATGATGATGATGATGATGATGATGATAATGATAATGATAATGATAATGATAATAATAATAATAATAATAATAATAATTATGATGATAATTTTGTTGAGGGTCGAGGAAGACGAGTAGACCGAGGAGGGACAGCACAAACCACACATCCACTGAAAAAGTGCGGAGAATGCTGGGACCTTGAGGAGACTTATTGCCACCCAAATCCCAGAGAAGCCTGATACTCCTTACCAGCGAGAAATAAATAGTAATCGGCTGTTGCGATACCGCAATTTATTTGCAGTGGATATCGAAAAGAGGTGAAGAATACTGGAAATCTGGGAAGGCTTGTTGTCATTCAGACTCAAGGGAATACCACTGGTTATTGTTGGTGAGCAATCACTAACGATGATCTGTGTGAGAACCTCTAGTGAGTACAAAAAAAAAAAATTAAAAAAAAAAAATGATGATGATGATGATGATGATGATGATGATGATGATGATGATGATGATGATGATGATGATGATGATGATGATGAACAACAACACAGATAGTTAAATATTGGATTACATTGAATTATGTGGGGTACAGTAATCACGTTGACGCTGCAGTTCCCGCTAGTTAAGCGACGTTGAGCCTCGCTGTATGTTGACACCTAGCTATCGGCAAATAACGTCGCCAACCGCAGTGCCTAGCGTGATGATTATTGGAAGAAACCCTGAATGAAAGTCACCAATAAAGTGGGCGAAAACGCAAAAAATAAAAAAAATAAAAGAAGGGGGTGTAGAAAATGTTCATTTTTCTTAACTTGAGATTCTATTTTAATAATCTAAAAATAAACAGAAATTAAATTAAATTTACCCGAAAAAAAAAAACGAAAATTACAAAATGATTCTAAAATAGAATTATGGAAAAATAGATTCCACGATTTAAATATACATTAAATACTAAAATTTAAAAAAAAAAAGGAAACCTAAATATTTCACAGAAAATATAAAATTTTCTAACTGTAGCATTAGTTGATAATCATGTTTTTCCAAAGGGAACAAAGTCACAGAATTTAACAAAGTGATCTCATAACTGACGCCCCCCCCCCAAACTTCTGAATTGGACAGTTTAAATAGATGACTTACTCCAGGATTTATCAAAAACCCTAATATGATGATAGTGATGGTTATATATATATATATATATATATATATATATATATATATATATATATGTGTGTGTGTGTGTGTGTGTGTGCGTGTTTATCGAGGCAGCATTTTTTCTTTAAGGCACGTATTATTAAACATAACCGACAACTCATGTCTGGATATTTTTGTATGGATCCCTTCCATTTTCCGGATTAAACTCCTAATCTCGGATGAGAATTGGCTGATGAATCTGCCGTAATTTTCTTTTAGGTCCAAAGTACTTTCTGACCCATCTGGGTCCATCTTCAGTGGAATAATGTCAATCAGGTAAAGACCTGGAGTGAGTTTATAGTTTATTTTGGCGGGAAAATTTAAATACGAAACTAAATTTAAGTATATTAGTACTAATGTTAAAATTAATCCTGTTTATAACCGTTTTTTTTAGTTTTAATGTGTAATGCTTCTAGTCTATGGAGTTTTTATATTAGTATTGTGTTCTTGGATTTTAGTGTTGTCTACAAGAAGTATTCGGATTCGCGAGCGGGGACAAGAAATGTTCGTTAATGAGGTGTTTGACTATGGCACTATTATCCAATAGATGCATGGTCAACCTCCTGGACAGAGTCGTGGTAGTCGAGCCAATGTATACGTTTTTTCTTTGTTGTCAGAGACACAGTCTCCCAAAGGACATTTAAACTCGTATACCAGGCCCGTCCTATCCAAAACTCTAATCGAGGGTGAAGAGTTATTTGTAATTATAAGATTGGTGGTTTTAATTTTATTGTAGTAAATTATTAGTTTAACTTTTTTTATTAGGGTCGGTGGGAAGTACGTTTTTATTAATAATATTTTTTAGAACCTGTTCATCTGTTTTATAATTATGGTGAAATTGGTTGCGGTAAAATAGTTTAATAATCTTGTTTAGTGGAGAATTGGATTCGGTGTTGTTATTAATTTCTTGTAGACAACACTAAAATCCTAGAAAATATACAAAAACTCCATATACTAGAAGCTTTACGCATTAAAAAAAACGGTTATTAACAGGATTAATTTTAACATTAGTACTAATATACTTAAATGTTTATAATACTAAATAAATATAGTTTCGTATTTAAATTTTCCAGCCAAAATTAACTATAAACTCACTCCAAGTCTTTACCTGATTGACATTATTCCACTGAAGATGGACCCAGATGGGTCAGAAAGTACTTTGGACCTAAAAGCAAATTTCGGCAGATTCATCAGCCAATTCTCATCCGAGGTTAGGACTTTAATCCGGAAAATGGAAGGGATCCATACAAAAATATCCAGACATGAGTTGTCGGTTATTTTTAACAATATATATATATATATATATATGCAAATGAAAAACTAAAGATAAATATTATATCTTTATATTATATGCTATCATGATAAGTCAACGCTCTTTATACAATATAGAGTAATAATAAAAATATTTTCCTTAATTCATAGATTTTCAAAAGTGAGCCTTTCTTATAAGAAGATCAGAAGATAATTTATAAATTTAATTTTTCGTGCAAAAAAGGTATATATATATATATATATATATATATATATATATATATATATATATATATATATATATATATATATTCTTCCAGTGAACTAAAAAGATTGGAAAGGTTAACTGCATCTAGGTACGGTCTTAAAACATCTTCTTTTCCTAACAATTTCGAAAATGATTTATTCGACCTCATTACACGTATCAAATTTTAAAAATACAATAAACATTCTAACTTAAAAGAAATAATTTTATACACCCTATGGCAATCCACTGATGAGGTCACCAATTGGTTCCTAAACCTCAGTGATAAATCTAACTCAAACTTGAATTTTATTACCTTCGACATTAACAATTATTATCAGCCCATTTCTCCTATCCTACTAAACAAAGCTTTAATCTTCGCTAAGAATAACTCAGATATCACAGACTTAGAGATCAAACTAATAATTTTGGGCAGGAGTTCCCTATTAGAATTTGACAACAAATTTTGGACCCGGAAGGATACCCCCAATAATTCTGATATCACTATGGGAGCTTCGGACTCTGCCAAGGTTACTGACCTTGTACGAGTGTACTTATTGAGAGAATTGAAGTTTGACTTCAGATATTTACACGGTGGGCTTTACAGGGACAATGTACTTTTTTTTCTAGGGAGAGATCGAGACAATACAACGACACCATTAAAAATCTACCCAACTTTTTTTAAAACTTCGGATTAACCATAACTATAGAACCTGAGAAAAGAATATCTAATTTCCTTGACCAAACATTAGACCTGAACTCCGAATCCTTTAGCCCATGCCACAAACCAAATCTAACCCTCTTCTACGTGCATAAGCTATCTAACCACCCAAAATCCATCATTAATTCAACAGTCCCTTCAGTTTTCAATAGAATCTCAAAGTTATCTGCTAATAGATCTATCTTCGAACAAAATTCCAGCTTCTACAATAACGCACTTATAAATTCGGGATACACTGATGAAATTAAATATGAAAATAATCCCTTTATCGAGAAGAACAAACATTTAAATGTAATTACACACAAAATGACAATACAGTATAAACAGCGAGCTAAATCTACACTACCCAAGAAATCCAAAACATATATAAATAGACCCACTAAAACTATCAATATTGGCAAACCAGCTAACTCTCAAGAACGCAGTAAAAATTTAAAAAATATAAGAAAGAATAGGATTTGGTTTAACCCACCCTATAATTGCAATGTGAAAACTAATATAGCTATGGAATTTTTCAAAATTTTAGATAACTCATTCAAGCACCCGCATAAGTACAGCACTATTTTAAAATAAAAACTCTATTAAAATTTCCTACTCCAAAATGGCCAATATAGCACGAACCATCATCACATCTAACAAAAACAAAAATTAAATCTGCCCAACAACCAGCACCTACTATACACCCCACTAATAACTGCAACTGCCAGAAATCTAGAGAATGTCAATTAAATGGTAATTGCATACAAAGTAACGTTATCTATGCTTGCGCTGTTAAACAATTCCCCCAAAACACCATTATGCAAACTAATACCAACATACAAATTCCCCACTCACCCTATAACTCTCTCCATCTACAACTCCCTGTATCAAACGACACCCTAAATAACACCTCTCACACTAACCAACAACCCCTTCTAACTAATAATAGATTTGATCTCACTCCTCAAAGTATCTCATCTTCTCCAACTAACAATCCCGACTTAAGTTTGGCCTAGAACTTGAACATCCAACCCCAAAACATTCCCGATACTATAAATAACACAAATACTATAACAACAATAACCCACACAAAATACACACTTATATTGGGGTCAGTGCCGTCCCCATTAAGACCCGAATCTCAAACCATATCTACTCTTTCAAACACAATAATAACAATGCTACTAGCACCTCTCTATCCAACTTAATAAAAAGCTTTAACATTAAAAACACTCCCTAACTCCCTACATTGGACTATATTAAAAAGGTATAATTCCTACACTCCAGGATCCGTTTTCTGCCAACTATGTACACTAGAAACATTTATGATAGCTACAGCATCTAAGAGCTTAAATATTATTAACTCTGAGCTCATCTCAAATTGCAGGCACAAACGAAAATTTAAATATATAAATTTCATTACTCACACTGACACCTCCCAGCCAACAACCCCCTTTCTAGCATTAGACACATTTTTAAATTCTATAATTTGTTAATTTGTTAATTTGTAATTCTTAACTTCTCCAACCTTACAAATAACCATCCCAATAACATAACGTATCCTCCCATAGCACTTATTGTAAATTGAAAACTAACATTACTCTTCCTACACCCCACCGATCTTTAACCGCTCTAACTTCAACACCATAATTCCTACTCAACATTATGATTTCTATTTCCTTTTCTTCATTTTTTCTTTTTTCTTTCATTTGCCAACCTTCGCATACACTCTTCCATTGTTTTTTATGCTTTTTATCTTTATCTCCCTTGTATCCATTCCATCGACCCTGTATATGCTTCTCTCTACCGACAATATCTTCCTCGTATATTCCATTTATCTCACCTTTTAACTACGCTCCCTGGTTACTCCTTCAATTGGTCCATCTGCTTCCCCTTAAAAGATATTCATAACTTCAACGCACTAGCAATGCATTTAAGTTTACATAATTCAACCCAACCCTATACCATAATACTATAATAGAAATCAATTTTTACAAGCAGTCTAACATTGTCCCCGACATTGTTCCCAACCCTAATTTTCAGTTACACATTAAGCTTGTCTTATTTAATTATACATTTAACTAACTGGGAATCCTTTTAAACTCTTTATAATAGTTATACATTTAACTATGAAACACTAGTCTTTGCCCGATTTATAACATATTTAACATTTAAACTACAGATTCCCATTTACTTGAACCCTAATTTTCCCAACTGAACCCTTTTTAAACTTTCGAAATTATTTTTGTCTTTCGTTCAAAATCCGTTTTAATTGCGGACCCCCCTCTGTTTTCAAATAATATATACACTCAATGACCTAAATTTACACCTATAGCTAATCCCCACTCGAATCGGATTTAGTGCCTACCAGCAATAAACCTTATCATTAGAACCCTTCCTCCCCTCCCTTTTCATTTCCAGCAGCAACCATAGCTCATTCAACTAACCCTCCCACCTTCTTCCCTTTATGCTTTACTTTCCCTTTTTCCAGCCCCCTTCCTCATTTGGCCTCGTCTTTAACTAAAGAATTTCTTCTTAGAATTGCTTAAATATTTCACTACTAACGTCAATTGTACACACTTCAACTTTAATTCGGCCCAGGAAGTATTAATTCCGATTGAGTGTGCTCCACCTACGATTTGAACTCAACATCTCACTAGTGGAGTTACTTCATTTTTGAACGTTTTTCCATGCTGCCTTCACGAAAAACCTTTCTTCTCCATCTAAATCTCCTTTCATTGGACACCTTATGAACGGACAATTACCAACTGGACAAACCCCATATCTTTTTTACACGAACTTTTGTTCACTCTCCATTTCTTAATATTTTTCAAATGTTGAATTTTGGCTTTTTCACTGCCAACTTATCTATCTATGTAATTCCTCTGATGATAAGATTTTGATCTTTGAAAAGCCTTGACTTAAGGAAAGAATAATAAACATAATTTTATTACCGAATATACCTTGCATTGAACGATCGAAGTTGGAAATAAATCTGGACATTCGTACCTGTTTATCACTCTTCTTTCATCTATCTATCTATCTATCTATCTATCTATCTATCTATCTATCTATATAT
>OY744550.1:51059165-51079165 GCA_963556195.1 Sepiola atlantica
GCTCACAGCCGTCATCAGCATTGCTAACTTAGACAGAGATCGAACCTTCGATATTGATGTCTATATATATAATTATATATTAATGTGTATATATGTATATATATATATATATAGGTAGGTAGGTAAATAGATATAGATAGGTAGGTAGGTAGGTAGGTAGGTGGGTAGGTTGATAGATAGATAGATAGATAGATAGATAGATAGATAGATAGAGAGAGAGAGAGAGAGAGAGATCAGGAAAAAAAACTGATAGTATTCGTACGAATACTTGTGTACGATAAAAAAATTCCAATGCGTGTGTGTGTGTGTGCATTGTTGTTGTGTGTGTGCATATGCAAATCTTTTTATGTATGTGTATGATTACTACCATTCCGTAATGATTTATATTTTTTAGAAATTTAACTTCTATTATTGTAATTATTTCCCATTATTTTTTTTTTGAAGAAGAAGAACAGGAAAACTCTCTATTTTCCATCATTCTGTTTTTTTTTTTAGTTTTTTTGCTTTTTGGGCGTTTTTAACCAGAGCAAGACATCTTGGTTATATTTGGATGAATCGGAGAATCGAGGGAAATAATATAAAATAAATTCTGCGCAAACTCTTTACATCAACTTCTTTGTAGAATTCGATTTTAAAAGTGGAGCAACCTAAAAAAGAAAAAAAATCGGTTTGGTCATGTTTCTAAGTAAAAACTTTAAGTACAAACTATAAATAACATGCGATAATGCATAAATAATATTTAGGTATGTGCAGACAACCGGATGTTCACTCTACGACGCCCCAATCAAATGTGTTTTTTTTTAATCGTTAGTTTACATGCCCCGCAAAATCTATAAGAAAAAAAAAAAAAAATTTCAATCCAATCAAAAGTGTCTCTGTTTAAATGGCAGTCGAGTTTTTCGCGAGCATTTTTGCATTCGAAAATAATATAAAAGACGCACAATCGAGAAATAACGACCATCTTATTTGGTGCACTCACCTTCATCTACCCAAATGTTCTTGGCCTTTTGGCTAAGATCAAAGTGTAGTATTTGTTCCGATGGATACTGCACTCCATAGACTGGTATTGTCTTGGCCTTCGAGGCTTGATTTACACCGGTCTATGGGTCTGTCCTGCGTAGTTCTAGGAGGTCCACCTTCCCAGGCTTCGCCTCCCCTCTTTGGGGAGGAGTAAGTTTATTGCTTACTGCCTGAGGCACCCCTACCGGGGAATGCCGACGGGGCTGCCCAGGCAATTTTTAAACCCCACTTTCCCGACCTTGGGTCATATCTTACTTGTGAAAGTAAGATAAAAACTGGCCTTGTGCCTAACTCCTGGAGCGGAGTAAGTCAATACCCAACCACCAGGCGTCGCTCTTCAAAGAAAATCTGATCGTCGTGGCTCTATTTGGATACCTCTCAAATACATTTGTTTGAACAGCGTCTTGCTTCAGAACAAGTGTTCGGGAGCGGCCATATTTGTGCTCCACAAAAACAATAACAATGTTCTTGGATCTTGTTATTGTTTCTTTTCCTGGTAACTGGTTACCAATGAAGCTGCTCCAGGAGTCTCTGTCTGAAGAGAGACGCTGTTTGAACACATTCTTGTGCTTTTGTATAACTGAAAACAAACAAAAAAAACATCTTCTGGGAACTCTTAGTTGGAATATGATTTTTGAAAATAATTTAAATCTTTCACATATATAATCGAATCAAATCAAAAGTACTCGTGAAAAGAGAAGAAAGATGGAACAAGAAACTCAGGGAACAATTTGACCGAAATACTAAATTGACTATTCTGTAGATTGAAAAGAAAATGTTGTTAAGCAAACAAAACCATGTATTATAAAATAATGTTTGTCTAAATATATATATATATATATATATATATATATATATATATATATATATATATATATATATATGTTTGAAAAAAAGACAAATGGAAAACCGGTTAGAATGCAGGAGAGAAACAAAAAAACAAGAGATTTGACCGGTTTCGTTCGTATTATCGAACGTCTTCAAAAAAAGTTCGATAATACGAACGAAATCGGTCAAATCTCTTGTTTTTTTGTTTTTCTCCTGCATTCTAACCTGTTTTCCGTTTGTCTTTCTTCAAACATTTTGTATACCACGCCATTTCGTTTTCATCACTTATTGTGTACCTTACCCCACACACACACATATATATATATATATATATATATATATATATATATATATACGCAACATCTTTTCTTGAAGGCAAGTATTGTTAAATATGACCGACAACTCTTGGCTGAATATCCTTTCGAAGATCCTTTCCATCGTCCGAATCAGAATCTTAGTAGCGTGGGGGAATTGGCCGATGAATCTGCCATAGTTTTTATTGTTATGTCCCAAGTACTTTCAGCCCAATCCGGCTCCATCTTCAGGGGAATGAGGTGAATCAAGTAAGTATAAGTATCGGATATTTTCCCTCCCTCTCTCTCTCTCTCTCTCTCTCTCTCTCTCTCTCTCTATCTCTATCTCTATCTCTCTCTCTCTCGGTGGTACAAATTATTTATTTTAAACCTATATGTTACATATTTCAGAAACCTACCACGGGTTCATTGACATGGATTGACCCTTTAAGGTTGAAAAGGCCGTCAGAGTTCACACATTTAAAATATATTAAATTTATTAAATATATTAAATATATTAAATATATTAGATCTTACTAGTTAAATACCTATAAGTATAATTATCGAATAACCTTAAATAAAAAGAAAATATATATGACCAAGATTTTAATCTTACCGATTCACACAGACTCTCTGATAGTCTCGTAAACGTTATTAGATAAAAGCTAACAGATTTAATTAAATTAACGAACCCCCATAGCCGCACCACGCGTATTACAATTATGGCAAGCCTATATTGACCTATCCGGCCATGCTAAGAACTAACCAAATAGTCCAAATGGTGACTGGTGAAAAAAAATTCGAGGGTGAAATAATTACAGACATTACTTTAAACAGAACTACGAAAAAAGTAAAAATGTTCATACTAAAAATCACCAATAATTTATTTGACACATACCTGTTACAACTATTCAATTTATGAGGGTTGCCAACCAAGATTTCTAGCCAGAAAATAATAAAATACGTCGATCGTGTCAAAAGAACGAAAAATGGTATTTGTTTCAAGCGTTATAAATTGCATGAAGTGGACTCAAAATAAGTTGTCGACGGAAATTAAGGCACATAAGGACACAAAATTCACGCTGCAAATAGCTAATACTAAACTGAAAAAAATTAAGTCAAATTCTTTGGACAACCAATTGAGGGTTAAAGAGAGTGAATTCATAGTTCTAGAACTGAAATCGCTAAAGTTGTAACTAAAAGATGTTTTCGAAAAGCTATAACAGATGAATGTCGAAACAAAGAAGATATTTTTAAAATTTAATAATGGCTTCCAAAATCAGAAGTCTCCAATTAAAAACTGAAAGATACCAGATCTGAATTTGATAGAGGCCCTCAGTTCTCCTATAAGAGACACATAAACCAAATTAGGGAACGACTATCGGAAGACACCAACATAACGCCCCAGGAACAATTTATTGTTACCAGATACAAAAGTTTCGACATACAGCTATCTCAAGCAACCTTAGAAAAGCGTCAATCCTAAAAGGAAACGATACTATGACTTCTGAGGAGGGAGGCTTGGGGGTAGGTGTTATGATACCTTACCTATAACGGACTTTGGACTCTTCCATTCACAATAAATACTTCTTCTCTGTGAAATTGTTTATATATGAATATGTTTTGTTCTTTAAGTCATGTTTTCTCTCTTTCATTCACAAACCCCTGTTGTTGAATTAAGCATTTGCTAAATGGTGGCCCCATTCACAATGTTCCTACCATTCATGTTGTTATCCATCTTTTTAATTCCCCAATTTAACTACATTTATATTAATTGTTAGTGTGGTTCTGTAGCGGCAAAGTTTACCCTTCGGTGCACAAAATGTTGCTTAAAATCGTTTATGCGCACATAGCTCTGCACATACACTCGCCTGAATTAATAAAAATAAATTTTTAAATTTTTGAGTCAATCAAATACATTTTTCTGAATTGGTCAATTTCTCCTTAAAAAAGGTTGAGCCAAGATCCACGACAGAGCTAACATATATATGTGAGGTGTGTGAGAGAGAGAGAGAGAGAGAGAGAGAGAGAGAGAGAGAGAGATAGTGTGTGTGTGGGGGGTGTATTTTCGTTTCCGTCATCCTTTTTGCTCTTCGAGTAGTAGTCCCTTATTGTTAAGGGAGTGGTAGATCTGTTCTCTCAATTGTGCCGTTAGGATTTTCCATATTGTTGGTAAACAGGTTATTGGTCTGTAGTTGCTTGGGGTCGTTCCCTTAGTCTTTCCGTTACTCTTTATTATTATTATTATCATTATTATTATTATTATTATTATTATTATTATTATTATTATTATTATTATTATTATTATTATTATTATTATTATACTAAAGCTGAGTTTATCAACGTTTGTTGCCCTAGGACTTTTTACCTATATACTTTAATCACACCAAATACATGCTAAAATATTCCTTAAGTTTAGGATTGAATTAAGTTTGAAAAAAAATCCCTTTTAATTTCTCTAATTATTAGTAATTCACTGAACAAATCAGCTATCTCTCATTTATGTATTTCTCTCGAAATAAAGAGACTAATTATTTCTAGTCATGCAAGAAAAATGTCTATACAAATATGCTGTGAGGAGGTAGCGATGCGGATGAATGTAAAAAGTTACTTGCTTGTATAAGCAACTCCCTCTCTCTTTGTTCGTTTAGCTTACTCTTTCCTATACTGGCAGTCAGGACTAACGTACAACCACTCTTGTTTCTTTGTTGTATTATATTTTCTTCAATATACTTGTTTCATCTCAACCGCGAGTTTGTGTTTTCATTTCGGCCCCTTTATACAGATTCCTCTGGATTTACCAATATTTCTGAGCCCCACGCTTTTTTGGATTTCGCTATTGGTGATTCTCACACCCGTTTGAACATTAATTTTTTTTTTAAACTCTTTCAAATTTAGAACTTTGACAGTCCTATCCTGTCAACTTATCAATCATAATTTTTCCTCTGATGATAAGATTTTAATCTTTGAAAAGCCTGGTTTCAGGAATGAAAAAGAAGAAAAATAAATGTTTTTTATTAACTTAACTGCTCCTTGTTTTGAACAACTGAAGATATCGATTTGCTTCCATTTGCAGTTCTAATCAATTTTCATTGACTTACCATATATATATATATATATATATATATATATATATATATAGAGAGAGAGAGAGAGAGAGAGAGAGAGAGGGGGGTAATATTCTATATAACCTTTTAATCTATTATGGGTCACACGTGTCTAATCAACGTCCTGTCTAGACTTTTGAGGTCTAGTATAATATAAGACATGAACAGAAACTCGAATCTTAGAAAAAGCTCCAACGTTCCAGTAATGATAGGAGCGACCGGACTCAAGAAAGGGAGTGTAAAATACTACCTGGCGAATATATCCGCTAAACCAAGCGCAAGAGGGATAGAAACAATTACGTTTAAACGGATGGGTAGAATCTTAAAATTATCTCTCGGTTGGAGTCTCTGAAATAGCGGGTGAATGTCTGGCATCCGGTAAGGAAACCCATTCCCATCAAAAAACAAAAGGATAAGATAATTGAAAACAAAAGCGTACTAACACATACACATATACACATACGTACATACACATATATACACACATACATTTTGATAGCGATTATTAAAGATCCATCACCATATGAACACGCGTACATATAACTGCACCCCTATAAATTACGAATAAATGGGGTGTATATCATTCATTCCTCAAATCACCGAGTCTCGAATAAATAAAGGCAATCTAGTTATGCTCTAGTGTAAATGTTTCTTTTTACAATTAATAGAGATTGTTCATATGTTATAAACAGCATCAATAGGACTGGGTTAAGCATTCTTAATTATACAGCAAGTCATACATTTTGAGCAGAGTAATTTCCTTGTATATCTCAAATCGAAACAGGGTAATTAACAACATTATTTAGGAATGGCTAGGGGGTATAAGGTTAGGGTTAGGATTATTATACACCAAGTTAGGGTTAGGATTATTATACAGCAAGTTAGGGTTAGGATTATTATACAGCTAGTTATACATGCATGCAAATTAAAACAGGGCGATTAGAAACATTATTTAGGAATGGCTAGGGGGTATAAGGTTGAAAGTAACAGGCGCTGTATTACATATTGGGATTGGCACATCACAAGGAAGAAACAAAACGTACATCATTTTATACAGAATATAGACGTCATAAGAATGGAAAATTGTTGACATATATGATCAAACAATGAGAAAATGTTAAATGGTTCTAGAGTTGAATTATCAGTGGTAGGGCCATTGGTCAAAAGGTTAAGCAAAGAGTCCAATTATAAACTGATTTCAATAGAGTAGAAGTGGAAGAAAGTAAAATTGAAATATTTATTAAATGATTAAGAATACGGTACAATTAACCACAGAATTAGTTATGGTATAAATTGTCAGTTTTGTTATTAAGAATTAAAGTTACAATTCCCAAAGAAGAACAGGAAATAAAAGTTTGGAGATATGATAAAGTTTGCATAATTATTGGAACCCTGGGTAGAGGCTGAATTTGTAATAGTCCCTCCAGAGAAACCCTTAAACAATAATAATAATAATAAATTAAGCAGTAATAAAATTAAAATAATCAGAAACATAGTGGACATCCTGTACTCGAAGATTGTTAGATTAACTAAAATTAAATGTAAAAATTTAACTAAGTAATAATTATTCTATTCTAATAATTGATAGAATAACAAAACCCATCTACTCCCAGTCTTGAAAAGATTTTTAAAAACACATTCCCAATAGACCAAGTTTAAAAGCGAATTACGCTAGAGCTGACCGTTAAAATTTAACTGTTTCCGACATGGTTTCAAAACCCTTTTTTTAAACTACTTTTTAGTAGTTTTAAAGCAAGATTATTAAAAAAAAAAATGTAATTTATAAAAAGTGTTTTACAATATTCTCAAAAAGATATTAAACTGATTAAAGAAGATTACTGGGCGAATGAATTGATCTACCAATTATAAGCTATTGCTTTTAACTTGAAAAGATTTACAAAAGCTATGCATGCAGCACAAAGTACCCCACATTTAGACTTATACATAAAGTGATGGTTCGGAAATTATGCATAATTATAAACAAAAGACAGCACAAGTATTAAAACATATTATTATGCATGCATATTAAGATACACAAATAAATATATACATAGATGCACATACATATACATACATACATACATACATATATATATATATATATATATATATATATATATATATATATATATATATATATATATATATATAACGTCAGGTTCATATTATATTCAAATAACAAAATTTTTATTCTATTATTTGTATTTTTTATTTGTTCACATTTCCAAAAAAGATAACATTTCTCTGAGATATATTTTTATGGTCCGTTTCATTTGTCTTGTGCCAGACAACATTTTTATGTCAATATATATATATATATATATATATATATATATATATATATATCTGTGTGTGTGTTTGTGTGTTGTGTGTGTGTGTGCGTGTGTGTGTGTTTGAAAAAAGACAAACGGAAAACAGGTTAGAATGCAGGAGAAAAACAAAAAACAAGAGATTTGACCGGTTTCGTTCGTATTAACGAACGTCTTCAGAAAAAAATACGAACGAAACCAGTCAAATCTCTTGTTTTTTGTTTTTCTCCTGCATTCTAACCTGTTTTCTGTTTGTCTTTTTTCAAACATTTTGTCTAACACGGGATTTTATTTTCATGACTTATCGTGTACCTTACCCCATATATATATATATTTATATATATATATATATATATATATATATATATATATATATATATATATATATATATATATACACACATACGCAAATATATCCGACAAGTATACAAATATTTAACGGCTTTCAGGAAATTGCACGATATATCATAAAATGAAATGCCCTGAAGACAGGATGCGTAAAAAAAGGCAAAATGAAAACAAATCTAATACAGAAAAAAAATTGAATGGGCATGGGAGAGTCCATCGTTGACGACGATTTCCATTAGAACAATCTTGTCGACCCTGCACACTTTTTTGGTATGTTATGATAGATGTTGAACTGAACAGGGTTGAGAGAAGAGGAATAGAAGTTTTAATAGAAATATGTTAGACTTTTGTGCAGAGCAACGCCGGGTATCCCTGCTAGTCGTTAATAGACCCTAACAGTCCTTTCTTCAATCAATCGATTTTATGGTAAAAATAAACCCCAGTCTATGTTTAACTTTTCCACTAAATTTCAGTAAAAAATGCCAACAGTCTTTGCTTTATCAATATTCAATGATATGCAGGGGCACTTTGGTGATCGTCTCATCAGTAGGAGGTTTGATCCTGAATGGGCTTCACACTCACCGAACCTAAACACTCCTATATTTTATCAGTGGAGTTATCTCAAATATAATCATTCCAACCTATACCTGAACTTTCAAACTATACCTGAACTGAAGAGGGTTATCACAACTCAAATTAGGCCAGACTATTCCTGAACTAAACTCAAATTAAGCCAAACCATTCCTAAACTGAAATCAAATTAGGCCATGCTATTCCTGAACTGAACTTCAATTTGACCATTCTATTTCTGAACTGAACTAAAATTAGGCCGGACTATTCCTTAACTGAACTTCAATGAGGCTATTATATTCTTGAAGTGAACTTAAATTCGGCAAGATAATTCCTGAACGAAACACAAATTAAGCCAGACTATTTCTGAACTGAACTCAAATTATGCCAGACTATTCCTGAACTGAACTCAAATAAAGCTAAACTATTCCTGAACTGAACTCCAATGGGGCCAGACTATTCCTGAACTGCACTCAAATTAGGCTAGACTATTTTTGAACTGAACTCAAATTAGGCCAGACTATTTCGGAACTGAACCTAAATTAGGCCAGACTATTTCTGAATTGAACCTAAATTAGGCCAGACTATTTCTGAATTGAACTCCAATTAGGCAAGACTATCTTTGATCTGAACCCAAATTAGACCAGACTATTCCTGAACTGAACTCAAATCAGGTCAGACTATTCCCGAACTGAACTCAAATTAGGCCAGACTATTTCTGAATTGAACTCAAATTAGACCAGACTATTCCTGAACTGAACTCAAATTAGGCCAGACTATTTCTGAACTGAACCTAAATTAGGCCAGACTATTCTTTAATTGAACTCAATTTTGACCATACTATTTTTGAACTGAACTCAAATTAGGCCAGACTATGCCTGAACTGAACTCAAATTAAGCTAGACTATTTCTGAACTGAACCTAAATTAGGCCAGACTATTCTTTAATTGAACTCAATTTTGACCATACTATTTTTGAACTGAACTCAAATTAGGCCAGACTATGCCTGAACTGAACTCAAATTAGGCCAGACTATTTCTGAACTGAACCTAAATTAGGCCAGACTATTCTTTAATTGAACTCAATTTTGACCATACTATTTTTGAACTGAACTCAAATTAGGCTAGACTATGCCTGAACTGAACTCAAATTAAGCTAGACTATTTCTGAACGGAATTCAAATTAGGCCAGACTATTCCTGAACTGAACCTAAATTAGGACAGTGGCATAAGAGGAGGTCGTCAGAGATGTTGGCAATTGTTTACGTCGTATCCCGACGTGCCTAGTAAAAGGAAAACAGTCGGAGTTACATGTCAGATAAAAACTTAAGTTTATGTCTACCAAATATTGTTTAATTGCGAAATTATTAACGATTATATTAACGGAATTATTCACGTCATATTAACGATTTCATTGGCGGCATTTTTGGAGGGGTCTATCTTCTATGGTTGTGTATCATGGCAGGTGCTCGGCTGAGCTTCAATTTATGCTTCGACCCCTGTAAAATATTCACAACCAAAACTCGTCTAGCTTCACCCGCTGTCAATAATTTCCCTTCCTCCGTCTCTGTGCTTAAACTAAACGAAACTTCCATGAACAAAGTGTCTTTCCTAGAACTACCCGTCTGTGCAACTCAATACCGCGGGGGGGGGGCTTCCTAGCTGATTACAACATTGTCGCTTTCAAATTCAATGTAAACAAATTCTTGTTAAGTCGACCTTTTAAATAGTCATATTCTGCCGGACTTCCACCATAATAACGAATAATCATGGTGTTGTTTCACCGTCCACCTTAACCCTTATCCTCGAGTGGCATATGGGCCTTGATACGTGGTGAGTCTTTAGTATAAAAACCTCTCTGCATGAGGTTAGACACAAGTTCAGCGTGTTTTAAGCCAGCGCACTAAGAGAAGTGCACTCTAGCATACAAAAATGCCTGAGGACCCCCGTCGTCATTTCCCTGTAGGGGAGCTTCAGTAATAAATTAACCCTTTTTGAGGCAGAAGGTAAAGCCTGGGAGAGTGAACCTCATAGTACTGAACAGAACTATACCTTATCCCGACAGCAACAAAGCCACTGTCGGACTGATTGTCAAGGACGTATCACCGACTGTTACGAACAACAACATGTGTAAAAAGTTTAAATAAACAAATATAGAAAAGATAATAATGAGATGACCTTGCTTGTTTTTGAAAAAATTGCAGTATTGCCCCCCCCTCCCCCCTAACCAGGTTGAGGTCCAACTGAATCCGATTATGTAAGGTTTGTAAGTGTAATTTGTATAGTTACTGACTTTTAGCCGGACACACACAGAAAGAAAATGTAATTTTTCGGTTATAAAATAGATTAGATGTATATAACCGGCGTTACCCGACAATGGGCTTTATACTCACCGAACCTTAGCACTCCGATTTTTATCCGTAGAGTTATCTCGAAGATAATTATTATCGAAGCAATCGCAAACTATACCTGAACTGAAGTGGACTATCGTAACTCAAATTTAAATGTCACTAATGGAATCATTTACCTGCAATATATTTATTTTTCAAACAATGGAACCGTTTACCTGCAATTTATTTATTTTTCAAACAATGGAATCGTTTACCTGCAATATATTTATTTTTTCAAACAATGGAACCGTTTACCTGCAATTTATTTATTTTTTCAAACAATAGAATCGTTTACCTGCGCTTTTTTTTTCAAACAATGGAATCGTTTACCTGAAATTTATTTACTTTTTTAAAAAAAATGGAATCGTTTACCTGCAATTTATTCATTTTTTGAAACAATGGAATCGTTTATCTGCAATTTGTTTATTTTTTCAAACAATGGAATCGTTTATCTGCAATTTATTTATTTTTTCAAACAATGGAATCGTTTACCTGCAATTTATTTATTTTTTCAAACAATGGAATCGTTTACCTGCAATTTATTTATTTTTCAAACAATGGAATCGTTTACCTGCAATTTATTTATTTTTTCAAACAATGGAATCGTTTACCTGCAATTTATTTATTTTTTCAAACAATGGAATCGTTTACCTGCAATTTATTTATTTTTCAAACAATGGAATCGTTTACCTGCAATTTATTTATTTTTTCAAACAATGGAATCGTTTACCTGCAATTTATTTATTTTTCAAACAATGGAATCGTTTACCTGCAATTTATTTATTTTTCAAACAATGGAATCGTTTACCTGCAATTTTTTTCAAACAATGCCGTTTTTTTTTCAGAAATATTTTTTCTAAACAAAGGGAAGCTAATCTGTATTTACGAATACAGAGTTTTATTTTTATTTAAAAAAAACCTCTTTCAGTTTTTTTTTCGTATGCATGATCTGTAATGGCAATCGAAGGTGCAGAAGTTTTCGAGCCACGATGCCGGTATAAACTATGTATTCAGACCTCGTGTACAACTAATTGAACTACCCTTCCTGTCTCCTAATGCTCTCTTTTCAGTGCAAGGAGACGATTCTCCCCAGGAAACCAATCTCAGTTCACGAACGCGCAAACGCTTCTCCGTCGAGATTGTCAGTTAAAGGCTTCACAAATCAACGTTAACTGATCGAGACCAAATATAGAAAGCGAATCTTTGAATGAGTTCTGTAATGAATGAACTAAAAGGACACAAATGCGTATTGCACACACACACACATACACACGCAGACTCAATCACATTCATACGTACTTTATTCACTTGTATTATAACGAAGAGCTTCTCTGTCTGTCTGTCTGTCTGTCTGTCTGTCTGTCTGTCTGTCTGATAAAACAATCAAAGTATGATCCAGTCGAATAAATTTGGAATCGAAACAGCGAATCTGATGCCTGCTGTATGAGCTAATTAACTGAACTTATAAAATTCTTTCAAATTAACTCACTTAAACAATTCACTGAACCCGCTTGGTTGAGTGTGGAACTCTTCAGTCACAGGAGAGTGAGACGCGGCAGCCTAACTAAAATATACGACCGTAGGGAGTCTTAACTAATTGACTGAACTTATAAAATTCTTTCAAATTAACTCACGTAAACAATTCACTGAACCCGCTTGGTTGAGTGTGGAACTCTTCAGTCACAGGAGAGTGAGACGCGGTGGCCTAACTAAAATATACGACCGTAGGGAGTCTGAACTAATTGACTGAACTTATAAAATTCTTTCAAATTAACTCACGTAAACAATTCACTGAACCCGCTCGGTTAGGTGTGGAACTCTTTAGTCACACAATAGTGAGACGCGGCAGCTTTGCTAAAATATACGACCGTAGGAAGTATATTTTAGCTAGTCCACTTATAATATAACGAGCACTTCTCTGTCTGTCAGTCTGTCTGTCTGTCTGTCTGTCCGTCCTGGGGAATTTTTGTAAACGTAATTTCAGAAATAAACACTAAATAATTTAAGCGCCAAGACTACGATTCGAACTCGCAACCTTGACGCTAACTGCCGAACGCGCTATCGTCTGCTCCACCACGACAAGTGATATAAACGTCTTAATTTTAAATGATAAAGAATCCGTTTTTTTTTCAACTTCTTCCAGTTACAAATGGATGATCGTATAACTGTTCATTGGAAATACATTGGGTCTGCGTTCGCACTCGATTGTTTTAGGGGGGGGGATGAAAAAAAAATGAAAAAAAAAAATTGGGGGGGATGAAAATACCCCCCCCCCAATTTTTTTTTTTCATTTTTTTTGGCGCGAAAAAAAATAAAAATTTTCCCGCCAAAAAAAAAAAAAAATTTTTTTCCACCTAATAGAAAAAAAAAAAAAATTTTTTTTTTCCTTATAAAAAAAAAAAAAAATTTTTTTTTTCCTTTTTAAACAAAAACATTATTCGGAGACAAATTTTTGTCATTCTTTTGTCTCACACACCAAGAACGCGGCAGCCTAGCAAAAATAGACGACCGTTAGGGAGTCTATTTTGGCTAGTCCACTTATAATATAACGAGCAGGTTCTCTGTCACGATGTCAGGATGTCAGGATATCTGTCTGTCCGTCGTCGAGAATTTTTGTAAACGTAATAAATAAATAAACAATAAATAATTTAAGCACCGAGACTACGATTCGAACTCGCAACCTTGACGCTAACTGCCGAACGCGCTATCATCTGCCCCACAAAGACAAGTGATATAATCGTATTAATTTTAAATGATAAAGAATCCGTTTTTTTTCAACTTCTTCCAGTTACAAATGAATGATCGTATAACTGTTCATTGGAAATACATTGGGGTCTGCGTTCGCTCTCGATTGTTTTAGGGGGGGGGGGAGAAAGCCCCCCCCCCATTTTTTTTTTTCATTATTTTTTTGGCGCGAAAAAAAAAAATTTTGGCGCGAAAAAAAAAATTTTCCCGCAAAAAAAAAAAAAAATTTTTTTTCCGCTTAATAAAAAAAAAAAAAAAAAAAATTTTTTTTTCCTTTTTAAACAAAAAAAAGTATTCGGAGACAAATTTTTTCCATTTCTTTTGTCTAACCACCCAAGAACGCGGCAGCCTAGCAAAAATAGACGACCGTTAGGGAGTCTATTTTGGCTAGTCCACTTATAATATAACGAGCAGGTTCTCTGTCACGATGTCAGGATGTCAGGATATCTGTCTGTCCGTCGTCGAGAATTTTTGTAAACAGAAGAGAGGGGGGGCTCGAGTAATTAAGATTTAATTAATTAAGCTTTTCGAGTCAGCGTTCATAATATTTGTATACATGTAGAATTAGGAAACTATTATTAATTAATTAAATTTACATTAGATAACATTAAATAACCTTATTAGATTGGAGTAGAAAGAAATTTCAAGACGAGGCTGCGATTAGAAGTGAAAACGTGGCAAGAATCATACTAAAATTAATAGATTTCAACGGCCTTTTATACCCTTAATAAACGTCGTTTAGACATTAGACGGGCTTCCTCATTTACATAATACATTCCTTTTAACCTTCCATTAAATTCAGATTTACAAATATACACTTATAACTGCTATTATCAAGTTTCCATATGTATTCACAATACGTTCCGATAAGGTGATATTAATAAAAATTATTCATACAATTAATTAAAGCCATTTTCTTCCTCAACCAGCGTGTTTTCTCAACCATACTTGCAATGGCGATTATTGTTAAAATTTCAAGTCTTTCTCGGCCTTTTGGCTAAGATCAAAGTGTAGTATCTGTTCCGATGAATACTGAACCACATAGACTGGTATTGTCTTGGCTTTCGGGTCTTCATTTACGCCGGTCTACGGGTCTGTTCTTCGCAGTTCTAGGAGGTCCACCCTCCCAGGCTTCTCCTCCCCTTAGTGACGTCATTGTGAGAGGATTTATTCCAGAGTTTTCATTCATTATTTACATTACGTTGTTAAGAGAATGTTTCTACTATAAATTACAAGTAAACAAGGCATATCCGAGCCATTAGTAAATCGATGACCATTTAGGAAAACTAAATTGCTGATTCATCCTTCTGGTTAATCCGGAAGTGACGTCATCGTGAGAGGATTTTTTCACAGTTTTCATTCATTATTTACATTACGTTGTTATTAGAATGTTTTTTACTATAAATTACAAGTAAACAAGGCATATACGAGCCATTAGTAAATCGATGACCATTTTGGAAAACTAAATTGCTGACTCATCTTTCCGGTTAGACAGGAAGTGACGTCATTTTGAGAGGATCTTTTCACATTATCAGTCTTTACATTCATTACGTTTATAAGCAAAGGTGTTTTATTGTAAATAGGAAGTTAAGCAACAAATATCTCGGCCATTACTAAATGGGTAACCGTTTCGGAAAAATAACAAAACTGGTTCTTTGATATGACGTAGGCGCCTTCAATAGCATATTTAAACATTAGTTCTTTGATATGACCGAGGCGCCTACTAATTTGGTTACATTATTTTAACTATGCATTGGGGAGGGTAAAAAAATGTTTTTTTCTTTTTCTTTTTCTCACTTACAATATTACTATTCATGGGGAAGGGTAACAAAAAAAAAAATTTTTTCGGGGGGGGGGGTAAAATTTTTTTTTTTTTGTTTTCAGCTGAAAACATTCCAATTCATGGGGAAGGGTAACAAAAATTTTTTTTGGGGGGGTGGGGGTAGTAACAAATTTTTTTTTTTTTCTTTTTCCAACTGAAAATATTACTACTCATGGGGAAGGGTAACAAAAATTTTTTTTTTTTTGGGTGGGAGGGGGAAAAATTTTTTTTTTTTTTCTTTTAACTGAAAATATTACTACTCATGGGGAAGGGTAACAAAAAAAATTTATGGGTGGGGGGGTGGGGGGGGTAAAAAAATTTTTTTTTTTTTTTCTTTTTCTAACTGAAAATATTACTATTCATGGGGAAGAGTAACAAAAAAATTTTTGGGGGGGGGGTTAAAAAATTTTTTTTTTTTCTTTTTTTAACTGAATATATTACTATTCATGGGGAAGGATAACAAAAAAAAATTTTGGGGGGGGGGGTAAATTTTTTTTTTTTTTTTTTTTTTTTTTCTTAACTGAAAACAATAATATTTATGGGGAAGGGTAAAAAAAAAATTTTGGTGGATGGGGTAAAATCTTTTTTTTTTCTTTTTCTAACTGAAAATATTACTATTCATGGGGAAGGGTAACAAAAAAAAAATTTGGGTGGGTGGGGGTGTTAACATTTTTTTTTTTTACTTTTTCTAACTGAAAATATTACTATTCATGGGGAAGAGTACAAATGAAAAATTTAGGGGGGGGTAGACATTTTTTTCTTTTTTTTCTATTTATCTAACTGAAAATATTACTATTACGGAGAAGGGCAAAAAATAAATTTTTTGGGGGGCGACCTTTTTTAAAACTGAAAATATTAGTATTCATGGGGGAGTGTGAAAAAAACTTTTGGAGGGAGTGGGTAAAAAAATGTTTTAAACATGTTTTATTTGTTTTTAAACTAAAATATTCTTGGTTAGAAACAGAAAATCGATGTCTACCCACCCACGAAATATGACTGAGTCTCCATCGGTTTACTGGTGAGCGTTCATTTCCGACGCGGCAGCCTAGCAAAAATAGACGACCGTAGGGAGGCTATTTTGGCTAGTCCTCTCATAATATAATGGGCACTTTCTCTGTGGTTGTGTGTGTCCGTCAGTCAGTCAGTCAGAATTTTTCTAAACGAATATCTTAACTTCTTTTAGAAATGGCAAATATTGCATTAATACTAAATGATACATTCCTAACAAATAAATCGAACGCCATGACCAGAAATCGAAACCAAAACCTTGAGATATTCTTGTTAGATGATCCCTCTAATGGTCGGTCTGTCACAATTTATTTGATATAGAATCTTCATCGCGAAACGTGCAGGTTAAATTAAACATAAAATGATTCCACACATCTCCGCATGGCTTCGTCCGTTCGTTGGTCGATCGGTCGGTCGGTCGGTCGGTTATGACTAAGTTTGAAATATGTCAATCTACTGAGTCCGCGGCTGATTTTATTGGATCCCAGGGAAAGTTAGTGGATTTGGTCTTAACCTCAAGTGTCGTATGTTCATCGTGAGTTTATCAAAATCAAGGATACAATGCATGAAAGGAAAACATTAACAATATTGTAAAATTAAAAAGAAAATGATATCTACATTATAAAGTAAGCCGTAACGTCGCAGTGGATGGTATATGACTTACTTGCAAAAGGCAGCTCTACTCTTCACTACATGTGCTTGGACGTTGAGGTCTTACGCTACAGCTCTTGCTTGACATAAGACTGCATTACGTCCCCCTTACAGGACGTATATATATATATATATATATATATATATATATATATATATATATATATATATATATATACGTCCTGTAAGGGCGACGTAATGCAGTCTTATGTCAAGCAAGAGCTGTAGCGTAAGACCTCAATATATATAGGTGTGTGTGTAGAATTTGATGCAACAAATTCGCCATAGGAAACACAACAAGACCGCTACACCTACGCATCAAAGAGCATATAAACGCCCGTATATCCTCTTTCCACAAGCACACAACAGTATGCCTCACTACTCAACGTGACATTCACGTCTCTACCCTTGCCTCTGTCAGAAACATTGGGGACCTAAGAATCAAAGAATCGATCCTCATCTTCAGATTAAACCCTCACTCAATCAGCGTCACGAGATCCACTCACCGTTCATTCTATAATAATCTACCCTCTCACCCTCTGACCAACCCTCATATCTAACACTCATTATATTCCAATTCCACCATGTTACTCCCCCTCTCCATTGAGAATAACAACCAAAAACCACAATCGACCTACTCTTACTACACCATCAAAATAATTCACCTCATTATTAATTAATTCAACAACTTGTCCTCTATCACCCCACATCTAAATACATATAAAATGTATACAAATAATATACAAATATAGAAAAATATAAATATAATTAATAAACAAAATAAATTAATAAATTTAAAAAAATTGTTTTTAATATTAAATAAAGAAATAATGACAAGAAGAGAAACATACTAGTACTATTCCCAGCAATGATTCAAGCAAACTACCTTTCTCTCTCTCTCTCTCTCTCTCTCTCTCTATATATATATATATATATATATATATATATATATATATATATATATTACGTACATAAATGTAATAGTAATATCGACGAAATGCAGTCTTCTGCATGCTAAAAAGGAAACTTTTTACTGCTTAGGAAGTGAAAGAAATACAAACGTTATTATTATCGCCAGCTAAACAATAAAAAATGCATAATTATAAATGTTTGTATATATATATATATATATATATATATATATATATATATATATATATATGTGTGTGTGTGTGTGTGTGTGTGTGTGTGTGTGTGTGTGTTGATAAAGGACTTGGTATCAATAAAAGTCAATTTCGTCTCAGAAACGATCGTACACCTAATTGTTGTTGATGTTTAATTCTTGAAATGGATATAAATGAATGTCATGAATTTGTTTATTTCTGAACTATTATATATATATATATATATATATATATATGTGTGTGTGTGTGTGTGTGTGTGTGTGTATGTGTGTGTGTCTGTGCGTGTGTATGTTTTTGTTTTCAAAGTATAAATACAGAATATAATGATACTAAACATTATATCTAGAATCCTTATTCTAATTTTGATTAAAATCCATTACATGATTCAAAATCAAGAAGATGTCACAAATTTAAGGCTTGAGCTTAAGGGGACTTAAGAAAAAATGAAAACCAGGGAATCTTACTTAATTAGTGTCAAATCACTATGGCTCTAATTCAATGCAAATCTGAAATATTTGTATTTTTAAATGGGAGGTTATGTCCACATTATGCCCCCTCAACACTCTTCAAAATCCTCCAAAGAAACTAAAATGTGTGGAATAGTTATCAATTGATGTCTAATACCTATTGTTAAAATTTCTCAGAGATTGGAGGTATCTGAATTTTCACGAAGGGCTCACATCACTTCCTTGCCCCTTTTACATGAAGCTAAATTAAACTAAATACATCCTACATTACTTACTCTTACGTCTAGCAGTTTTATTTCAAAATGTATAATGATCGGTTAATTAGTTAAGGATTAAATAATATACAAAGAAATATATAAACATATATAGATATGTAACTTTATATGGATGGAGATAAACTATCCTTGATATATTAAATAAAATTCCTACTAAATATTTTATCTAATATAATGAATCATCCATGTTTAACTTTTTTAATTGCCAGTCAGGTTTTGGGTCTCAGGAGACTGGAATTCGTTCCCCGGGGCCACTTTCTACATTTAGTGAAATTTGATATTGTATAATGTTAGTAGAAATGCGATCGATTCGGCCTACTATTCATAAAACCTTTGGGTCTCTTCGTTTTGCGATGAGAGCCCAAGGGCGATTTTTACACACACACACACCCACATACACACCGATTTCGCTGGTTTCCTCACGGCAGTCAAGTGAGTGCTGTCGTGTTTACCAACGTCTGCAAACAACAGTGAACAGAGGTGTTTTGTCCTGCACCTTGACGGAAATTTAAAACTAAGTTATAATTGAAATTCCACAAGAAAGGTTTAGATTTAAAAATTAAAATCTCTGTTTAAGCTGTGCTGAAGTGATCTTGTTTAAAAAACAAAGATATTTATACGGCACAAAGAAAATTATTCATGGCATGATTTCTTCATTTAATTTTTTGTTATTGTTTACTAATGTGTTACGCTTATCAAGGTCCAAAAGCCACTTGACTCGAATCACGTCGGGGTCACCAAAATGTAGAATAGAAGGACAAAGTCTCATTCTAACATTTATATCAACTTTATTTGTCATCTTCTTTAACCATGTAATATAATTGAGAAGGTGTTCGTAATAGAATAAGCCCAGGGGTCTGAGGGTCCACAATATTAAGGACAAATGTCCTAGTTGTAGGGAATCGAGAAGTGTTCATAAAAGAGAATATTCTAATGAGAAAGTCCATACGTACGTAGGTATTAGTTAAAGGCAGGGCGAGTCCATATGTGCTTTGTAAGCATATGTGTGTTGCAATTGCATAAGCCTACCTGCGGCAGGTCAAT
>OY744550.1:51084165-51101665 GCA_963556195.1 Sepiola atlantica
TTTGGTGCAATTATTTCAATGTACTTATTGGATTTTAATTTTTTTTTTTTGTAAAATCTTTGCTTGTTTATTAATGTCATTAATAGTATTATGGGTGTTACTTTATAGTTCTTAAACATTCTTTATATAAGATATCCTTATATGTGTGGGATGCCTTTTTATAGAAACTTTTAGTTGTTTTTCGGCAAGTACAATTAAGTATCTATTGATGTTAGCAAATTTATTGATTTTCTTTTAATTAGGGTCAAACTTTTTTTTAATATTTTTAAAAAGTAATTCCGTTAGTCTGTCTAGTCAAATCTCGCTGAAAATTATCCAATAATTTGTTATAGGTCGGTAATAAACCCATAAAAACTGGTTGCCTCCTATTCCTTTCTTTCCCCTTCATCTTTTAATTAATTTGTAAGGTTACATTATCCTGCATGCTGTTCTTATCGTTTTCGGACTCCCTCAATTCCATGTTCCTCTCGTAGTGGTAGACTCTCCGTCTCATATTTCTCATGAAGACACTTACTTAAAATTGATGTAAGTAAACATATCATTTTTCATAACCATTGTTATATCGGTACTCTTATAAGGAACGCACCATGTTTCCGTGACTTCGCGTCGTCAACGTTCGAAAGTGCCCGGGAGTTGACGAAACTATTAACCAATCAGGTTGCAGCAGGCATTAGACAATCAGGCTAGAGCAAGCAGCCGATAACTTTTGGAATAAATTAATCGCGTTCAATAACAATAATGAATTTCTATTATCATCGCTGTCAGCTCGATTAATCTCCCGAAGGACAAATTGAGTTCTGCCAGCAACAGAACCAGTACACAAGAAAAATGTTGGACCAGCTGCAACCCTAACCCTAACCCTAACCCAACCCTAACCCCAATCCTAACCCCAATCCTAACCCTAAACCCTAACCTAGAAACTGTCATGAAAGGAAAACAACATAAAAAGATTGAAAAAAAAACATTTGCTTTAAAACAGTTCGTTCGTTAAGTTTTTTTTTTTTTAAATGCTTAGAAACGGTTGTTTCGGTGTTTATGTTAACAAGAAAAAACACATTGACCAAATAATATAAAAAAACATTGAATTTTTTTTTTAAAACATTGAAAAAAAATAGAAACGTTTGCTTAAAATATTTTTAAAAAATCATCTTATATATGTAAACATATTCATTAAATATGTTTCCTTTGACAAATAAGTAAATAAATACATAAACATCAAATTAATAACAGTTGTTTAGCTATGGTTTGTTATTATCGTCTGCAATTCTTCAATTTAGTGTTTGACAGTTTTCGCCTCGTTTTCGCCTCGTCAACTCTCGGGCGCTTCCGAGACCTGCACGGGCGTTGACGACTCGAAGTCACGGAATCATGATGCGTTTCCTACAAGAGTACCGATTGAATCTTCTTTATGGAGTGATGGACAAATGAACTTTTGATTCTACTTATTGCTTCATCTGCCGAACTTTTTTGTGTTTACATCTCGGCTCTGAAGATAAAAAATGTGTTCTTTATAGTAAACTACCTGGACTTTTTGTTTACTATGCAGATTTTTTTAACCGATTGTGAACAGCGTAAATTAGTTTGAGTATAAAATATCATATAAATCATATAATAATAATTTTAGAAATAATACATGCATATATATGTGTGTGTGTGTGTGTGTGTGTGTATATGTGTGGGTGTGGGTGTGTGTGTGGGGGGGGGGTGAAAAAGACAAAAAAAAACAAATAAAACATGTGAAGAAATCAACAAATCGGTTTCATTCGGATAAACGAACGTCTTCAGAAAATGGTGATCCAAACAAAACCGATGAAAGTCTCGTTTTTGAGGATTTCTTCCTGTGTTTAATTGTTTTTGTCTTTTTAACACATGTTCTCTCCACAGAATTTAATTTAATGATATTTTCTTTATTTTATCATATATATATATATATATATATATATATATATATATATATATATATATATATATATATATATATATATATATATATGCGAGTATGAGCTGGACATGGTAATATAATATAATATAATATAACATAATATAATATAATATAATATAATATAATATAATAGAAAACGTGATTACCTTTCTTGATTTACTTTCTTTATTTATTTATTAATTGAAACCATCGTAGAAATGTATATATATATATATATATATATATATATATATATATATATATATATATATATATATAATAAATAATTACCTCCCTTTTTTAGATAATTTAATTAAATAGCGTTACGTACCTTTAACCATACGATTTTTATATATATATATACTTTCATATTTTATATTTTTATATATTTTTTTATTTTTATATTTTATTTTATTTTAATTTAATTTCTCTTATATTTTTGTTTCTCTTCTCTTTCCTTCTCTTTCTTTTCCTCACTTCTACATATATAGAATCTCTTACATAACGGCTATTTCCTCGGTTTAAGCGTCTCACCACCTCTTCATTTCAAATTCTTTGAGCATAGCGTTTCATAACGGGTAAAGACTGTTTTTTGAAGAAATTCCATCATTTTACCATTCCAGACAGTGCTGACGAAGACGACATTGGGGATTCAACCTTTTTCCTGTCAGAAACCACTGGTCCATATGTCTGATTAAAATCTGTATTTATAAAAATATATATATATATATATATATATATATATATATATATATATATATATATATATATATATATATATATATATATATATATATGTGTGTATCGAGGCAGCATTTTTTCTTTAAGACACGTATTATTAAAAATAACCGACAATTTTTGTCTGGCTATTTTAGTGTTGATCCCTTCAATTTTCCGGATTAAAATCTTAATCTCGGAAGGGAATTGGCTGATGAAACTGCCATAGTGTAAATGTTGGTCCAGAGTACTTTCTGACCCGTCTGGGTCCATCGTCAGTGGAATAATGACAAACAGGTAAAGACCTGGAGTGAGATTTATAAATAATTATGGCGGGAAAATTTAACTATGTTTGTTAGGTATTATAAGCATTTAAGTATATTAGTGATAGTGTTAAAATTAATCTTGTTAATAGCAGGTTTTTTAGTTTTAATGAGTAAAGCTTCTAGTATGTGGAGTTTTTGAGTATTAGTATTATGTTCTATGATTTTAGTATTGTCTACGAGAAGTTTTCGGATTTGAGAGCGGGGACAGGAATGTTCATTAGTAAGACGGGTCAGAAAGTACTCTGGACCAACATTTACACTATGGCAGTTTCATCAGCCAATTCCCTTCCGAGATTAAGATTTTAATCCGGAAAATTGAAGGGATCAACACTAAAATAGCCAGACAAAAATTGTCGGTTATTTTTAATAATATATATATATATATATATATATATATATATATATATTAATCAAGGTAAAGTAAGCATCTGGAGGATAAACATCCAAATAATTTCACCCGGGCTTATAACGAGTGTTCAATATCAAATAGAGCTTTTATATATAATTATTTTTATTTGTACAGACATGTACATAATCTTAGACAATGACCTGTCGATGTTATCGATTAACAGCTGTTAGAAACTGAAATCTCATTAGGAGACTAGAAAACCTGATCATTCCCTAATAAGATCTCACTTTCTAACATTTGTTGATTGATGACATCAACATGCCAGTGTGGCAAAATATGTACATGGCTGTATAAATAAAATAAAAAAATATACATATATATATATATATATATATATATATATATATATATATATATATATATATATATATATATATATACATATATATATATATGTCATATATATATGTCATATATATATATGTCATTGTCATAATCGGTTTTGTTAATGATAAGACGGGTAACACCAGAAAACTTCTCTTATAAAATGATTCCACTAGTATTGATCTCGGTATAATATAATCACAATTTAAAAAAAATATATAATCACAACAAAATTCACTACAAATAATAAACAAAACATTAAAATAAAATAAATAAAATGCAAAAGTAGCAATTAATACCCTAAATTAAAATTATCAAACATTTTTATCCACATGATAATTACTTATTAGAATTAAAATAAAATAAGAATGACGGTTGTAATCATAATTTTATTCTCATTTTAAATTTAACTCACTCTGGCCGTCGCCCCATCTCCCTCCTCCCACCCCGGCCGAGATTGAGATCGTCACAGCACTGACACGTGCCAAACCTCCCACGTAATAATTTGAAACACGACTTGTTGGGGTCCTCCCCCTCCCCTCTCATGTCCCATGTCGCCGTTATAGACAAAGCCCCAACTCTATCCCCCTCCCCCTCCAATGTATTTTCAATTTTCAATCTCCCGTTAAAGTGAACTTAAAATTTTATGCCATTTGAATTCCTTTCGCCGGCCCGATGAGTTGGTAGCTATTCGCACCAATGAAACAAAACCTGTTTTGTCGCAACTAATGGAATAAAATCAAAATATATATATATATATATATATATATATATGTGTGTGTGTGTGTGTGTGTGTGTGTGTGTGTGTGTGTGTGTGTGTGTGTGTGTAAAGCAGTAAGGCTACCAACATTTGTAAAAAGTATTTTTGAACATTTATTTATTATTTTGTTATTTTATAATTTTATAATCTTATATTTTTATATAACGCGTTTCAAGCGGTGGTCCGCTCTCATCAGATATGTAAATCCATTTTAAGAAATGTGTTTCGATTTGAAAAAGTGTTGTGTCATTTGAGGAAATGTGTTATTGTTTGGCGTTTCTGCACATGTGTGGGTGTGCGGGGGTGAATGCGTTTTGATATTTTGATATTTTTTTATTTTATTTTTTTAATTTTTTGCTTCTCTGGGTCAAAGTCGTCTGTGTTTTTTTTCAAGTACGTGTGATTCTGACCTTTATTTTATCGGTCATCTCCATTTCTTGAAGTGTTTCGGGTTTTCTTTTAAAATTTATTATTTTTAATGACCTTGCCGTCGTTTTGTCTGTTGTGCTTGTGTGTGTGTGTGTGTGTGTGTGTGTGTGTGTGTGCGTGCGGTTAGTTCTGAATCTTGTACATATGTATATGGGGGCGACAAGTAATTATAAATATTTGTTTTATCTACATACGTATACGTTTTAGCCTTACAGGGATCGTCAGTGTAGAGAAGAATGATTCACATGGCACAGTGGCTTAGTTGGTATCGACGCGGACTGGGAACCTGGGTGTGCCATGTTCGAATCCAAGTCATTCCACTGAAAACGCTTCCATCAAACCCACATGACACTTGTGGCTAATCTCCTGGAGGGGGTTAAATAGAAATCACATTAACACTTGTCTACGGATGGTCTCGGCCTTGATAAAGTGGTGGTTTCTGTTTATTATTTAAAAAAAAAAAAAGAATGATTCACACCGGTCGCTGGACTTGGCGGAGTGACCCATCGTGAGTGTTATCTGTTTCTGTTGTTTGTTTGTTCGTTTGTTTCTTTGTTTGTTTGTCTGTTTGTTTTTTGTTTTGCTTTCTTCTCCACAAACTCTGTACTGGATACGATACTTTCATTTAGGCTTCTGACGAACAGTGAGAAAATAAGATTAATGACAACATTTTATTGGCTGTGAAACAATTGTAAGACCACAAGCTATTCTACTATTGAAAAATAAAAGTAAATGATTTGATTAAGGACTGTTTTTTGGTCATTGGAATATAAAAAATCACTATATATATATATATATATATATATATATATATCATAATTATGTAGATTACAACATTTCACTGCTGAATTTGATAAGGTCTAGATGGAAATCGAGTTTTTGAAGAAACATGTATTTGTGAGAAACTAAATAGTAGATGGGGAGAAATAATCTAGAGTTGATAGGAAGAATCTTTATTTACTACTTAAACTCTGATGCTGTGGTTTAAAACTCTGATGTTGTTAAGCGAAAGAGGGGGGGGGGCGATAGGGAGCGGGAGAAAGAGAGAGGATCTGTTATGACATCGCGAAGTGTTTTAACTTCATGAAATCCTTTGAGACTTTAATCATTAACAAACGTCAAAGTTAAGAAATTATATGTTTAATAATATATGAACACTTCTGACCAAGGGGAAGAATTGCTGTTTTCTGGTTCGGAATCTATCCATCTAACACCTATCGTTGGCGTGATCACGTCCCACATAAGGCATGTCATCACGGATACGTACTTTAAAAACATAAATTGCTGTACCGTTCGAATTCGGTAGACATGAAACAAGCCAGACTAACGCTCTGTATAATGACGATTGGATGAACAATCGAAAGTACTCGCAAAAATTAAACAAACAACAAAAAAAAACTACGGAGCCTACATACGACAATTTGACAGAAACACGCGATGGATCATCCGAAAAGGCGAGAAATAAAAAAGACTAATTAAGCTGGAACATTCCGATGAAAATATGCTGCCTAAATACACACGATTTAATGATAATAATATATACATAACACATACTGACACACTAAGGGGAGAGATGGGGGGGAACAGAGAGAAGAAAAATGGGGGGGGGGAGATATAGAAGAGTGGGGAAGAGGGAGATAATCTATATGATATCACAATGTATTTTGACTTTGTGAAATCCTTAAACTTTCGTCACGGGTGGTCTAATAGTTTGTTAAAGAGAGAAATATTAAGATAGACACAGAGAGAGAGAGAGATAGAGAGAGAGAGAGAGAGAGATAGAGAGATAGCGATAGAGAGAGAGAGGGGGGAGAGAGAGAGAAAGAGATGCGAGAAGAGACAGAGAGAGAGAATGCCAGTGTGGAATGTACTATAGTGTGAAGATATTAGAGAGGTAACATATTAAAACAGGGTGGGTACGATCATATTAAAGATTCATAGATGTTGGGTGAGTAACAAAACGGAAGCGGGAATGGCGTACGTACGAGCCAAGACTGACAAAAACAAAACAAAACAAACTAATAAACAAACAAAAAAAACAACAAACAAACAAACAAAAAGGAAATCCGACCTGATTGAACTGCAAAATGTTTTGAACAAAAATTTTAATTAAAATATTTTCTATTTATTATTATTTTATCTTTTATAGTTTCGTTTTTTTTTTTTGTTTCAAATTATTTTTCATGATGATGATGATGATCATCATCATCAGCAGCAGCAGCAGCAGGATTATTATTATGAATAGTAGTAGTAATAGTAGTAGTAGTAGTAGTATTTTTTTATTTTTTTTATTTATGTATCTATTTTTTTTGTTTCATTGTCATATTAGCTGACCACGACGTACGTCTTTTTTATTATTTTTTTTTATACTTCCGAAACAAGTTTTAATCAAAAATGTGTAAGAGTTGCGTGCGTCGTGGATGAAGGCAAGAATATGAAGAATAGAAGGAGGAGGGGAAGAAGGAGGGGAGGAAAAGGCTGAGGAGGTGGAAAGGGAGGTAATAATAAAGAAGAGTGGGGGCAGAAGGGTGATGATGAGTAGAAAGTGTGAGGAAAAGGAAGGGGAGGAGGAGGTAATCCTAAACAAGAGTGGGAGTGGAAGTGTGAGTAGGAGTGGAAGTGCAAGGAGGAGGAGGTAATGATAAAGAAGACTGCGAGTAGGAAGGTGATGGGTGAGTTAGTGAGAGTTAGCGAAAGAGATTAAAATAAAAACATAAAGAATAAAGAAAAGAAAGAGGGATGGGGAGAGAGGCGGATGTGAAGGGGAGGGGGTAAAATTCACCATCAAAATTTAAAATTGCTGTTACATGTGGAAAAAAAAAAAACGTCAAAATGATGAAAATCGAATGGAAAATTCAAATTAAAAGAATTCCTTAATTAAAAGAAATTAAATTTCTTTCTCTTCGCCTTTTATTGTTTACTTAGTCAAACCAAAGACTTTGTGCTCGAAAGATATTTTCACTCAGCGGACTTCTCTCTTTTCGCGTTCCAGCGCATGCGTGTGCATCTATGTGTACAAAATTGTATCCATGTGTGCGTGTATGTGTATCCTTTATGTATGCAAAATATTATTTATACTTTATGTATGTGTTTATACGCTATTATATAAGCGGATATGTGTGTGTGTTTTTCGTACGTACGTAAGTAATTATGAGTGGTTCCGAGTGTGCGAGTGTATTTATATAAGTTTTATGGATACATACACAGTATGTACTTGCTTCCCAACGAGGGCAGAAAGATTTGTCTAATTAATCTCCCCTGTTAATAAATAATAGATGTAATTCTATATCCCGTGTCATTGTTGCTTCTTCAGCATATTGTGCTCATTGATTTTCTCTAGAACACAAAATGAAGTTCAGGAACGGATAACCACTTTTATTCTAATTTTTAAAATCTATTTGAATCTGGAAAATTATTGTCTATATCTGATGAAAACTTATCAACGTATTAACCCCATTCAGTGAAGGGGATGGGCCTATCGTTTCTCTGGTATTGGTGTGGTACCGTGCCAGGACGTTAACAGCCCTTCCAAGTTACACTCCCTCGGCAAGCGGTAGTGCAACACAAATTTAAATTGCTTCAGTCCAGAAAATGTTCCCCCCTTTTAACAGAGAACAGAAAATGTACTACACTCTGATCATAACTCGACTAGGTTTGTTTACTTGTCTCTCACAGCGGCAGTTTATAGTGAGGGTTCAAGACCACACCAAAACAGAGGGACAAACTTTTCAGACTACGAAAATAGCCTGATCGGTCCTATAATCATTCACTCACTGTTTCCGAAATGAAGAAGACGAAAAACAATAAATGCTTCGCCGCTTCTGAAAGGAAAGAGTAATGTTTGGAGCACTGGCGTTCTAGGACACAACATATACAACACTTTGATCCTATCTGTAAGCATAATCATTTTCAAAGTGGCATAGTGCCCATTCTATTATGTAAAGAATGTATATATATATATATATATATATATATATATATATATATATATATATTTATTTATTTATATATACATATATATATATATATATATATATATATATATATATATATATATATATATATATACATACAATATTAAATTATATTTTTAATAGTTTACCTATGTACGACTTCGTTTTAAGCTTACGGCTCTCATCAACGCAGGGAAATAACAATCTCGAACGGTCAAAGGATACTAACCCGGTCCACAGAGACAACTTGAATCTGTGAGCGGTTGCTTTAGTCCAATATGTCACGGGAGATTGTCACGTGATTACGGAGAAATTAAGTTATATTTATACTGAAAGCGGCGAGTATAATATATATAGTATAGTATAGTCTAGTCTAGTCTAGTCTAGTATAGTATAGTATAGTATAGTATAGTATAGTATAGTATATATATATATATATATATATATATAATAGTATTGTATATAAATAAAAGTTAATACTACATAAGAATATATATATACATATATATATACATACATACATATATATATATATATATATATATATATATACATATATATATACATATATATATATATACATACATATACATATATATATATATATATATATATATATATATATATATATATATATATATATACATATACATATATATATACATATATATGCTAAAACTCTGTGGATATTGTGTGGTTTTCGTTTTGTTTATTAGCTGATTTGCTTGTTTTCCCCCATTCACACTAAATTACGTCATCAGAATAAAGGGTAACGGGCATCTACTAGACGAACTCTCAAGACACATGAGGTATACTATATTTGTACACAAGGAAACTACTCGTCCAAGGAAGGGTAAAATAAATCTAAACTTAAAAATATCTTGACTATGTTTTGCGCCATGGTTTTGTATTCTTACTAATGTTTACTAATAAACATTATGTACAACACCCTTCATTCTAATTTTGATCAATATTCATGACACAATTTTGATTCTAGAAAATGTCTAAGATTCAGAGCTTTAACTTAAGAGGTCTAAAAATTCAGGGAACCTTGCTTAATTGGTGTCTAATGACTATGGATCGAATTTAATGGAAATAAGAAATATTTGAATTCACAAATTGGAAGTTTTGCCCATATTATGCCCGCTAAAAAACCCTTAAAATACTCGAAAGCAACTGAAAGTTGGAGAATATTTATTAATTGATTAGACTATACTAAATTTTCTTCATACTTCACTGTATACAGCATCAGCCAATGAAAATCGTTCTAGCAATCCCACTTCCGATATTCAAGGCCTCTGCCAGAACAGATCTGGTTACATCTAGAGCAAACTCTACAGAGCTGAATATTAGCTTCCTTTTTAACGCATTCTATGGTATTCCCTTGTTCCACAAATTGGTTCTTTTGAACCAAATCACTGTAAATTACAGGTGTTATTATTATTATTTAAATTTTGATGTTTCGAGCAGTCCTCCTCTATTTACCAAAAAGTATATTTCTTTTTTTTATGAACTGAATGAATACGAAACAGTTATAAAAATCTGGAAATGTTCAACTTTTTTAAACGCATATAGTTCGTATCAAATCAACAAGGAGAGTTCCGAGCCAAATGTTAGGACTTATCATGTCGTGAAAGTCCTCTACCACTTCTGGATTTTTCTCGGAGTCTTAACTGCTGCCACACGTATGACCTTCCAGTAACCACCCTCTTTACCCAGTTCTTGATAACAGTAGATACAAACTCTATATAGCCATCTAAACGCAGTTGAAGTCCCTCTTCAAAGATGTACCTACCCTGTACCTGGTGCGGCATTCACCCTGAGCAGGTTGAACTGACTTCCTCCGAAGAAGGGCGTTTCATAGGTGCATCAAATCTACAAGCGGTTCCCAGTTGCATGTATATCTCGGTATGTTGAGATTCTTTGTTGTTCTCTCAGCCAATCGTTGGGCTTCCCACGAACAAAGGTGTGGTTAGTGTTACTTCCTTCCTATATCCTGTTCTAGTGTTCTTTTTTCTATAGATTGGCCTATATCCTGTTTCCTTTGTTGTGTCAATATTATGGGACAATTTATTTTATTTTATTTTATTTTAACACGTGGTTCCTTGTATTTCTATTTTATTATTTTTATTTTTAAATTGTTAAGTGTTTGTTGAGTTGAGTTTTTCTACGGGAGGTAACACTAACGATTAGCTGAGAGAACAACAAAGAATCTGATTTGTTAACTAGCCAGCCGTGTATATAAAAAACACCCAGCAAAAATAACTCCATGCATTTTAGCCTGAAGATTCCTCCGGGGATGAAGTGCGGGAGCCTCTGTGTAGCTTAATTGCCATAAATATATTTTCATAGCTGACTATATATATATATATATATATATATATATATATATATATATATATATATATATATATATATATATATATATATATATATAAGTATTTTATTTTAAAAATATATACATTACAGTGTCTGTTTGGGGTACTGAGGTAAAATTGTGCTGGACAACAGGTACCTGAGTTAAGAAACAGTCTTGTTTTGTATGCACAAATCATCGGCACTTTTTAACGGTCGAAAAACTTCGAGAAAAATGGACAAAATAAACATACCCCAGAGACCATTTGTCCAGACTGTTAAAACCCCGGTACATAAACAGACACTGTAACATATAGTTTTAAATCAAATACTTTATTTGAGCTCTTGTATAACTTACGAATGAGGACTTTATTGGTGTCTGTCAACTAATTTTATATATATATATATATATATATATATATATATATATATATATATATATATATATATATATAGTTGAAGTTCTTCCATGTTTGTTGGTTTGTTTATTTGTATGAATTATCAAAGAAAACTACAAAGTTCGTCGTAAAACATTCACGTTTATAGCAAACAGATTAACTTAGCTATATACAGTGTCCGTATTAAGATCAATATCAATATATATATATATATATATATATATATATATATATATATATATATATATATATATATATATATATATATCACATTTGCACGTACATATGCATACTATGTATGTTAGTGTGCATCTTTATGAGCGGTGGTGTGGTGGCTGACAGTTTGTGGGTGCTCTCTGTATGTTTACTGACTTTTTTGTTTCATTTTACTTGTATTATGATGTATGCGCGTGTGAACAAATTTATGTGCTCGCTTATGTATGTGGATCTGTGGCACGCTGTCACCTACCTGTCTGTGTCTGCGAGCGTGTATGTATGTATGTATGTATGTATGTATGTATGTATGTATGTATGTATGTATGTATGTATGTATGCATGTATGTATGTATGTATGTGTGTATGTATGTAGGTATGTATGTATGTATATATGTATGTATGTATGTTTGTATGTATGTATGTATGTATGTATGTATGTATGTATGTGTGCGTGAGTATTTGATAACCGTTGTGGAATGAATCAAACTTGAATAGTATTAATGTAGTATGTGAAATTCCGAATCAAACAAAAAAGATGTCAAATATTAATCAAATCTGATAAAATTTAGAAAACTATGGAAAATTACACACATTTACGAAAAGAAAAAAAAAATTATGAAATGTGTCCTAATCAGGTTAAGAGTTCCGATGTGTACCGAACATTTGTTCCAAAATAGTGAAATCAAATTCAACAGAATTCTATACTTATTCATTGTAGAATGTAAGTGCTAGCATGATTACATTTTTTAAAATCTAAAACAATTATTTATTTGCATTCAGATTTCGAATAACAGTTAAAGGCTCCTCCTCCGTTTCTAGCCACACTGAAGAGAGAAACATCTATCTGTGAAGGAACTAGCCAACGATAAGTGTTAGATGGATAGATTCCGACCTAAAAAAACAGCAATTCTTCCCCCATTTGTCAGAAACATCGCTCATGGAATGAGGACTAAATGACAAAATAAGGGAAGCGAGCATTACGAGGCTGCCAAAAGTAAAACCAAAGTCCATTTTCTCTCCTGCACTGAGTGAGGATAGAAAAGGTGAAGCGTAGTATCAGAACTTTGCTCCTAGGACTATTAGTCTTGACAGGGTTAAGTTAATGAATAAAAATTAATTTAAAAAAAAATAAATCTAACAACTTTTAAGTCACAGAATATTTCTAATTTTCAGATGGAGGGATAGAGTCTTTCATTTTTCGAGGTGTTCTGAATGTGTATTTCCCCTTTGAAGAACAAGTTTAACTGTACTATTATAAATATAATCTGAAAAATTACATCCTTAAATCTTTTTCTTAGCTTTAAATTCATAGTTCTTCATCAAAGAATGAAGCACTTAAGTAGCCTCGTAATTACGAATATATATATATATATATATATATATAAATATATATATATATATGTGTGTGTGTGTGTGGGTGTGTAAAAGAGTATAGCTACCAATATTTGTAAATATATATAAGAGGGTAGTGCAGTGTCAGTGCAGTTCTAACGAGAGAAAAAGATCTATTTGTTATTTTATCATTTCATAATTTTTATCAAATCAAAAGACGTTTATTCAAATAGATTTAAATATCTGATGAGAGCGCACCATGCTTGAAACGCGTTATATAAAACAATAACATTTTAAAATGATAAAATAACAAAATAATAAATAAATGTTGAAAAAAACTTTTTACAAATGTTGGTAGCCTTACTACTTTACATTTATACATTTCTCTCGTTGGAACTGCACTGATACTGCACTACCCTCTTATATATATATATATATATATATATATATATATATATATATATATATATATATATATATATATGTGGGTGTGTGTGGGGGGGGGGAATCGCTCCAGACAAGGTATGTAATGAGCTTACAAGAATGAAATATAATTATCGCAAAGACATCAGATGCCTGTTGGCCCTAGTCTTTAAAAGGCCAAGGTTATAGGTAGGAGGAAAACAGTCAGAAGAAAGAGAGTTCTTGGAAAAAAGCTACTGGAATAGCTATAATGTATATATATATATATATATATATATATATATATATATATATATATATATATATATATATATATATATATGTGTGTGTGTGTGTTTGTGTGTATGTATAAATATGTATATTTGTATGTGAATAATATGTATATTTGTATGTGAATAATATATATATATATATATATATATATATATATATATGTATGTATATAATGTAAGGTGTGTTTAGATATATATATGAATATATAGTTACATATGTATCTATATATAGACACTTCAAAAACAAACCCACATACCATGCCGGCTTATACACTGTCCCGTGTAACAACTGCCATCAAATTTACGTGGGAGAAACACAACGTGAATTGAAAAAAAGATTGAGTGAACACAAAAGGGACGTAAAAAACAATAACTGTCTCAGTGCACTTTTCTCCCATGCATTAGAGCACGATCATGCCTTCAAATTTTAACAAGCCAAAATCACCAAATACATCCATAACAAAGCTCGGCGAAGACTACTGGAAACCGCACTAATCACCGCCTCCAACACCATCAAACAACGAAATGGCTTCTATAATCTATCGCCCTTAATAAAATAACTTACTTAATAAAATCTTAACCTAGATCATAGATAACCTCCATTTTTCTTTTCGATCTCAATTATACTCATACACATATCTCTGCATACACATCCACACACAACCCCCCACATACACATCTTCATTCACCACGAATCCAAACCTTCTAACTTACAACAAAATCTTCCCTATCTCCCTTCACCCATTTCACCGTTTCGGCCATTTATCTCACACTCTTACCCACCCATCCCTCCCACTCTCAAACTACCTCATTTTTTCAAATCTTTTCCAATTACATGACCCACTCACCAAAATCACCAAAATCACTAAAATCACAGAGCCTCCCCCCTCCTCTTCCCTCACCTCTCCACTTCTCCGCATACACACTCACACAGACACAACCACACCACACACAAATATTCTTTCACCAGGAATCCTAACTTTCCAACTCACTCATTCCTCACATTCTTGACATAGCCACCTGGTGAAACATTCCCCCTTTTCAAATACTTCACACCTACTAAAACAAAATCTTCCTTCTCCCCCCTTACCCACTTCATCCTCTCGACGACTTCTCTCACACTCTTACCCACCCATCCCTCCTACTATCAAACCACCTCATTTTTTCAAATCTTTTTTAAAACCATAACATTACCCACTCACCAAAATCACAGAGCCTCTCCCTTCTCTTTCCCCATCTCTCCACCTCTTCACTCACTGCCATCCACATTATTCCCGCTCACGCCCACCCCTCCACCTTTTTTTTTTAAACTCAGAACCATCCACATTTATTTCATTCCATGCTGCTGACTTAACTAAGCCCGGACCTCGGTCCTCCTGCTCACAGCAGTGGCAACTACTTCTTCCCATCAACCCATCATGTAAACCCAATATTTTCACGTACTTGCATGACATTTTTCTTAATCCTGAAGATGTCTTAAAAATAAAGACAAAACGTTGATGAATATATAAAAAAAAACATCCTTTTTGGTTTTTCCTTTTTCATTTCCCATCACGTCGGATTACCTTCATCCTTCCTTTCTCATATATATATATATATATATATATATATATATATATATATATATATATATATATATATATATATATGAGCTGATGATCCCCATGTTAATATTAGACGCGTAAGGTCTCCTGTTTTTGTTTCACTGTTAGATACTTAACCCCCTTTAAAAAAGAAAAAATCTAATTTTATTTATGAATTTCCCAACGAATGTTGAGTCTGCAATATCTTGGATTTAGTTAGTTTCTCTGGGAATTTAAACTGCATTTTACTTCTTTTTTGTTGTTGTTAAAATGACTCAAAGCTTCTTTAAACTATATATATAAATATATATATATATATAAAGTTATGTTTGCATATATCTTAGTTCAAGTATTAAAAATGAAGTATTTCATATTTAATCTAAGTCTTATGTAAATATGCTTAATATTGGGGGTATAGCTTTACCATAGGAAAGAAGGTAATAATAAAACAAAAGTAAAGTTTCAGACTGTACAAGTTTAATATAAACCAATGTTTCAACAAAGAATAATGTATGGATAATTTCTATAATCCATGGATTTCCAAATAAATTAATTCTATCCTCAAATAAACAAAACTAATAAAATTGAAAGTATTTGTAAATATTATTACTTTAGAAATTTTTTTACCGTCCATTATAATTTCTGCAAAAAACAAAAAAATACGTGTATGAATGAGCAGGAAGTCTTTATAATGATAAATATCAAATATATGATGAGCTGCATGATTTAAACCCGAAGTGTATTATTCATTATTTTTATGTATTATTTGTATTTATTATATACTTAACAAATTTTATTTTTAACATTTCAATGTTATATCACCACATACTATCTATTTGAAATTCTATATTATCTCACTCATATTTTTTTACTTATATTTTACATTTAATACATTTTTTTAATTCTAATTTTTTTTATTTATCATTTTTATTTATTATTTTTATTTATTATTTTTATTCATTATTTTTATTCACAATTATTATTTGTTATTATTTATCATTTTTAATCATTATTATTTATTATTTTTATTTATTATTATTATTTACTATTTTTATTTATTATTTTTATGTATCATTTTTATTTATCATTTTTATTTATTATTTTTACTAATTATTTTTATTGATCATTTTTATGTATCATTTTTATTTTTATTTTTATTTATTATTTTAATATTTTCATTTATTAATTTATGTATCATTTTTATTCATTTTTTATTTCATTTATATTCATAATTTTTATTTATTATTTTTATATATCATTTTTATTGATCATTTTTATCTATTTTTATTATTTATCATTTTATTTATTATTTTTATTCATCATTTATATTTATTATTTTTAATTATTATTATTATTATTTATTATTTTTATTTATTATTTTCATTTATAATTATTATTTGTTATTATTTATTTTTTTAATCATTATTATTTATTATTTCTATTTATTATTTTTATTTATTATTATTATTTTTCATTTTTATTTATTATTTTACTATTTTTATTTATTATTTCATGTATAATTTTTATTTGTAATTTTTTTTAAATTATTTATATTTATAATTTTAATTTATTATTTTTATGTATCATTTTTATTAATGTTTATTATTCATAATTTGTATTTATTATTTTTATTTATCATTTACATTTATTAATTTTCATTATTATTTTTCATTATTATTTTTATTTATTATTTTAATTTATTATTTTTATTCATTATTTTTATTCACAATTATTATTTGTTATTATTCATTATTTTTAATCATTATTATTTATTATTTTTATTTATTATTATTATTTATTATTTTTATTTATTTGTTTTATGTATCATTCTTATTCATCATTTTTATTTATTATTTTTATTAATTATTTTTATTCATCATTTTTATGTATCATTTTTATTCATTATTTTTATTCATCATTTACATTTAATATTTTTAATTATTATTTTTATTTATTATTTTTATTTATTATTTTTATTTATTATTTTTATTCATAATTATTATTTGTTATTATTTTTTATTTTATATCATTATTATTTATTATTTCTATTTATTATTTTTTATTTATTATTATTATTTATTA
>OY744550.1:51106665-51124165 GCA_963556195.1 Sepiola atlantica
GCTGAAAGAGGGGAAAAGGGAAGACATACAAATACAGCTCTTCTAGTTTTAAGCAACATTCGACTGTGAAATGCAGTTTTGATTTCGTGATTAAAACGGTTAGCACCCCTTACTTAAAGACGAAACCTCACCTTTACCCTTACCTTAACCCTAACCCAAACCCTGACCCTAACCCTAACCCTGACCCTGACCCTGCCCCTGACCCTGACCCTGACCCTGACCTTAACTCTAACCCGAACTTCACCCTTACCCTAACCCTAACCCTTACCTTAACCCTAACCCTAACCCTAACCCTAATCCTTACCCTAACGCTAACCCTAAACCTAAACCTAACCCTAACCCTAACCCTAATCCTTACCCTAACCCTAACCCTAACCCCAACCCCAACCCTAACCTTAACCCTAATCCTAACCCTAATCCTAACCCTAATCCTAACCCTAACCCTAACTCTAACCCTTACCTTAACCCTAACCCTAACCCTAACCCTAACCCTAACCCTAGCCTTAACCCGGGCGGAGATAGTTTTGTACTCTTATCGAAAAACGCATGGCGTTACCGTGACTCTACGCCGTCAACGTTCGGGAAGGTCTCGGAAGCGCCGAGAGTTAACGAGGCGAAATCTGCAAAACGATAAATTGAAGACTGGCAGACGATAAATTCAGACGAAGAATATCAAAGTAAAATACATATATAGAAATAAAGAACGAACAAACCATAGCTAAACAATTGTTATTAATTAAATGTTTATTTTCTTTTGTCAAAGGAACTATTGTTAATCAAGTGTTTTTAAATAAAATGTGGTTTGTGCAACGCAAAGTTTAAAAAGATGATTTTTTTGTATAACAAACAACGAAATAACTGTTGTTAACCAATTTCATGTTTGTGTTTGTTGTTGGGTTTTTTTTCAATGTTTTTTTTTTCTTTTTAACATTTTCTCGGTTAGGGTTAAGGTTAAAGTTTAGGGTTAAAGTTTATGGTTAAAGCTGGTCTTTCGATAGAAGTTACCATTGCTGACAGAACTCAATGAGTCCTTCGGGAGATTCAACGCGCTGACACAGATCGTAGAAATTAATTTCTTCCACAAGTTATCGTCTGCTTGCTTGCAATCTGATTGTCTAATGCCTGCTGCAACCTGATTGGTTAATAGTTTCGTCAACTTTGGGGGTCTTCCGAGAGCCTGTACGAACGTTGACGACGCAAAGCCAAGGAAACGCGTGCATTCTCTATAAGAGTACCAATAAGTTTACTCGGATCTTGTCTTAAAATAAACATAAACATCTCAAATTATAATATTAAGCAAATCGTTATTTTTACTTTTATTTATTTTGCGGGAATGAATTATATATATATATATATATATATATATATATATATATATATATATATATATAAATTCCCGAAACAGTTTTTCATGGTAAACAACTGATGATCCCTTAAAATAGTGTTAGAAATAAACTAATATAATAACTGTAAAAAATAAATTGACTTACATGAGTGATTTTCCACTGGAAGACTTGAGACTATAAGTTTTTTTTGTTGTTTTTTTTATATATAGTTTTAATGGTTGAGAAACTTCCGAGACTATATATATATATATGAAAGGATAAAATAATCCGACGGTATGAAACTAAAATTCGTTTGCTCTTGAAAAAGCCCATTTGGGCGAAACATTGAGCTTTTTATGTCTTCCGCTACTTCCATTTTAGTTTGATATATATATATATATATATATATGTATATATATATATATATATATATATATATAAAATTTAGGGTTCATATTTTCTTTTAAGCATCTAATTGAAATTTAATAAAGAATAAGGTTAAATAAATACCTTTGAAGCATTAAAGATGCGATATCAATTTTAAAAGAAAAATAAATCGAAACCGATTTTTTTTCTTTTTATAAACTTCCATTTTTTATTTAGTTTATAGTGATACAAATAATTTCGCCAATTGAAAACTTGGTCTCTTCAGTGTGTCTATATATCGTGATCTTATTGGATTTGGATTTTTCCCGGCTTCTGTTGGTGTAAACAGGCTTAGTGGATGTTGTTGTTTTCCACTTTCAAATACGAGATCGTGAATGCACACGAGATAGGTATAAAATTTAAAGTTCATATTTTTTTAAGCATCTAACTGAAATTTAATAAAGAATAAGGTAAAATAAATATCTTTGAAGCATTTAAAGATGCGATATCAATTTTAAAGGAAAAATTAAAAAAATGAAAGTTTATAAAAAGAAAATCTGGTTAATAAGTCGTAAAACGAAGAACCACGTGTCCATTTATGAGTATATATATATATATATATATATATATATAAAATTTAAAGTTCATATTTTTTTAAGCATCTAATTGAAATTTAATAAAGAATAAGGTAAAATAAATACCTTTGAAGCATTTAAAGATGCGATATCAATTTTAAACGAAAAATAAATCGAAACCGATTTTTTTCTTTTTATAAACTTTCATTTTTTTTTAGTTTATAGTTTATAAAAAGAAATGTTATTAGAGATATAATCAGAGTCCTTAATTAATGTTGCAAGAGCATATATTTTCAATTAACAGTAGTGTGATCTTCCATCGATATGTTACTTTCACGGAAAAACTGAAATCTCAGCTAAAGATGCCGAATTTAACGAATACATCATAAAATAATAATATAAAATAAATAAATGAATTAATATAAATCAGTATAGACTAAAACCATTGAATGGATTAAAGCCCTGAGAAGATTTCTCAAGACGTTCTAAGGTTTCAGATATAGTCCTAAAGAATTTTTCAAAAAATGTTTTAAAACCTAAATTGAAATAAAAAGAAAGTGTGTTATGGTGGTTTCTATTCTTTTAAATTGCTAGGTGTTGGCTGCGGTGCGGTCTGATTTTAAACATTTCTGATCTGATGTTCAGACATTTCATTGACCGTGATGAGATGGCTTTGTAAGGTATTTAATATTTCTGATCTGCACAAGTTGCATTTCTTCGAGATGATGGAATATGCATCCTGGTTCCAGTACCTTTCATTTAGTAATGCATAGAATTGTGTCGTCATGTCTCAAAGATGAATTATGTGCGTAGAACCGTTGCTTAAAGTGGTTTCATTCTATGTATATTTTTTCCTATGATGTAGTGCATTGGATGTAACAGTGGATTATATATAGTGTTAGATTTCACTTTATATATTTTATTAAAGAATTTAAAATGTTTTATGCATATGCAATGTTTCATTCATATTAAATCCTTTAGCTGATTTTTAAAGTTTTAGTACTAACCACTAGTGATGGGGCAATTCCAATACTTTTCCCGATTCCGATACAATTATCGAATCTGTTTTAAGTTCCCGATTCCAATACATTTACCGATTCGGATTCGGATCTTTTAAAATATATAAGTATTTAGCTATAGAATTGTTGATTACCGTAAAACCCCATATTTATTGATGTTTAACCACCAGTGAAACTTAAATCTATAGATCGTTCCCCACAAGTGTATTTTTACGTTTGCGAAAATATATGCACATATTACATGGGGGTTTTGACGGTAATCCTAAATTTATATAAAAATAGAAAACAACAACTCTGTAGCTAAATATTTGGAGATTTTAAAAGAATCCGAATCGGTAATTATGTCGGAATCGGGAATTTAGAACAGAATCGGTAATTGTATCAGAATCGTAGAAAATATTGGAATCGTCCCGTCACTAGTATAGGCACAATTATTTACACCCCCCCCCCCTATTGTTATCGATTTCTTGTGTTTGTGGGGATGCTATTTTATAGTTATGAAATGATTTATAGTTATGAAATAATAGTACTTACATATACTGATATCGGATTCAGAGGTGGAAGCGTGGGCTACTTGGGTTCATTTAATTTTTCCCGGGCAACACCCGTTCACGAATCCTGCTAGTAGTTAATATAAGCAAAACAGTCGCCCGTGACATTGTTAATGTAATGTAGATCTGGTGATAATAATGAATTTTTTAAAAACTAGGCACCTTCAAATCAAACATGAAAGGGGATTTACATGTGTGTTTACATTATATAATAAATTTACGTTAGTAGCTGAACGATGTAGTATTAACATTCTGATATTTATTCACTAATATATTATATTTTTAGCCGCCATTTATGTTTTAGTACGAGTCACTCTACGTTACTTGAATGTTAACATATTATACGGATTCTGAATAATAGTTGAACATTAGACTTTCTTTCCTGGGATTATCATAGTGTGTTACATCGACTGAAGAATCAGTTACATTGGATATCTTTAGCTCTGAGTTTACATTGTATTAATGTAATCGAAGATATCGATTTAAAAATCAAACTAATGTATAGTGTCAATTGAAATATATTTAAATCTACTTAGCGATTTTCTCTCTCTGTTTTATTTCTCCTGTGTGTGTTTCTTCTGCGCCGTTTCTTAGGGTTTTTTTTATATCATTAGTTCTTTCTACAACTTCACTACATATTTCAGTCATTCCCTGAAGATTGATAGACGAACTACCTAACTATAATTTGTGTCCCATCTGCCAAGAAACACGTGTAGGAATAACATAAATCCATACAATTGAGGGTGTTTAGGCCTGCGAGACGAAAATGGAATTGAAGGTACTAATGAAAATTATGATTTTGGATTGATTTTTGCATGTGCTCTTGAATTGAATCAATATAATATATACGCTCTGAACTTTGTAACACAACTTCATTGAGCTTGTAATTGAAAATCTTCGGATACCGCAAGGAGTATAAAATTGAAAATATACATTCCTTACAAAAAATGCACGAAAGTTAAAATGAAAAAAATGAAAAACATCTGTCTTGATTTTAATTTTAATTATTATATTCTGCATCCTCTGTGCTTGTAGGCGTTTTCCTGAATTTTATTGCTAAATTTCTTAAAAGATGCTTTAAAGGAATATGAACTTCCCAATTTGGAACTTTCCGCGCTGCACAGCGTTACCCATATCAAAAACAAGATACCAGTAAATAATAAACAAACTAACAGCGTTGCCCCATTTCCATTCTGACGGACAACTACCATCAGGTACTGCTACTAATTCTACAAAATCTCTCTGCTTGACAAAGCTAGGGTTCTAGCGAAATGATCGCAAAACGAAAAAACAAATACATGAAAGTTAAAATAGAAAAACAAAATCTGTCTTGATTTTTATTTTTATTATTCTGCATCCTCTGTGCTTGTGGCTGTTATTGCTAAATTTCTTAAAAGACGGTTTACAAGAATATGAACTTCCCAATATATATATATATATATATATATATATATATGATAATTTTATTTACACAGACATGTACAAAATAAATCCAACAGAAGATATAAGCGTCAACTAATATCTTATAATTAGTGAAAACATCCGGATAAAAACTGAAGCTCAATATACTGGATAGAGCTTTAATATTATAATATGAAATGAAATAATAAAATAAGGTGTCAATCACATTTCATTAAAATTCAAAGTTCAAGCAAAGTATCTTAACGTAATGGTCTTCTGAGGAGAAAGAATTAACTTTGAAAACTCATGAGCTAAGGACGTTAAGATACTTTGCTTGAACTTTGAATTTTAATAAAATTTGACACCTTATTTTATTATTTCATTTCATATCATAATATATATATATATATATATATATATATATATATATATATATATATATATATATATATATTGTCGCAAGCATGAACGAAAGACGAATTTTATCGTTCATGATTAAAAGTAATTCAAGGAACACAAAATGTCAGCCGACCGGTTTCGCCCTCTCTTAACAAAGGCTGTATTGAGGGATTTTAACGAAAACGAGGGATTAAAAAAAACGGGGTGAAAAGAGAGAGTAGAGAAAATAAAATAGCGTTATGTTATATGTACAATGGAGGATAAATCTTAGAAACTGATCACATCTAGTCCCAATAGACATTTCCTTTGCTTACAAAGTGAGGACATTTAAGACGAACGTGAATCGACTCCAAGATTTTTAGATGGTATAATGAGTGAGCATGACTGAGAATGGTGAAGGAGTCTACGCTAAAATTTCTAGCGCACGGCGGGTTTTAAGTAAATGGTCTGTAATGGAAGACCCGTATGTGTTATTTTGAACGTCCGTTGACCGGAAGGTTCCATTCCTGATCTTACTCGGAATGTGCTGTTGGACTCTACTATCTAATCTTAACATCGTCTTATCCACGTAGTCAGCATTGCAACTACATTTAAAATGATAAATTACATTATTTGTATGGTTGGGAGGGGGGGATAAAACGTATTTACGAGACCACGCCAATAAAGGTTTTGTAGAAAACACTACACGCACATTCGAAGAAAAATAGCAATTTTCAACTGCTGAGCTGATTTGCTTGGCGAATTTCTAACTTACTGTGCCTAACCAAGGTAAACGAATGTAAATCGGACATTTAGTCACCGTATTTGGTTTTATTTCGAAAAAAAGTATTTATTTTCCTTTGGATGACTGCCCTAATCACATCAAGAGGATAGCCGTTATTGGACAAAGTATTAGTTATAGTTTTAAAGGTTTAGTGGGTCCAGATAATAAAGCCTTCCCAAAAAACCTACAAAAATATTCCACAAAGTCGGTCCTAAGACTGAGCCCATAGATACACTGTCTATTTGCTTATACATTACATCGTTAAAACTGAATTCAACGGATGTAGTGGCAATTTTCATCAACTGCACGAATATGCTTTCAGGAATGGAAGGAGACGATAAATGGCTACGATATAAAAAAATCGGCACAGATATCGATAGTTTCCAAAATAAGGGCACAGGTAAAAAGGTTGCTAATATCGTAGGAACACATAAATTTATTCGCAACCTTAGAATCTTGAATGTATTTTGCAAAATGAAATTAATCTTTTAGACAGTATTTACTATAGTACTTCAATACTGGCTGTAAAATATTGATGATCCATTTTGCAACGATTTTTTTTTCCTTGATTAACTTCTAATCATGAACGATAGAATTCGTCTTCCCTTCATGCTTGCGATAATAAAATGTTGTACTCCCCAAAAATTTACTTATTATTCAGTACAGAAAATCAGTACAACATTAGTACCATTCTGTATCAAAAAATAAATAAATATTACGCTCTTAATTTTTATTTTCTCAATTAATTGAGCACTCTGCTGGGATATTTCCTACCATCTTACAAAATAAGTTATTTATTTATATATATATATATATATATATATATATATATATATATATATATATATATATATATATATATATATTCCCGAAACAGTTTTTCATGGTAAACAACTGATGATCCCTTAAAATAGTGTTAGAAACTAACTAATATAATAACTGTAAAAAATAAATTGACTTACATGAGTGATTTTCCACTGGAAGACTTGAGACTATAAGTTTTTTTTTTTTTTTTTTTTTATAGTTTTAATGGTTGAGAAACTTCCGAGACTATATATGTATATATATATGTATATATATATATTTCCATGAAAAATGCCAGTATACTGAAATCATATACCCTTAATAGGGTTAAGATGAAAATTCATATACACTAAATGGACAAAATCAAGGAAATTCCCAAATTTTTTACACTTTTATTGTCATTAAGGGTATGCGAGCACAACACGGCTATGTATTTTACTGATAGGAATTTTTCTTCAGCGCACCTCCCACTTCATCCACTCATGCATAGAGATTTATACTGTAGTGATATCATAATGAAATGGTTTGGTTGATATGTAGTCATACCCTTAATGACAATAAAAGCGTAAAAATTTGGGAATTTCCTTGCTTTTGTACATTTAGTGTATATGAATTTTAATCTTAACCCTATTACTGGCATTTTTCATGGAATGTCATTACTTTTGTAAAAGCTATGCCTTAATACAATTGTTATTTTTAACGTTTTCTGGAATTTTCTGGAAAACTAAGGTATATGGTAAACTGAAATTAAAATGCCATCAACTAAACCCAAGAACCTCTATCTCTGTCAAAAATCAGCTGAATCCATCAAATAGTTGATGAGATACAGGGTGGCACATACGTACGTACGTACACACAGATAACATGATTTCATGATTGACCTTTCTGGATCTCTGGGTTGCCTTGACTAATGATGCTTAAATTTTACACACTTATAGAAGCTATCAAATAAAAATGTTGTGCAAAGTTTTAACTAATTTGAGATTTTCAGCATAGGCCATTCGTGAAGTCTATTATGGGATAGAGCGCTCTCGCGCTTCCATCGATATAAAAACGCATTCAACTTTCAGAAGGCAGTGTGAAGCACCCGCCCGTTTCTATCCATATTAAAGAGACGTGATACGACGAAATGTCTGTCTGTGAATGAACTCTTAATGTATCTATGTAGACACCTATTCTTTATTTATTTTTCATTTACTGAAACTACTCATGAGAGCAAAAGCGGAAATAAATTCTTGTAAATATACCTCAAGACCAAAAATATACACACAATTAAAGGCATATATATATATATATATATATATATATATATAGTGTTGCATCAAAAGCCATTACTTTATAAAAGAAAAACGTAATAGGCAATAAAATAAAATATTGCATATGCAGAGACCCGACAATTTATTAAGCAACAGTAAGAGTTACATACTAAATTATTTTTCAATGTAACAACCGCCGACGAAGACGACCATCTCAAGTAAGTCGCTAAATGAGCCACAGGCTTTAGCAACCATGTCCTTGCCTCCACAATGGCAGCCTTCAGAGAGTCGACCGTGTTATAGGCGTGCTTGTTTGTCTTCGCCTCGATCATGACCGGGAGGAAATAATCAAGGGAGATGCAGTCAGATATGGAGAGGGCCACAAGTTCGGCGGCCAGTGGTCAGGAATATTGTTGAGCAGCCACGCCTCGGTCGTTTTGGCCTTGTTTGCAGGAGCAGAGTCCAGCTTGAAGACGTAGGGGAATCCGGCAGCGACCTCGCCTATCCAGGGCTTCACCACACTCCTCAGCACTTGTTAGCATTTCGTTTACTTGTTCTCAAGTGTCGGATTTTGCTGAAACAACTTATATATGTATATATATATATATATATATATATATATATATATATATGTGTGTGTGTGTGTGTGGGGGGGGGTGTGGTGTGTGTGGGTGTAAATTTTTATTCATACACATAAACAAATATTTATAAGAAATAAAAATGTATACTAAAAGCAGCTATATTTATTATTGATCACTTTTTATAAACACTGGATTTTCATTCCATTAACTTCTATAGAAACAAATACAATAAATGTACTACATATATATATATATATATATATATATATATATATATATATATATATATATATATATATATATATATATATATATATATATACATATATATATATATATAAGATGATTTAATGAAACATTGCAATTCTTCAAAGAATTAGAGCAACAAGTCTAGTATGGCGTACGGTCGTTTCCAAAACATTCTGGAAATACTTTAATTTTAATTTTTTGAATTTTTGAATTTTAATTTTTTTTTCATATACAAAGCCACTCCATTTTACAGAAAATTCGAGGAAGAAAATAATATATATATATATATATATATATATATATATATATATATATATATATATATATATATATATATATATATATATATATACATATATATATATATATATAGTTTTGCAAACCGTGTTAAATATAATAGAATTCCACTGCTTGATTATACTTTCTCTTCTTTTTTAACGTTTCTAGTTAATAAAGAGGGACGTTTGCAATTTAAATTCGGGGATGCCGGAATTAGCGTCACAGGATTTAAAATAAACATTTTTAAAGTGTTGTTAATTGTTTCATACGTAATGATATTTATTTTGTGTTGTTTCTGGAACTGCACCGGTTTGTTGTGTTTACGTCTAACAACTTCACATATTGTGTTCTCGGCTTGTTTTGAAATGAAATCGGCTTGTTTTCTTGTCACCTGAAGATGACTCGACAAAGAATCGAAAGTGCCATTAACACTTATTAAGCACTTATTAATGTTTTTTTTTATTTTGACACAAAAATGATTACGAAAAAAATTGATAAAAATGAAAAAAGGTATAATCTTGCGGAAAATTGTTATGTTTATCAATGTTTGATTAAATAAAATAATGCTGCTTAAATACACACAATACACACACACAGACACACACACACACACACACATATATATATATATGTGTGTGTGGGGGGGGGGGTGAGAGAGAGAGAGAAAGAGAGAGAGAGAGAGAGTGCGTGTGAAACAAAAAACATTAAAAAGTAAAAATAGCGATAAAGTTTTTTCCAATAGGAGATTAGGATACAAATAAGAGTATATATATAGATATATATATATACATATATATATATATATATATATATATATATATATATATATATATATATATATACATATATATATATATATATATATATATATATACATATACATATATATATACAAAGATATATATATATATATATATATATATATAAATAGAGAGAGTGAGAGAGAGTTGACTAGCAACAAAAATAATCATAGCATGATTTTCTAAATCGCGTCCAAATAATATTGTCGTATCGTCAGTTTTCTGATGAAATAATAATCTCTTGTCTGTGGTGCGAGATGGTTTTAAGAGATATCACCTTACCTTGGAATTGTATTTTTATTTACATTAAATCTGGGATTAGTCGCCGACACTATATATATATATATATATATATATATATATATATATATATATATATATATATATATATATATATATATATATATATATATATTATTATTATTATTATTATTATTTATTTAAAAATTATACATTACAATTTCCAGAGATAGACCATGGTTTCATTGAAACAAATTGGTCTTTACTGTTTAGCAAAAAAACCTAAACAGTAAAGCCGTAGTTATGGTTATGGTTAGGGTTAGGGTTTAGGGTTAAGGGTTAGGGTTAGGGTTAGGGTTAGGGTTATAGTCAAAGTTAGTGCGGGTCCTAATGTTAAAAAGTACCCGGCCCCTAGTGTAAAGGTAGTAGTCTGGTTAATGAGATGATTCTAGTTAAGAGTAGGATAGACATTTTTATCACTTTTGCCTAAGGATGACAAACGACACCCATTTTCCCCACACTTTTGATGGCCTTGTGCCTTATTTGTTTTAAATGTAATTTTTTTATATTTTCCTCAAATATATAATACAAAGTGAAGTATCTGTTCCGATTCTACACTTAGTCCATTCTGTCCTCGGTCAGTAAAGGAGATGTCTTTCTAGACTAAGGCGATTTTTATTTTTGTTCAAATCCAGAGTACTCCTTTTGGGGCAGCTGGATTTTCCCCAACATAAAAACAGACCTTGTTGTCTAACTTTGCCCTCGTGGGGAGGGGCAACTAAATAGGAACAGCTACTCCCGCCACCTACAATTTTCTGTAACATCTGTGGAAGACTGTGGCAGGCCAGAATTGGTTATATAAGACATAAAAGAAAGCGTATGTTGAGATGAGAAATGAATCGATAGTCAGTAACGAGATCTCCTAATGACCATAACGGCTATAATCCCATCCCTTTCTTTTATAATCGTCTACATTTCTTGATCTCGCTTCACTAAACCGGATATTAACGGCCGTGTCTTTTCGTGTAAACAAGAAGCCATTGATTATACAATTCGGGGTTGTTTCGCCAGAAAAAAAAATGGATAAACTTTGAAAATGGACATAAAATCAGTGACGACTGTTTACGCTATTAAACAATCACACGTAACCTTACTAGTTTTCGAATTGGTTTATAACTCGAATTGTGTATCGTCTATTTAACGGCAAATCATCCCCGTGCTTAACTAATGGAGAACAATACTACCAACGTTAAATGATCCATTGTATACGCTTAATTATACGCATGATGTCATTTTCTCGCAAAGACGGGAAATTCCTATTGACGTTAGTCTTCGAAACCGGTATTTTCTGGGCCTTCGGGTCTGGATCTACGCCGGTCTATCAGTTTTCCGTCCCGTGCAGTTCTAGGAGGGGCACCCTTCCAGGCTTTGCCTTCTCACCCTTTGAGAGGGGGTTAGTTTATTGCTAATCGCCTGCGGCGCCCTCTACCGTGGAATGCCGACGGGGCTGCCCAGGCAATTTTTAAAATGACCAGAGTGCTCAAATTCTCGAGCGCTGTTTTTTTCCACACTTTCCCGACCTTGTGTCACATCTTACCTTGTGGGAGGAAGATAAATAGAGTTTGTCTTGGAAAGGCTATAGGTAGGAGGAAAACAGTCAGCAACCATAGAGTTCCACAAGCCTGCAGTTGTACTTGAATAGGAAGCTATATTATAACGAGTTATCAGGACAGCGAATTGATGAAGACCACGGAACCAACGAGTAAAACGCGTTGAGACAAAGCAAACACTCTCCTGTGTTTAATTAATGGAGAACAGTACACGAACAGAGAACACGAAAAGATTCATTGTATACGCTAAATTAATCGTAAGGTGTTATTTTTATCGAAAGTGTGGGAGAAATTACGGGTTCATACCTTTGCAATATTCAGATGCGGAGATGTAAAAAATGAAGTTAGAATTGAGAGATTCCCATGTAATGTTATAATCAGGTATTGTAGAGTTGTCCCTTATAATTCAAGTGAGAGCTACATGTCACACTAGTTACGTCACATAGACAAGAAGTCGCTAATCTAACGTGGCGAATGAGTAGATAAGCTCTTTTACCTTTTTGCGTACTCAATCGGTTGAGTTTTTGATCGCTGCTTCCACTCCTATATATGTATACTGTCAAGAACAAATAAAATCACAAAGAGATTGTTTAAACCTAATGGAATTTGTTCTGTTCTATTTTAATAACATTTACGAGAGCTGTTAGTAAAAAAGTAGGAGGAAGCGTTCAACACGAGAGACAGAGAGAGAGGGGGGCTGGGAGAGAAAAGTAATTGCTGCTGCATATCGTCTACCAACGAGAATCAAGCTATCGATGTGATAGGCTGCTGTTCACATAATCGTGGAGGTTTAATAACAACCATAACACTAACCGTGGAGGTCGAACAACAACCCTAACCCTAACGCTAACCCTAACTGTGGAGGTTGAATAACAACCCTAACCCTAACGCTAACCCTAACCCTAACCGTGGAAGTTGAATAACAACCCTAACCCTAACCTTAACCGTAGAGGTTGAATAGCAACCCTAACCCTAACAGTGGAGGTTTAATAAAACCCTAACCCTAACCGTGGAGGTTGAATAACAACCCTAACCCTAACCCTAACCGTGGAGGTTTAATAACAACCCTAACCCTAACCGTGGAGGTTTAATAACAACCCTAACCCTAACCGTGGAGGTTGAATAACAACCCTAACCCTAACTCTAACCGTAGAGGTTAAATAACAACCCTAACCCTAACCGTGGAGGTTTAATAACAACCCTAACCCTAACCCTAACCGTGGAGGTTGAATAACAACCCTAACTCTAACCGTGGAGGTTTAATAACAACCCTAACCCTAACCCTAACCGTGGAGGTTAAATAACAACCCTAACCCTAACCGTGGAGGTTAAATAACAACCCTAATCCTAACCGTGGACGTTAAATAACAACCCTAACCCTAACCGTGGAGGTTAAATAACAACCCTTATCATAACTCTAAGCGTGGAGGTTGAATAACAACCCTAACCCTAACCGTGGAGGTTGAATAACAACACTATACGATACTGTTATAGATCCCCTATTTGATGCCGTGACCAGGATAATGCACAAATTACAACAATTGCTTCGATGGAATTTTAACTCAGAATAGAAGCAATGGAATCCATAAAGGCAACCACTCATACTCCATATGACCTGGTCAGCAGTGAACAAATGAACGAGGAATAGTAAGCAAACATCTATAGTAGTATAGATATATAAGTATAGGCACATTGGGAAATAAATGAAAAGCCTTATGTACTTATTTTTCTTACTCCTAAAGACCATATTATTATGTTTTAGCGAAGTAAAAGCATGTGATGCTTATAGGGATCCGACGACAACGCAAACTTAATAATATTATTGTAAACCCCACAATTTATATATATATATATATATATATATATATATATATATATATATATATATATATATATATTTATTTATTTATTTTGGTACAGAAAAAATAGTACAACATTCGTACGGTCGGTTTCAAACACGGAAGGACAGCCATCCGGCTCTCTTCAGCTTCTGTTGTCATGTTTCAGAAATATATATATATATATATATATATATATATATATATATATATATATATATATATATTAATATATTAACTCAAGTCTTCTTATTAAAATAAAAAATTACTCCTGCAGACGACTAATAACGTCGAAAGCGCTCGAAAAAAATGGCCGAATTAAGAACAATTAGTGAAATACTCTACGTACTGCCACCTGAAACCAGAAGGATAGCTCGACGGTTTGAGAACCTCACGAAGAATATTTACAAACGAGAAATTATGTGAAGTTCAACAACGCTTTCTTAGATGATGACTTCTGCCTAAGTATATATATATATATATATATATATATATATATATATATATATATATATATATATATATATATAATAGAATGTAGATTCCAGAGACTATACCTTTATGTATCAGTGAAGAGTTGGATTCGTTACGACAGACATATCCTGAATTTTCATGATGATTAATCAGCAGAAAATACCATAACAGCATCCAAAAGAAACCGATGGAAAAATCCTCTGGAATTAGAATTGGACTTTTACTTAAAACCTTAAAATTGGACTGCAAATAATATATATATATATATATATATATATATATAGAGAGAGAGAGAGAGGGAGAGAGAGAGAGAGAGAGAGATACACATATATATACATATATATACATACATATATATTTTATAAATACATATACATATACTTCAACAAAGAAAAAAAAATATATATTTTTCTGAAGATGGTATATATGACCGAAAGTACTCAAGTTTATAGAAAAAAAATGTTTTTAAGATAAATAAATAATTTATTTTTAAACACAAATAATTTGCGTTGTGTAAGGTTTTCTAAATATGTTATAAAAAAATATCCTCGTTATGATATATATATATATATATATATATATATATATATATATATATTATACTATTTTTGATAGATAAACAATAATTTATAGCCAAACCTGATGTAAGATTCAAAGATGTCAAACATCGGTTCAATGTGGTTTACATATTGACCCACATATATAATTTTATATTCATATATATATATATATATATATATATATATATATATATAAAGCTCTCGTTAGATTGAGAACTTTAGTTAAGTTGACAACAGTATGTCATTTACAACGTAATGCAAAACTCAAGGCCCCGCCTATTGAGTGTTTTCGACGACTTGCTTATATGGCCGCTGAATTTGCTATTAAAACGTTAATTTACCTTCCCATTTTTAGACAATGCGTTGTGGGAACATCGGTACGCGCATAGACTACTCTGTTAAATATGACTATCGTATCGGGTTCGAACCTTGTGACCAGCAGGTATTGTCTTGTTCCATACTGATGAGTGCAGATTTTGCATGAAACACATGTTTATATTGGTTAATTTGAAATATATTATTCATATATATATATATAATTCAGGTAAAACATCCACAGGGTAGTCATCCCAAGAATTTAAACAGGGTTTATAAAAAAGTTCTCAATATCAAATAGAGTTTTTATATATGATTATTTTTATTTGCACAGATATGTACAAAATCTGCGACACTGGCATGTCGATGTTATCGATCAACAGCTATTAGGAACTGAGATCTCATCAGGCAGAGTTAGAATCCGATCTTAACCGTAGATCATATTTGGAAAGAATGAAATGGAAAATAAAAAAAAAAGAAATTTAAATTTGGAAAGTCACGTGGTTGGGACCGTTAAGAATCAAAATCAAAAAATAATAATATAAAACAAAATAACAAAATATTAATATAAAATATAAATATTTTAAAACAAAATTAATTAGCATTGAGATATCTTCCAGCTTCCGTGATGTTGATCTTTTTTTATTATTTAAACGCTGTTCTCCGAATTTATAACTGATCAAAGTGTAGTATCTGTTCCGATGGATACTGCACTCCATACTGGTATTGTCTTGTCCTTCGGGGCTTAGCTTACGCCGGTCAATGGGTCTGTCCTGTGCGGTTCTAGGAGGTCCACCCTCCCAGGCTTTGCCTCCCATCTTTGGGGATAAGTTTATTGCTTACTGTCTGAGGCGCCCCTACCGGGGAATGCCGACGGGGTAGCCCAGGCAATTTTTAAATGGCCAGAGTGCTCACCTCTCGGGCGCTGGCTTTTCAAACCCCACTTTCTCGACCCGACCTTGGGGCACATCTTACTTGTGTGAGTAGGATAAAAACTGGCCCTGTGCCTAACTCCTGGAGAGGAGTAAATCAATACTTCTATCTTTTAAACTATCCACGAAAGAGTGCCTTTCTTTTTACATTTTATGTAGCAGATAACTGATGTTTTTTTAAACAGCGTAAAATTAATTTACAGTCTAACTTGATAGCTAAAACAAAAGTCTAAATAAAAATAAAATAAAATAATAAAAATAAATACTCCGTCCATACTTGCCGGTACAAACTGTTTTATTTTATTTTATTTCCACACCCGCACAACGCCGAGTAGCCTTGCTTTTTTTTCTTTTCTTTCTCTATTCACCCCAAACAAGGGGGCACATTGCCACTGAGACGTAAGGAGCTATTGCGGATTAGGGGCCATGCCTACGGAGACATTCCAAGTAGGGAGGTGAACAGCAAGATTTCTGTTCAGATGACATTTAAAATTCTGCATGTTAGTACAGTCAGGGAGCAGGGCAGGAATTTCAAAGTGTTGCAGTTAGAGAAAATACACTATTAGAGTAGAAAGCTTTCTGGCATCTGCGGACCTCTACAGTGAAGACGTAGGATTGTTCTGCTTGTTGGGTTGATCGGGGGTACTTACGTCAGGGAGCACCAGTGATATGAGTCCGTCGAAGCACTAGTAAAGTACTAGTAAAGTACTAGTAAAGTACTAGCAAAGTACTAGTAAAGCACTAGTAAAGTACTAGTAAAGTACTAGTAAAGCACTAGTAAAGTACTAGCAAAGTACTAGTAAAGCACTAGTAAAGTACTAGTAAAGCACTAGTAAAGTACTAGTAAAGTACTAGTAAAGCACTAGTAAAGTACTAGTAAAGCACTAGTAAAGTACTAGTAAAGCACTAGTAAAGTACTAGTAAAGTACTAGTAAAGTACTAGTAAAGCACTAGTAAAGTACTAGTAAAGCACTAGTAAAGTACTAGTAACGCACTAGTAAAGTACTAGTAAAGTACTAGTAAAGCACTAGTAAAGTACTAGTAAAGCACTAGTAAAGCACTAGTAAAGTACTAGTAAAACGAGCACAGTGATGCAACATTGCTGGGACAGGGGTTGGAGCTTGGTTTACAGTGCGGGAACTATTAGATTCGAGACTGTCTGT
>OY744550.1:51129165-51139165 GCA_963556195.1 Sepiola atlantica
TGTAATTTTATAAATGTTCTACTTCGTATTGAGCACTTTTGAAAAAAATGGTTGTATTTTCCCTTTATTAACATATTTTGAGATATTTCCGCGCATCCTTTTTAAATGCATATATATATATATATATATATATATATATATATATATATATATATATATATATATATATATATATATTAGTTTTATACGTTTTTATTGCTTTTATACGTACATAAACGTAAAGTTACTTTCATGTATGTATAAAATAATATATATATATATATATATATATATATATATATATATATATATATATATATATATATATGATAATTTTATTTACACGGACATGTACAGAATCTGCGACACTGGCATGTCGATGTTATCGATCAGCAGTTACTATAAACTGAGATCTTATCAGGCAGAGTTAGAATCCGATCTTAACCTCAGATCATATTCGGAAGGAATGAAATAGAGGGATAAAGAAAGAGAAAAAGAAGAAATGAAATTTAATATTTAAAAAATTGGGGCCATTAAAAAATAAAAAATTAAAAATCTAAAAAATCTAAAAACAAAAAACAAAAAATCTAAAAAGTCTCAAATCTAAAATCTGAAACAAACAGAACAAATAAATAAATAAATATATAAAAATAAGGTTGAAAGAGAGGCGTATAATGAAGGGAGAAGTGATAGGAAGGTAGACACATAAAAGAAAAGAAGAAGAAAAAACGTTTGTTGATTCAGATCGAGAAAGAAGAGATAGGAAATAGAAAGTAGAAGGGGGTGTACATGCACGAATCAAGTGTCAAAAAGGAAACGACAGTTATTTTCAAGCAGAGCTTATAAATGTATTTTTCAAGTGAACTATAATATTGTGTATATGAGTGTATGTGTGCGTGCGGGCAAACCGATCAGACGCGTGTAATTGGTGTGGTTGTGGTGGGGGGGGGGGTAATCAAATGTGTCGCCGATTCTGAATTTATATTATCTTTGTATTTTGTCTAGAGTTTATTAGCTTACCATTAACAAATTAATAAATCGAATAAATATATTCGTTAAGTATAACAGGATTAGTAGTAGTAACAATAATAGTAATAATAATGGACACCCATAATAATTGAGATGAAATAATGAAAATAATAATGAATGATAATAAAAATAATAATAATAGTTTAATTTAATTTAAAAGTACTAAAAATATAACTACAGAATAACTAGAAAATGCCGGCGTTATTAATTATTATTATTATTATTATTATTAATAATAATAATAATAATAATAATAATAATAATAATAATAATAATAATAATAATAATAATAATAATAATTAAAAAAATAGTAATAATAACATTAGGAGGTAGTGATAATCATAATAATATTTACATAATAAGATAATGTTTGCCGATATTGTGATATGGGTTAATGGTTGCAATAATGCTGATCATATAAAATAGTAATAATAGTTGTTTTACCGACAGCAGTAATTAGAGTGGTAATCCCAGTAATCTTAACAATCGCCATAATGATAGTGAAAAATTAATAAATAATAATAGAACAGTACAAATAGTAGTAGTTATAATGATGATAATAAAAGCAATAAAAATGAAAACAGTAATAATAATAATAAAAATGAAAACAATAATAAAAATGAAAACAGTAATAATAATAATAATAATAATAATAATAATAATAATAATAATAATAACAATAATGATAACAATAATAATAATAATAATAATAATAATAATAATAATAATAATAATAATAATAATAATAATAATAATAATAATAATAATAATAATAATAATAATAATAATAATTGAAATAAAATAATAAATATAAATATATAAATATTTACATTATCATTACTATCAATGGCAGTGGAAGCAAAAGTCAGGTAACGGTAAAATATTGCAATATCAGCATTATTAATAATAGTAATACTGTTAATTACACTGCCGCAAATAATAATAACTATGATAGTAACAGCAGACATGATACCACCACTAACAACAATAGTGATCGTGATAAAAGTACAGAAATGAAAAATAATTTAATGTCAAATAATTAAGTTTAAAATATCAATAATAGTAGTAATAATTGATAATGATAATCTAAAAATAATCTAAAAAAATATAAAAAATATAAAAATATTAATCAATAAATGGATAAAAATATAAAGGGATATTTAAGGGTAAAGAAATATACAGAAGATGACAATTAGTATTAATCGCTGTGGGTATTATAACAACAACAACAACAATAATAATAATAATAATAATAATAATAATAATAATAATAATAATAATAATAATAATAATAATAATAATAATAATAATAATAATAATAAAACTAAAACTAATACTTTAGTTTTATTATTATTATTATTATTATTATTATTATTATTATTATTATTATTATTATTACTGTTTTCATTTTTATTGCTATTATTATCATCATTATAACTACTACTACTATTTGTACTGTTCTATTATTATTTATTAATTTTTCACTATCATTATTACTAGTGTTAAGATTACTGGGATTACCACTCTGATTACTGCTGTCGGTAAAACCACTATTATTACTATTCTATATGATCAGCATTATTGCAACCATTTACCCATATCACAATATCAGCAAACATTATCTTATTATTTAAATATTATTATGATCATCACTACCTCCTAATGTTATTATTACTATTTTTACTATTATTATTATTATTATTATTATTATTATTATTATTATTATTATTATTATTATTATTATTATTATTATTATTATTATTATTGTTATTATTATTAATTAATAACGCCGGCATTTTCTAGTTATTCTATAGTTATATTTTTTAGTACTTTTAAATTAAATTAAACTATTATTATTATTTTTATTATCATTCATTATTATTTTCATTATTTCATCTCAATTATTATGGGTGTCCATTATTATTACTATTATTGTTACTACTACTAATCCTGTTATACTTAACGAATATATTTATTCGATTTATTAATTTATTAATGGTAAGCTAATAAACTCTAGACAAAATACAAAGATAATATAAATTCAAGTTGCTAGTTTTAGTTACAGCTGGTATTTATAAACAGTTCCACGCCGGTAAGATGTGATACAGGGTTTAGTATTGTGGGTATGAGTGTATCTGTGTCTGTGAGTGTCTGTGTGCCGCTTTTATGCTATATGCGATCTAGATCGCGACCTCTATTAATCGTTGGTAGAATTAAATTTAGCGGACAAGCGACGTAGTTTACTATTGTGTCGGCTAAAGTCAATAGACTGAATTTACTCCCCAGAAAGCGTTGTTATTAATTATTAATAAGGTCATACCTAGAATAGGCTGAGAGATCTAAAATTTAGGAGCCTCTACTGAGGGCAATATTTCCAGTCAGCCAGCAGATACCTTTTTAGCTGTTAACACGTCACTGTCATTGTCCATGAGAAGATTCTTATCATAAATTCTAACCCATCAAATTTATTTAAAACGAAACATTTTTTTTTAAAAGAAATTATCGAGTTTTTCTGACAACACGTTTTTCTTAACTAAAAAAAAAAAATAAAGCTGTCAAAATGAAAATAACACGTTAAAAAATATTGACATGGAACTTTTACAAAATATATAAAACTAACAAAAAAGTTGGCTTAAGAAATTAAAGCAGTGTGAATTACTGTTTTAATATTTTTAATTAATAATTGCGAAATATAGTTGTCAATAAAATTCGATGTTGACTTTTGAAAGTATACTCACAAATTTATAATCCGAATGTACCTTATGATATCGTACATAATCTCAGCTAGAAATAAATTTAACGGGTTAGAATTTTTTCACAATCTTCTTGGAGCAATGACAATGAAGTTTTAGCATCTTAAAAGATATCTGCTGACTGACTGAAAATATTGCCTTCAGTAGAGCTTCCTAAATGTTAGATCTCCCGGCCTTCTATAGTGATAGCCGTCATTAGTACCAAGTTTTCTTATGGAAATCGCTCCAGACAAGGCATGATGCCACTTGATGTAAGGAACTAAAAAATACTACTTCCAAGTTGAAAACTAACCAACGTAAAGTGTTTGATGGATAAATTCCGACCCAAAAACAGTAATTCTTCCCCCTTTGTCAGAAACACAGTTCATGGAATGTGAGGACTAAATTGACAAAATAAGGGAAGTGCGTGCCATGAGGCTGCCGAGAGTACCTCCGAGGTCCACTTTCTACTCTCATTTAAAGCGTGACGCAGATATGTACATACGTAGGTTATTGACAAGGTTATTGATATGTATGAGCTTATTTCGTACGCCATTGTTTAGTTTAAATTGTACGTTTTGTATTGTGCAACTTTTAGATTGTGTCCCTTTGTCTTCCGTAATGAATTTTACTTTTCTCTGGCGAATACAATGATCTGCTGTAACTCTTGTCATACCTGGTTTTGATACTAATACTATACCTCTGGGGTGCTTTTGTTATGTATATTTCCCTTTTGTGTGCGCACACAACATGCAAGATTAAATGAAACTAAAATCGATACGTTCAAACGGAATCGAAAGAGAGAGGAAGAAAGAGAGAGAAAGAGAGAGAGAGAAAGAGAGAGAGATTAAGGGTTCTGTCGATATAAGCAGACTCTCGGACAGATAATCTACGTTAAAGTTGATGAATTGGATTAGAGATTATGATAAAACATTAATTGATTTTCTGCCCCGGTGAAGAATTGTTTAACTGTTTGGACAAGTCGATGGCAACGCAGGATGTTTTCTTTGATGGATAATGTTTACCCGTCGGCAATCAAGGAACAACATCTTGCCATTGTTATTTTCGTCTTTTTTTTACATAAGGCCTCGTTTTGGGTTGATCGACTCGGTCGCCACTGTTATCTTTTCATGAACTCAGAATTAAATCTAATCCATTCTGACTGGCCCAAAAAGACGATCAATGAAACGAAAGATTAAAACTCGTACGTTTAAGATCTCTCCTGAATTAGAATAAGCAATACATCTATAACATTGACGCTACCTACCTACGCACTTGTCTGTATACCTACGTTATTATCAGCGTCACGTAGTAATCTGATACAAGACAAAATGGATTAAAGTACAAAGAATCGAACCCAAATAACTTCAAACCAATCAAAAACACTACCATATTACAGTCTCAGGATTCTATCTTCCATGGCATTACAAACTCCCCACATTTAAGAGGAGAGTGAACATTTTTTTTTTACTAATGAGTCACCACTTATCAAGGTCAAAAGCCACTCGATGATAAGAATTAATGAAATAGGTGGATAGTTTGTTCAATGATGATGAATATTATGAGAGGATTGAAAATAATTAATGGAATGAACAAAGTTGGATTACTTATAAGGACAGTTTTATTACATGCATTTGTTGACATTGGATTTAAAGACGCGCGTGTTGTAGTATGCAGCGAAACAGTCCTGCGGTAATATGTGCCACAGATTGGAAGTCCTTGGAAAGAAACTACGTTTATGGAAATTCCATCAGTTAATATGCACACGAGGGAAAGGAAAGTTTGTCTTCGTTGTGATAGAAGAAGGAGTTCTTGCTGTGAATGTCTTACAAGAAAGAACCAGGAATTTGGAGCCCAGTCGAGTATTTTCCATGAAAATAACGCTAGAAAGCTGTCGCCTGAGGCGAATTAACGGAAGTAGTAACCCTCCATTTTGTGGGGAGTCTGAATATTCCTCATTGAACCGAACTATTGCCTAACTTTGACCTCGTAAATAAAATGCTGCTATGTCGAAAACCGTGTAGAAGAAATAGAGTTTACACGACTTGGAATTTTCACTTTCTCACTGTGGAACACGTCACCACGAGTTTGCTTATCTGTGAGCTATGGTATGGGTTACGGTTAGGGTTGGGGTTAAAAAGTAATGAGTATCAAAAAATATGAAAACCGGTGTTTATTTTTACGTCCCCTCTGAATATATTTTACATAACCCATAGTTAGTTGCTATGCCGTAAAACAAACCAAACCAAACTAAACCAATAATATGTTTTGTCTTCTTGGTTTATCTTTATTTACTTCACTTTACAAAAATAGAATTAACGTTAAATTGTAGTATCTGTTCTTATAGTATACTAAATTTTCTCTCTCCTCGGCCAGTCAAGGCAATTATTTATTTTTAATTTTTAAGAATGGATGAGAGTTCTTCGGTTATCAGATGCATAACAGTTGAGGTAGCAGGGTCAGTTCACGAGGGAAGTCCAAGGAAAGCATGAGAGGAAGTGATAAGGATGGAATTGACAGAAAGAGGGATAAACACCTGACCTGAGATAGGTTAGTTTAAGAAGTCAATTTCTAAAAGCCAGCATGTAAAACAGACGTTAAACCAAATATAAAGATTATGTAATTGAGTAAAACTAATTAAACTGAATGAATAAGTGAAATTAATTAAAATACACATGTTCATGTTATTTTTAAAAGGTAGTCAAATAAAACTAGGATTTTCACGGAGTCAACAAATACGCTTTCTAACTGTGGAACACGTCCCCGTGAGTTTGCTTATCTGTGGGCTACAACATGGTCCTCTGCAAATTCAATGGCAATAAACATATGTCATAAATCGTTCCCATAAGTAATTAAATGTTGTTCATTCCTTTCATTATTTCCATTCCTCTCATAATAGTCTTCATCATTCAACTGACACTCTATCCCTCTTATTAACCCGCATCCTTGAGTGGCTTTTAGTCTTGATCAGTGGTGACCAAGGCGATCCATAATACAGGCCTGGCAAACACACGACTGGGTTCCACGACTTGGGGGGGGGGGCATGTGAAGACCAAAATTACTACTAAATAATAATTACCGAGAAAAGTTTTAATAAGAAATTTCTTAGTAATGTCCAGTAATTAGCAACTATACATATTATTAGGAAGCAGCTTACAATAATTGATTTATTTCTATCAAATCAAATGGAAAAAGTACAAAAATATAGATGAACTAAATCCACAAAAAATCACTTTATTCATTATGAATTAGACACACTTTAGAGTCAATTATTTATATTGACTAATTGATTACAGGAAATATAATGACATAATACAATCAGAAAGCAAATTCAACATTTTACAAAATCAAATACTTTATAATCAAAATAATGTTCAGAGAAACGATTTTGATAAGTTTTACAAAATGTTGTTATTTTTGTTACATATACAATTTAGTTTTATAGAAGATGAAGAAAATGTTTATTTCTTTATTATACAATAATACAATTATTATCTATTTTTATTATTTATTTATAATTTATAATTATTATTTATTCATAATTATTATTTATAATAATTTATTATTATTTATTTATTATTTATTTATTATTTATTTATTTATTTATTTATTATTATTATTTATTTATTATTATTATTATTATTTATTATTACTATTTATTTATTATTTATTTATTATTTATTTATTTATTATTATTTATTTATTATTATTTATTTATAATACTTTATAATAATTTATTATAATTATTATTTATAATTATTTATAATTTATAATTATTATTTATTATACAATAATACATTTGTTTTTTTACAAAAGATGAAGAAAAAGTGTATTACTTTATTATACAATAATACATATTATACACAGTCTAAATAATAAAATCAACTTACATTAACAAGAACATAAAACTAATAAAATATAGGTAAAGCCGGGGGGATGTAAATATATCTGATAACTGCTTGGAAAATTATGCATTATCAATAGTGAGTATGTTATCATGAGAATTCTATCAACATTTTTTTAATAATTATATTTTAAGATAATTTCAAACTTTTAGTGATGGTTCTTTATTTGCCTTAGGTGAATCAAACAAATAATCATTTTGAAAAATATATTAGATAATATAAACGCATGCTCTATTTTGATATTCAAGTGATGCATATCAGAAACTGATGCAAAATTTTACTTGTGGATCAATCACTCAATTAAAATTAAATTAACAAGTTTAAATACGTTTAACGCTTGAATTGTACTATAAATCTTTTTGAATTTTATTGCCTATTTCGTTCTGTATTCGCCGGAGTAAATAAAACAAATGTTCAATTCACAAAGTAAATAAAATAGGGTTCTAGTTCATTATGACAAATAAAAAAGTTTCCTGTTCACGGAGTAAATAAAATAAGTTTCCAGTTCACGGAGTAAATAAAATAAGTTTCCAGTTCACGGAGTAAATAAAATAAGTTTCCAGTTCATGGAGTAAATAAAATAAGTTTCTAGTTCAGAGTAAATAAAATAGGTGTCCAGTTCATTGAATAAATAAAATAAGTTTCCAGTTCACGGAGTAAGTAAAATATTTCAATCGCATGGGTACGTCTCTGAAGACGAAATAACCAGCAAGTTCATTCATCATAGACTGAAACTGAAAAAAGAAAGCAAGCGAAGAAACGAGAATTAAGTAGGAAAACTGTTTGTAGTTCGATAATTCGAACGATTCAAGACGGTGTTATGTTTCATACTTCACCCCAAACAAGGCAAGTTGCCACTGTAGACGTAAGGGGCTACTGAGAATTAGGGTGAACGTTAAGGGGATCATCCTAAGTTGGGAGCTGAGCAGCGAGATGTCTGTTTACATTAGTTTTAAATTTTTTAATGGCGGGGAAACATTGAGCAGCAAGAGAGTTCCAGAGGCCGGCAGCACGAGGAAAGAAGCTATTGGAGTAGAAGGCTCTCTGGCATCTGCGGGCCTCCACAGTGAATGGATGGGACGTAGCTGATTGTCGGGTTCGTCTAGTGTATTTACGTCAAGGAGGCACCAGAGCAGCAAGTTCATCGGAGCTCAATCCATTGAAGTATTTGTAAAACAGGCACAAGGATGCAACATTGCGGCGATGGGACAGGGGCTGGAGCTTGGTGGATAGTGAGGGACCTTTTTTTAGTCTTGTCTAAGAGGGAGAGACTAGTAGATGATGAACCACCTCAGATGTGACAACAATACTCCATGCATGGGCGGATGGTGGCTTTGTAGAGATATAGGATAATGTCAAATGTGAGATGTTTACTAGGCAATGCCTTGCATGTATTTGTTGTTTGTCACCGATTATATATTACAATGTCACAGTTTATGAATTTTTAAATGAAACTAAAGTGGAACAAACAGCAGAAGTGTTTATGACCCAACGTGTCCGCGGTACTTTAATATAAAATATCGAGCAATGCCGGTGCGTGAAGTTGTCTTAGGTGTGGAGAAGTTTGCACAGAGTAAATCTCATCATCTAAGCGACTATCACTCTTACCTAAATAAGAAGAGAAAGTCTACGTAATTGGAAACAACAGTCGCCGCAGGTTTTATATCGAACTTTGCTTTATTCTATATGTCTTCCTTCGAATGAAAGCTGAAAGAGGCGTGGGCATATCTTACGATGGTAGATATCAATCACCATGCCCATAAATGGCTAAACATTGTAAACACCGCATACATCACAAAATACCAAATCCATAGCGACCAGTAGATGTCAAGTGGATTTCGATTGTCAAATGTAAAAAAAAGCTTTCGAAAAATATTTCCGTGTGTACGTTTTCAGCGTCCCAAATTATCTTTTAATCTATTGACTTGCGAATTCAGGACGCTGTCCGTGTGTATGTTCTCGGGATTTCAAATTGACGTTATTTTATCTATTGAAACACTGATTTTTGGAAAGCTGTTGCCGTGTGTATGTTTTCAGCGTCCCAAATATTTCCCCAGCTTCTTGAAATATAAGTTAGGGTGCTGTAAACGTACACAAACCGGTTATTCGATTTGAAAAAAAAATATGTATAAAATGAAATAAATTGATAAAATCAAGTACTCATAAACCTTTTAAAATTGACAAAATTAGTTCTATACAGTCTTAATGTAAAGAAAAAATAAAAGTCCTGCATAATTACTTACCAAACGATTTGGGGCGATATTTACATTTTACATTTGCAACAAACGCAGCGATTTCATTGGATAAGTTTGTTTAATTACTAACGTTACTGGATAAAACGTGTACTTTCCTTTA
>OY744550.1:51141665-51241665 GCA_963556195.1 Sepiola atlantica
CATCTAACACTATTGTTGGCTAGTTGTTTACCATTAAAGTAGTATTTTTTAGCCTCTTGCATCAAGTGGATCCATGCCTTGCTGGAGCGATTTCCATTAAAAATAAAAATGAAAATATAATTTGTTGTATGTTTTAAGACAGAAAATCAGCCAAAAATCTACGCGGCCTCTATTGTGAAAATCATCTTTCGTTCTTGTTAGCTCTTTACGTCAAGTAGCGTCATGCCTTGTCTGGAGCGATTTCCATAAAAAAGGAAGTTTCAGTCATGAATGTCAAAGCTTTCTTGTGTGTCACCGTTCAATTATAAGCAAACCCGACTTACGACATGTAAACTTGTCAATAACTCCGACATAATCCTTTCTTTGCACTGCATTGATTTGGGCTGTGATGGTACTTTTCAATTTAGGAATAATCCGAGGAATTATTTTGATAAAAATTATCTTTGAGATAACCCTGCAGATAAAAAAAATGAGGGTTATGATTCGGTGAGTGTCAAAGGTAGCATCTCCTACTGATGAGCCGAGCACCAAAGTTTCCCCGTATATAATTGAACCGCGATAAAAAAACAAAGACTGTTGGGCATTCAAGACTGAAATTTGGTGGACAAGTCAGGCGCAGACTGAAGTTGATTTGTACTAAATATAGTTAGATTGCAGAAAGGATAGTGAATTTTATTAACGATTCCATGTGTGGCGTTTACTTTTGGTCACCATGTAGCAGTAATTGCAGGTGCCCTGGCAATATAATTGAAAAATTTGGAAAATATTGCAATACAAATTCTGTTAGGATGAAAAGAGCTGACATATTACGAAAAAAAAAACCTGGAGTGAGGAAACCAATCCACATAACCAAATAACACTAACCGACTACAGCTAAATTAAAATAATATAACTGTAGCCTAAAATCAAGCCACAATCCCAAGGAAACATTGAACATGGTGAATATTTATTGGTTAAATTTGAAGATATGCAAATAAAAACTATGAATTGATCGTCAGTAAAACACATTGGCACCAATATGAGATGGTAGAAATACCTAGGAGGGATAGCACCACTCAAATATCGATAGGAAGGGAACGGCGAATGCTTGAATATTGAGAAGAGTCATTGAAAAACATCAGCCGTTATACGCAAATAAATCACTGGTAAACGGCTGGTATGAGAACACCGAGTCAGTTACCATAATAATTACATGGAACAGAAAGTACTGAAAATATTTTTGCTGTCACTCAAACTCCAGAGAAAACAATCGGTTATTGTCAGCAAGAAATTACTGATAACAGATTATGTGGGAACATTAAATTAGTTTGAGAAAAAATCCTTGAGTGCGGAAACCAGTTCGCATGATCAGCTAACGTCGACCTATCACAGATAAACTGATGAACCGAAATAGAATAAAGTTGTGTAAACACACCTAGAAACACGGGACAAACATTACACATAACCGTGGGAACTAAAACTGCCAGAGTAGATAAAAACAATCACCAAATCTGATTTCCTCTGTGCCTAAAACAAACGCGGTGGCACCAGCATCAGCATCGTTATGAAAGGTCAGGAAGGGTAGAATAGCAGAAGAGGGAAAGCACCATCCATACTTCCACTGGAAGATCACGGATAGGACTGGAATCATAAAGAAGTTTATTGCCACTGAGATTCCAGAGAAAATAATAGCCGGTACCAGCGATAACTCAATAATAAACCGCTGTTGCGAAAACGCAAAACAGTGTTGAATATCTACCATCTGTTGTCATTCAGGTTTCAGGGAACACCACATGTTGTTACCAATGAGCGATCGATGGTAATAACTTGTGTGAGAAAGCCTCAGTTGATACTATACAAAATAGTTGTGACGGGTCAAGGAGGATGGAAAGGTTGCGGCAATTACTGGGACTTTAGGGAGGCTTATTGTCACTTAAATCCCAGAGAAGACCAATGGCCATTGCCAGCGAGAAATCGATGGTAAATGACTGTTACGATAACGCAAAATGTTTGCAATGTATCTCGAAAGAAGTGGAGAGTACTGAAAATCTGCGGGGACTTGTTGTCACTCAGACTCCAGTGAACACCACCGGTTATTGGCAGAGAACGCTCACTGATGATAGCAAAGTGAGTAAATAATAATAATAATAATAATAATAATAATAATAATAATAATAATAATAATAATAATAATAATAATAATAATAATAATAATAATAATAATAATAATTGACCCCAAAGTTGAAATGGTCGGATAAGAAAGAGTTCCTATTTAGTATCGCCCCACCCTTTCCGAATGAATTGTCTCGATTAATTTGCACTGAGGCCACGCGAAATCGACGAGAACTGGTAAATATGTATTTACTTAAAATTGTGTTTAAAATGCTGTTTCTTTGCTATCAACTGGTTTCAAAAAATGAATATTCTTTTAAAATGCAAAGGCACAAACTTATACTAAGTAGACACTTAAGATATTTTATGTAAGTGTCTCGTCTGTTGTATTGTACGCCCTTCATGTGTGTGTGATAGTACACCTTATCCCCCCCTATGAAAATGGGAGATAAGCACTACCCTTGTGACAGGATCACAGGTAAATTAAGCCTGGGGCTGGTATTGTCACACATATTAAAGCATGAAATGCAATCAGATAAAATTAAAAGCCGTGGAATTCAGAAGAAATATCTGAGTGTCATAATCGGCAGATGCCCTCTCGTTAGGCAAAATGGCGTACCCGGTCGACACACTGTGAATGTTGGCTCTCTTAATTTAATGAGCAAGAAGATCACTGACCAAAAATAGATGAGTAACCTCTCTTACACGACAATAACACAGACCAAACACGGGAAAGCAGGAATTAACAAAACAACAAACCAAAAAAAGCCATAGAAAGAAATAGATCACAAAGGAGAATAGACTGATGCTGGAATGCTACTTTTTGGCTAAGATCAAAGTGTAGTATCTGTTCCGATGGATACTACACCCCATAGACTGGTATTGTCTTGGCCTTCAGGGCTTGATTTACGCCGGTCTATGGGTCTGCCCTGTGCAGTTCTAGGAGGTCCACCCTCCCAGGCTTCGCCTCCCCTCTTTGGGGAGGAGTAAGTTTATTGCTTACTGCCTGAGGCGCCCCTACCGGGGAATGCCGACGAGGCTGCCCAGGCAATTTTTAAACCCCACTTTCCCGACCCGACCTTGGGTCACATCTTACTTGTGGGAGTAAGATAAAAACTGGCCTTGTGCCTAACTCCTGGAGAGGAGTAAATCAATACAGAAGCAACCCCAAAGGCCATCGGAAATAAATTATAAATCTATGGGGCATGTCTACTGACTACTATACAACAGAACAAAGGATAGAAGATCCTTAAGAAAGGGTAGTCTTTAAAGGTGGAACTAATGGAAATCCAACGAACGGAAATGCTGTAACAGATCTAGAAACACATCTTGTAGAAGACTGGAAAAACATAAACACTGAAACTGAGGAGACTGAGAACTATGAAACCACAAGACTCACCGAGGAAGAAACATCAGAAATTAAACATATCAAAAGATTTATGAACGAGGACAAAGAGAAAGTCTTATCCCTAAGGAAAGAAAAATGGAAAAAATTAAAATTAGAAACAGAAAAAGTGAACAGACTTTTCCTATACGTCTCAGTAGATACTCTTGCAGACCTAGAAAATAAACTTATCCATGCAGAGGCCAAATTAGTAAGTATGAAACTTAAAGGAAAGACAACCCCCCACCCCCCACCCCCACCAGAGAATGGACCGACAAAGCTTGGATGGGAAATTATACTTGAAACCCAGATCAGAAAACTTTAAAAAGAAGCTAAAACCGTAAATAGGATCACAGAGAAAAGAAAACGATGGAAGAAGTGAAAGAAGAAAAACTAAATAAGAAACATCAAGAACTGAAACAGAAGATAGCAGCAAAAGAGGGGAGACTGATACAAATCGGGACAGTACACACAAGAAAAAGGATTTCTGAAAACAATGAAAGTCAGTTTTATCAAAACATAAATGGAGGAAGAACAAGAACAGAACAACCAGACCTGACAGAAACAAAACACTTCTGGAGCAAGATATAGGGAAAACGACAAGATCATAAAAGCAATGCTGAATGGCTGAAAAACATGAAAGAGCTTCATGAAATTGAAGACGGAACAGAGACTAAAATCACCGAAGGAACACTCAAGACAACCCTAAAGAAAATCGGAGATTGGAAAGAAGCAGGCTACGATGGAATACATGTATACTAGTTTTAAAAAATGATCGACCCTACATAATAGGCTGATGAAAGACCTAAAAAGATATATCCACGAAACAGACGTATCAACATGGGTGACGAGAGGAAGAACTACACTAATACAGAAATACACTGAAAAAAGGAAATATTTCAAGTACCATCATACCAATAACCTTTTTTACATACCATGTGGAAAACCGTAAACGCACAACTTAGAAAACACATCTACCACTCTCTGAATCACCGTGGACTATTCACTGGGGAACAGAAAGAATTCCAGAAAGAGAAAACAGAGACACATGACCTGTTATAAATAGATCAAAAGATCTTGAAGAAAGTAAAAAGCAGAAAAAAACATGGCCATGGCATGGATCGGCTACCAGAAAGTCTATGGCATAATCTCTCAAGCCTAGATAATTGCGTGCTTAAGGGTATCATACAACTTTACCAATCAATGAAAACATGGAAACTTGCACTGACAGCTGGAGACAACACATTACTGAGAGGAATATTCCAAGACTGCCTAACACCACTATTGTTTATCATAGCTATGATGCTTTGGCCTTTTGGCTAAGATCAAAGTGTAGTATCTGTTCCGATGGATACTGCACCCCATAGACTGGTATTGTCTTGGCCTTCGGGGCTTGATTTACGCCGGTCTATGGGTCTGTCCTGTGCAGTTCTAGGAGGTCCCCCCTCCCAGGCTTCGCCTCCCCTCTTTGGGGAGGAGTAAGTAGCTTACTGCCTGTGGCGCCCTTACCGGGGAATGCCGACAGGGCTGCCCAGGCAATTTTTAAACCCCACTTTCCCGACTCGACCTTGGGTCAAATCTTACTTGTGGGAGTAAGATAAAAACTGGTCTTGTGCCTAACTCCTGGAAAGGAGTAAATCAATACTCAACAATATACTCGGGAAATGTGATGCCGAATACAAGTTTTCAGACACAAAACAAAGAATAAACCACCTTATGTATCTAGACGACCTGAAGCTACTTGCAAAAAAACAAAAAAGGCTGGAAAAGCTGATAAACACTACCAGAGTCTTTAGCCAGGATATTCAAGTCGAATTTGGAATGGAAAAGTGTGCACTGCAAGAAATGGAAAGAGGAAAACTAGAGAGATCGGAGAGCATGGAACTGCCCAACCGAGAGGAGACAATTGCATTTGGTGAACCTATAGATATTTGGGAATTCTGGAAGAAGAGACAAATAAATCAACAGAAATGAAAAAGAAGATTAGAAAAGAATACGTGAGAAGAACAAGAAAACTCTTAGAAACTAAATTATATAGCAGAAATATAATAAAACGAATCAGCGATATACTGGTCTATTAATAGGCTGGACAAAAGAAGAACTTCTTGACCTGAAGACCAGGAAACGAATGACCATACATAATTCACTACTCCCAAATTATGATATTGATCGACTCTACAGAAAAAGCATAGAAGGTGGAGAAGACTTGTAAGTATAAAAGACTCCGAATTGGAAAAATACCTAATCCAGAACATGAATGATACATGTAGTAGTGAAAGGAAAAACGAAAATAAGCGAAAAGAAAAGTTAAAAGAGAAACAGCTACATGCACGATTCCTAAAGATTGACGATAGAAGAGACTTACGAAAACATCTGGAAATGGCTAGGAAAATATCTCTTGAACAGAGAAACGGAATTGCTACTATCAGCTGCACAGAACAATGCGATTAGGACAAACTACATTGTTACACCGGCCGTTCTTACACAGGAGAAACAACACCGGTTGTCACTATAAATAATGCGAGTCACCAGAGACACAGAGAAGACAAAGCACAGTCTTGTAACTGTCTAGCCAAGTGCTAGTCACTTTCTTACTTTGTTAATTCACTTGTTAAACCAACCCTCGACTTGACTTCCTTTATTTATTATTTACTGTTGGACAACTTCACAACATACATCAAAGCTAAAGTTGATAAAACCAAATAAAACAGTAAATGTAGACTCTCTGAATAAAGAGATGGAATGGGATATAACATGATAAGTTAATGCAGCTAACTAGCCCAGAAAAAATACAACATACACGATTACGTGGGGAGATCAGTACACTGGAAACTATACAAACGAATGCATTTCGAACACGCAGGTAAATTGTGCAAACACAAACAAGAGATAGTACTGGAAAACAAAAATCACAAAATATTCTGGGACATGGAGATAGAAACAGATAAACTCATCCAAACAAGAAAACCGGACGTGATAATAGTTAACAAGAAATTAAAAAAAGGCTAAATTGTAGATTTTGCCGTCCCAGCAAATCACAGGGTAAACATCAAGGAAATGGAAAAACGAATCAAATACACGGAAATTGCCAAAGAAATTAAAGGAATGTTGAACATGAAGAAAGTCAATATAATATCAATAATCGTAAGAGCACTAGGAACAGTCCCCCCCCCCCAAAAAAAAACTGGTAAACAAATTGGAGGAATTTGAATCAAGGGGTAGATGAGACTATACAACAGATGACAATGATGAGGAAATCACAATTCTTAAGGAAAATCATCGACTGAGGAAACCAAGCCACAAAAACTACGAATATAAACCAGTCGCATCAAAGTTTCAACATAAACAGAACAAAAACTTAAGAGAAACCACATGAACACGAGAGAACTGAAATTGCAGGAAATTTCATAAACTGCCCCCGTCCCACTCAAAAAAGGAAGCCTCGGTTGAGACCAGAAAAATAGTCGTGAAGAACAGACCGATAAGAAAAAACAATTACCGGATGAATAAGAATAGAGATAGTACTAGGACCTGGGATAAGACCCAGAAAAAAAACACGCGTCTCATCCAGAGAAATAAATAGTAGGCGACTGTGGTGATAACGCAAAGTCATTCGCAATGGTTATCGAAAGAGGTGGAGCGTACTGAAAATCAGCGGAGACTTTTTATCACTCAGATTCCGGGTAACACCACCGGTAATTTTCAGTGAGCAATCACTAATGATGGCATGTGTTAGAACTCCTAGTTTAATAATTAATAATAATAATAATAATAATAATAATAATAATAATTAATTAATTAATTAATTAATTAATAATAATAATAATAATAATAATAATAATAATAATAATAATAATAATAATAATAATTAATTAATTAATTAATTAATTAATTATTAATAATAATAATAATAATAATAATAATAATAATAATAATAATTAATTAATTAATTAATTAATTAATTATTAATAATAATAATAATTAATTAATTAATTAATTAATTAATTAATAATAATAATAATAATAATAATAATAATAATAATAATAATAATAATAATTAATTAATTAATTAATTAATAATAATAATAATAATAATTAATTAATTAAATAATTAATAATAATAATAATAATAATAATAATAATAATAATAATAATAATAATAATAATAATATTAATAATAATAATAATAATAATAATAATAATAATAATTAATTAATTAATTAATTAATTAATTAATAATAATAATAATAATAATAATAATAATAATAATAATAATAATAATAATAATAATAATAATAATAATAATAATAATAATAATAATAATAATAATAATAATAATAATAATAATAATAATAATAATAATAATAATAATAATAATAATAATAATATCCCAACATACACTATCAGAGACCTAAACAACTTGATATATGCGGGGGCAAAATCAGTAAGTATGAAACTAAAAAAAGAAAAAAAACCTGGCCACAAGAATGGGCCGACAAGCCTGGGTGGGAGATCAGACTGGAAACCCAGATAACCAAACTTTGGAAAGAAGCTAACACCGTAAACAGGATGAAAGAGAATAGGAAAATATGGAAGAGCAGAAATTCGGTTCACAAGGAAAGACTGGATAAGAAACATGAAGAATTAAAACAAAATATAGCAGCAATAGAGGGAAGACTGAGACGATATAGATACAAGTCTGAACAACAAAAACAGAACAGAACCTTTGAAAACAATTCAAGCCAGTTTTACAAAAACGTAAACAGAGAACGAATAACAACAGAACAACCGGACTTGACAGAGACAAAACACTTCTGGAGGAAGATATGGGAAAAGCCTAAAACACACAACAAAAATGATAAGTGGTTGAAAAATATGAAAAATGGACTACAGGAAATAGAAGAAGGAACAGAAACGGAAATTAATAAAGAAACCATTAATTACACCCTAAGGAAAATGGCAAACTGAAAAGCACCAGGCTATGATGGAATACATGCATATTGGTTTTAAAATTTACGACCCTACATGAAAGGCTAGCGGAGAAACTGAGAGGATGTATCCACAAAACAGACATACCAGAATGAATGACCAAAGGAAGGACAACGCTTATACAAAAAGATGCCAAAAATGAAACGACCCCAAGCAACTACAGACCAATAACCTGTTTACCAACAATATGGAAAATCCTGACGGGAAAACTGAGAGAACAAATCTACCAATCCCAAAACAAATGTGGACTACTCCCCGAACAACAAAAAGGATGCCGTAAAGGGGAAAAAGGGACGCATGACCTGCTATACATCGATCAAAAGATCCTGAAGGTGGTAAAAAACTAAAATAAAACATATCCATGGCATGGATTGACTACAAGAAAGCTTCCGACAAAATCCCTCAATCATGGAAGATTGAATGTTTGAAAATATACAAAATACCCGACAGGATAATTAGTCTTATTAAGAAAGCAATGGGAACATAGTGACTAGAACTGGCAGCCGGGGGACAACACCTGACTGAGATAAAGATACAGAGAGGCATCTTCCATGGAGACTCCCTATTACCACTACTGTTTATAATAACCATAATGCCACTTAACTGCATACTCAGAAAATGTGATGCCGGATACAAACTTACAGACACAGAACTACGAGTAAACAAGATGATGTACATCGATGACTGAAACTATTTGCAAAAAGCAAAAAGGAACTGGAAAAGCTGATACATACAACCAGAATCTTCAGTCAAAACATTCAAATGGAATTCGGAATGAAAAAGTGTGCACTACTAGAAATAAAAAAGAAAAAACTGGAGACAACAGAGGGCATGGAACTCCCCAACCAAGAGGAAATTAGGGCGCTAGGCGAACAGGATAGCTACAAATATATTAGACTTCTGGAAGCAGACACCATCAAATCTACAGAAATGAAAGAGCAGATTGGAAAAGACTATTTACTAAGAACAAGAAAACTCCTAGAAACGAAATTATATAACAGGAATCTAGTAACAGGAATAAACACTTGTGCAGTAGCACTAATAAGATACTCTGGATCATTCATAGGCTGGACCAAAGAGGAACTCAGGCACCTTGAACAGAGGACAAGAAAATTAATGACCATGCACAACGCACTACATCCAAAAGACGATACAGACAGACTCTACATGAAAAAAAATGGAAGGGGGAAGAAGACTGGTAAGTATAGAAGATTGTGTGGAAGACTCAAAAAAGAGCTGGAGAAATACATAACTCAACACATGGAAATCCTTATGACTGCAGCAAATGACACCGTTCCAACGAGCAACTCGATAAGCATTGAAACCAGAAACAAAACGACAAGAAAAGAAAAATGGAAAGAAAAACAACTACATGAACGCTTCATAAGACTGACAAGTGAAGAAACCGACGAAAATAGCTGGGCATGGCTAAGAAAAAGACACTTGAGCAAAGAAACGGAATCTTACTGATGGCTGCATAGAACAATGCAATTAGGACAAACTACATTAAAGTTAAAATAGATAAAACTCAGGAAAACAGTAAATGCAGACTATATGGACAAAGAGACGAAACAGTAAATCATATAATAAGTGAATGTAGCAAACTAGCCAGAAAGAATACACGAACAGACATGACTGTCTGGGGAACGTAGTACACCGAGAACAATTGAATTACGAATACACAGACAAATGGTACAAACATAAACCAGAAACAGTACCGGATGTTATGATAATCAACAAGAAGGAAAATTCTTGTAAAATCGTAGACTTCGCCGTTTTAGCAGAACACAGAGTGAAGATCAAAGATACGGAAAAACGAAGTAAATGCACAGAACTAGCCATAGAACTGAAAGGAATATGGAGCATGAAGAAAGTTAGTATAATACCAATAATCGCAGGAGCACTAGGAACAATCCCCAAAAAACTGGAAAAAAAGACTTGGAGAAATTGGAATCAAAAGGATCATTGAGACTATGCACAGGACGGCAATGATGAAAACAGTTGCAATCTTAAGAAAAATCAACGAATGCGGAAATCAACCCGCATAAGCCACATGGAATCTACAACAGGAAGAAAAAAAAACACAGAAAGAACACCACACCACAAACAAAGGAACAGAAAATGCAAGAAACATAACTTAATGAGCCCCCCCCCCAATAAATTACCCGTCCTCAGCTTACACGACACAAAAATGAACCAATGAACAGAAATAGCAAGAAACACCATAAGCTCCCCATAAAAAACTTATATAAAAAAAAATTGTACCAGCCTAGGCTGACATCACACAAAATATTTGCATAGGCTCAAGGAGGATGAGAAGACCGAAGAGGGACAGCACAAACCAGACCTCCACTGGAAGTGCGGAGACTTCTGAGACCTGAGATAATTTCTCGTAAGTAAACACTACTATTACTACTACTACTGCTACTACTACCACTACTACTACTTCCCCTCCCCCCCCATTCCATTTCCCCTCCTAAAAAAAGATGGTGTCAACCTAGACGGTTGACACCACACAAAATATTTGTAACGGGTCAAAGATGGGTGAGAGATTGAGCATGGACAGCAGAAACTAGACCTCCACTGGAAGCGCGGATGATAGTGACGATGATGATGACGACGACGACGACAGCGACAACGACAACGACAACGACAACGACGACGACGACGACGACGACGACGACGACGACGACGACGACGACGACGACGACGACGATGATGATGATGATGATGATGATGATGATGATGATGATGATGATGATGATGACGATGACCATGATTATGATGACGATGACGACGATGATAATGATTAAAACAGTCGTAATCTTAAAGAAATTCCTAGAATGCGGAAACCAAGCCACATAACCAACGCACGTCAATCAGCCACAAGTTCGTAGAATTAGAAATAAAACAACAAATATAGGAAGATCATCACACGAGCCAAGAAGAAGAAGAAGAAGAAGATGAATCAGGAAGAGAAGGAAAAGAAGAAGAAGATGCTGAATCAGAAAGAGTAAGAGAAGAAGAAGGAGAAGAAGAGGAAGAAGAAGAAGAAGAAGAAGAAGAAGAAGAAGAAGAAGAAGAAGAAGAAGAAAGAGGAATGTGAAGACAAAGAAGAAGAATATGAAGATAAAGAAAAAATGAAATGTGTACAGCACTGAAATAGATTAAAAAGATGAGAGAGATATATATAAATAAGGAGAGGGGGGATAGTGGAGGGAGATGATATATATAAACAAAAATATCTGAGTTCTAAACTTTTACTCCCTCAAAAACAGTGCCCTTTGCATTGTTTTGTTATGTCCATAACATTAGCCACATATCTATGCGTATAAATCCCTAAAGTCGCTATCAAGAAGAAAAGGAATATTTTTTTATAAATAGTGAAATACCGCATCTTTAGACCGCCACCCCTTCCCCCCCCCCCTCCGACAACCATCAATATGAAAATTCAGCTTCCAAAATAAGAGGAATAATAAGAAGGCAGAGAAGAAGAAATATATTTTCATCAATAAATGCTTAATTTCTCTTCTTTTTTTCCATTGATAGGAAAAGTTCTACTGCAAAAAAAGGAGGAATAAAAAAAGAAGAAGAAGAAAAATCGAATTAAATTCTAACAACAATGAAAAGTAAAAGAATATAAAAAAGAGAAACAATCGATTGAATCAAGACTGAAGTATTGCAACAAAAACAACAACAACAATATAAGAAAACCAACCACTACATAAGAAGAAGAAGAATAAAACTCTCTATCGAGGAGCTCTTTTCGGGTTAGTGGGTAAGAAAGGGATGGGTGATGCCGAAATAAAGAAATTGGTAATTCTGCTTCCTTCCCTTTTTTCCCCCTCTTCTTCCTTTCGGTGCAATGAGAGTAAATCTTGTCCATCTCATCGGAGAAGGATCTGCCAACAACTCGAAACAATCAGATCCTTTTTCCAATGGACGAAAAAGTCGGGCAAATTAATAGGAAACGAAAGCTTGCAAGCAATTGCAATGCAAGTACAATAATAAAAACAAGAACACAATAAAGAAAATCCCTCAAATACTTCTGTCAAATCGTATATATTGTAGGTAATTATATAAATATGTGCTGTTTTCTTAGAATACATTATTTGATTCCCAGGTCTATTGAGTCGGCTAAGTAAATGAGTGTATAGATTTACTTATGTTATGATATATATATATATATATATATATATATATATATATATATATATATATATATATATATATATAGATATTAATATACAAGGCTTTTACATAAATAAAATTATAATTACATACGCGTGTCTGTATTGATATCTGTTTTCGAACATATAGATATATATTTATATTTATGTATATGAAAGTATTTATTTACATGAATATATTCATCAGTATAAATTCATATATATACATAGATTTATTTATATAACGTTTGTATATATATATGTTCTTATATATATATATTTATATATATATATATATACATACATACATACATACATACATTTATACCTGTATACACGTTTGTGTGTGCGTTCCCTATACATTTTATCGATAATGTATTATTTATTCTCGAAGATAGTACTTAATTATTTATATGGATATTCATAGAATTAAAGCGTTATCTGAATATTATTGTACACAAATTAATGGATTTTACGAGGATATTCATATATATATATATATATATATATATATATATATATATATATATATATATATATATATATATATATATATATATGATACAAAATGTCCGGTTTCTATGAATAGAACTTCTGGTTCCTTTAGGGAACTGTTTTCTGTTGGCAATGCATAGAAAAGGTTTTTGATTTTTCTGCTTGAAGTTTTTTCTCCGGAAGTGATCTGATGGCTTTCCGATGAACTGCATTAGCGAAATATACCATGGTAATTATGTTTATTCCTAATTGTTCCTTCCTATGCGAAACAATTGTCAGGAATTTAAATTTAAGTCGGCAAGTTAAAATGTGAATAAAGACTTGGTAATTGGAATTTAAAATACAATTGTTCACTTAATATATCATCACTATCACCATCAAGGTTTTGATCATTCTGGGGGAGGTACACCTCCATGGTTTCCGACCACCTTATTGGTGATTGTCATTCAGGCGATTTAGCCATAGTTAACTGTCCACATGCAGCGCCTTTTTCCCCCAAATGGTCAGCCATTCAGTACTGGGCAGGCTCAACGTCGCTTAGCTTCAGTGATCTAACGGGAACCAGTGTTTCAAGGTGATTATGCTGTATACACACACATATATATATATATATATATATATATATATATATATATATATATATATATATATATATATATATATATATATATATATAAGTACTTGGAAGACAAATCCAAACTCTGGTTAAAGTGGTTTGAGAATATATCTGGTCGTGAGGGTCTATTCTTCAAACTCTTGTAGAAGTTTGTGACATATATCCATTCTATAGACGTTCGGCACGAACGCAGACCCCATGATATTATTGTACCCTATTTATTAAAACTGAAATGTGCTTATCCAAGTGTTCTGAGTAATAAAGTCTCAGAATATATCTAGTTATGATAGTCTATCTCTAAAACCAATACATATTTCCATTCCATAGACGTTCGGCTCCAACGCAAATCACACGATATTAACGTACCATCTTTGGATACAGACAAATACTACATTTTGATCCTAGCCCGTAGGCAAAAAAAGTGTTTCATTTCTAATTTAGCGTTCGATACACACGCGAAATCAGATAATTTTAAAAAAATTACTTTTTATGCATGGCAACTTCGACGATCGTGCGATCACATCCTTTAAAACAGGTAGAGGGTGATAACATACGTACGAACATGAAATTGCCTTAGCATATTATTATATTTGTTAGGTGGATACATGTCACCTAATAATATGTTTACATATTTTATATTTAAAAAGAAATTGATTTGTTTTAATATTTAAAAGGGAAATAACTCTTGCATCCTAAAGTGTTCTACCTTTACCAAATACGTTTTGGGTGAAAGAGTTGTCTGCCCCTAGATTTGACCAGACGATAAATAACGGGAATATTCAAATCGAGGACGCTTACCGAAAGCAACAACAAAACCTCACCATTTTAGTTGCAATTCTTCCAGTTTAGTGTTCTTGATCTCTATATAATCGTTTTCATCCATTTATTTGTTCATTTTTGTTTCTTACGACTCACAAACTACTTCACAACAATGTCGATATACAAAAATATGTACATAAAGAAAATGTGTATTTTTTTATGTGTGTCTGTCTGTAAATTGCACAAAGAAATCTAGACATGAATTTATAAATAAATAATATTCTGTGCGATAAATAATAAAATGTGATATTTGTATTTGTGACTGCTAACTAAGGAAACCTGGCATTATTTATGAACATACAGAATTGTAAAAAGCTTCAAGTGATAAAAGTGGATATTATTTATTTTCCGTGTTTTAAAAATATTTTTGGAAAATAAAAAATAGACCTTCATTTGAGAACAAAATATTGTTTACAGTAAAACATGTGTGAGGTATATATATATATATATATATATATATATATATATTGGTCACTTTTAAGACGAATATCCCAATGGCACGCGGAAAGATATATAGAAAAGCAGGTAAAACGGCATAGTTTTCGAGAATTGCCACTTCCGGCTAAGAATGTGTTCAGCAGAAAGCGGTAGAGTGCGAAAATCAGCGCCCCGCTATGTTACGTTCTTGCTAGAGATAGTACTTTTAATGGAAATATATTGCATTCTCGTTAGGGGATTGTTAATTATTCTTATTTTTTAACAAGAGTACAAGGGTACAGAATAGTTAACAAATCCCCCTCCCCATTTTAAGAATGACTTTCTAAATAATAGCGTTATTATTTAGAAAATATTTCTATTAAAAGTACTATCTCTGTCTTCCCGCCCCTCGCATTTTTAAAAGATAGCCTCTTTCATGTTTAGAATGGCTTTCTAAATAATAATGTTATTATTTAGAAAGTCATTCTAAACATGGAAGGGGCTATCTTTTAAAATTGTGAGGGGCGGGAAGACAGAGATAGTACTTTTAAAAGAAATATTTTGCATTCTCGTTAGGGGATTGTTAACTATTCTTATTTTCGAACAAGAGTACAAGGGTAAAGAATGGTTAACAACTCCCCCTCCCCATTTTAAGAATAACTTTCTAAATGATAACGTTATTATTTAGAAAGCCATTCTAAACATGAAAGAGGCTATCTTTTAAAAATGTGAGGGGCGGGAAGACAGAGATAGTACTTTTAATAGAAATATGTTGCATTCTCGCCAGGGGATTGTTAACTATTCTTATTTTCGAACAAGAGTACAAGGGTAGAGAATGATTAACAAATCCCCCTCCCCATTTTAAGAATGACTTTCTAAATAATAACGTTATTATTTAGAAAGCCATTCAAACATGGAAGGGGCTATCTTTTAATAATGTGAGGGGCGGGAAGACAGAGATAGTACTTTTAATAGAAATATGTTGCATTCTCGCCAGGGGATTGTTAACTATTCTAATTTTTCCACAAGAGTACAAGGGTAGAGAATGGTTAACAACTCCCCCTCCCCATTTTAAGAATGACTTTCTGAACAATAAGGTTATTATTTAGAAAGCCATTCTAAACATGGGGAGAGAAGGTCGTTGTTAAAAATGTGACATGGCAAGGATAAGGAAGCGACTGGAGAAGACAGATATCGTACTTTTAATAAAAATATGTTACACTTTTGCTCCAGGCAACGGGAAGACAGGGCAATGGTGAGGGGAGCTTGAGAGATGGGGGGGGCGACCGAGGATGAGGAAAACAGAGATAGTACTTTTAATAGAAATATGTTACATTTTTACCACGGGCAACTGGGAGAGGTAGTGATGGTGATGGGCAGGGGAGTGGGGAGAGGGGGCGACCGTTGAAGAGACAGCGTTTGCCTCGAGCAACCAGGGGAAAAGAGAGATGGTTATACTTTTGCCTACAGAGAGGGAGTAATAAATAAATAAATATTTATTACCAATAAAACTCCAAATTTTCTAATGAAAAAAATCACTTTTCACAATTTCTTATGCGTTGACCTAGTTATTTGTGGTTGTAAAATAAACAGGGGACTGATTTTTGCACTTCACCGCTTTCTGCTGAACACATTCTTAACCGGAAGTTGCAATTCTCGGACATGATGCCGTTATGCCGAAAAGTCCATTGTTAATAGATAAAGTTATAAACATCTCAACCACGAAGACTATTACGAAGTTACGTATGTTACCTAGTGGGTGTACTCGACGTTGTCCGGGTGTCAAATATCGTAAGATATTTCATTACACATATCCACGTTAAATGTTTATTAGCATGCTACGGACATTATTAAATAAATCAAAGCTTTTAACATTATCAACAATTGAGATGAGAACAGTAGACCGAATAAGCGAAATAATACAAAGAACGTTGTAAGAATAACATCCAAGACAAGAACAGTAGTCTGAATCATCAAAATAACACGAATCATCAATCCTCATCTAAAAAATTCCGAAATATTAATTGATGAATTTAGAGATTCCAGTCTCTTTTGCGAATCTATTTTCAAATGAGTTAGAAATAAATAAACAAACAGATAAACAATAAAATATGCAATCTATATAGTCGTCTGTTTCTAATATGTTTTCCAAAATGGAAAATGACGCATTAATTTCTAAAGAAACTACATTATATGCAGTAATTTGATGTGGAATTTAAAAAAAATACTTTTCTGGTCGTAAATAAATCAGACATTGTTTTGTGCATAAACAAATGTATGTATATTAATAAGATGCAGGTAAATATATTTAATAAAAAGAAAATCACACATGTAATGATTTGAAGGAAAGATCCAGTTGAATAAATGTCCGCTGTCTTCTGTCAGTTTTGTCTTGAGTTAGTCTTTTTGAGGGTATGAAAAACGCTTAATATTACAGGGCGACGAAAGCGCGTACAGGGGAAACAGCCAGGAACAAGATATAGATAACAATTTATGTACTTTAATGATTATGTAATGATTACAGCAAGTTGATTGCTACATGTATGAAATTTTAGTTTAGAATTTGACAGTGTTGTGATTGGCACATGGTATTTCTACCATGGAAATATAATTGGAAAGGTTAGCATACACAAAACGATGGCGTGGGTCTGGTGAGAGGGAGAAGACAATTGAAGGTCAGAATAACGGCGGAGAATTGTTTAAAAAGAGTCGCCATAAACTGGTATCGTCTTGGCCTTCGGGGCTTGATTTACGCCGGTCTATGGGTCTGTCCTGTGCAGTTCTAGGAGGTCCACCCTCCCAGGCTTCGCCTCCCCTCTTTGGGGAGGAGTAAGTTTATTGCTTACTGCCTGAGGCGCCCCTACCGGGGAATGCCGACGAGGCTGCCCAGGCAATTTTTAAATGGCCAGAGTGCTCACCTTCTCAAGCGCTGGCTTTTCAAGTCCCACTTTCCCGACCCGACCTTGGGTCACATCTTACCTTGTGGGAGTAAGATAAAACTGGCCTTGTGCCTAACCTCCTGGGGAGGTAAATAACATTGTTTAAAAAGAGTCAGAAATTACCCATTTTTGTCGGTATCTCCCGGCTGTTTACGTAAACAGATAGAAGATGCCGAAGAAAAATTCCCCGGTCTCAAAATCAAAACGAGGCGACGCTATCAAACAGAGAAAAATAATGAAACAACGTTTAAAGCAAGAGAAAAAACAAAACATTCACCGTATGTACAATTTTATGACGAATAAGATATAGCTAAACAACTGTTAAAATTTATTGAGTTTTTGTTTGTTTGTTTTTTGCAAGAAAGTTTTCTTTTCACGAAGAAAAGTTAAGTTTTTTTTTTGTTGTTTTGTTTTTTGTTCCGACAAATTGTTTTTTGTTTCTTTTTGTACGGGTACAGATGTTGAACCAGACTAGGTTAGAGTTAGTTTAGGGTTAGTTGAGGGAGTAGGGTGAGAAAAAATAAACACTGTGTTTTTACATTTTTTTAGAGGGGTAGGGTTATGGTGAATAACCAACAACAATTATTTTAGATCGTTTAGTCCTTCAGGAAACAGAATCGTCTGTCCTAACCCGATGAAATCCATTATCGTTTTAATCAATTATCTTAACTTAATGAATTTTACGATTTACTTGATTCGCAATTTAAACACAATAAAAAAGAACATTTTGCGTCGCCAGAGATTGAGAAGGAGACGGAGTGAGAGAGCAGAGGGAAAGAAAGAGAGAGAGGAAATAGAGTGAGTGAGAGAGAGAGATCAGTCACCCCCTCTCTCTCTCTCTCTCTCTCTCTCTCTCTCTCTGTCTCTCTCTATCGACTCTTAAATCAGTTTGATACAAATTTAGTTATCTTTTAGATAAGACTGTAAAAAACGTGTTCCTATTTTTTTTTTTTATTAAATCACTTGAATAGATTGCTGTTAACATCGACAAAACTATTGTATATATAGAGGAATAATAGCACACTAAATTACAAATGAATAACATTAAAAATTAATTTATTATAGACGGTTTAAAAATAGTTGTACACATTAGGCATTCAAATCGTATTAATAAGAAAATATCTATATGTACTTGAATTTGTAATGTTTTTTTGTTGTTGTTGTTTTTTAACATGGTTCTACCCCCCAAACAAGGCAGGCCGCCACTGTAGTCGTAAGGGGCTACTGAGAAAAAGAAAAGGAGAGAAGCTTGAGGGGGGGTCAGCCTAAATTGGGATCTGCGCAGCGAGATGTTTGTTTACATTAGTTTTAAATTTCTGCATGTCTGTACTGTCGGGGAAACAGGGTGCAGGAAGGGAGTTCCAGAGGCCAGCAGCACGAGGAAAGAAGCTATTTGAGTAGAAGGCTCTCCGGCATCTTGGGGCCTCCACAGTGAATGAATGAGATTTAGTTGATTGTCGAGTTAGTCTAGTGAATTTACGTCGAGGGAAACTCCTGTGCAATGTTTTTAATCGCAGAGTTTTGTGTGGATCTGAAATAAGACTATTCCGAAGGGAACTTTTATAGGTATTCATTTTATTTCTAAATTTTAAATTGTTTTTGTTGTTGGACATAAGTTGCCAACAACAGATGAACCTTATTCTACATATCCATTTGCTAAGCAATTAACAAAGAAAAAGTGTGATTGTATACACATGAGAAACGGTTGTTATTCTATGAAATAAATAACAAAAAGAAGTTAATTACACATCTCGCCGTCGTTTTTATTAAACAATTGGGGTTAGGAATTTTCGGAAACTCCTGTATCAGTTTTCAACCAAATATGAAATGACGAAAATCAGTAGAGATATCCTCGTTGTTTAGAAACGCGTGCAAGAATTACGTTGCATCGTTTATGAATCGGTCTAAACTGTTGTTTTTGTTTTGTTATTTTTTCTTGTTGCGTGTCTGTATCGATCCCATGTGAAGCTTAAAATATATGTTTAATCTCATGCCCACCAATCCTGTTGTATATATAAATAATGAAAACACGTTAATTACAGATCGTTGTAATTCATTGTTAAATTCGTCCGGTATGTTGGGACATTTTAGTGGTATACTTAATATATTGTTAAATATATAAGTTTTTAAATGTTTCTATAGGAGGTTCGCCATTTTCGGCAAAATCTGCGAAATTATAAAAGTCAGTAGATATATGACCGTTATTTAGAAACGCGTTGAAGAGTTACGTTGCATGTACTTTATATATATATATATATATATATATATATATATATATATATATATATATATATATATATATATATATATATATATATGTGTGTACTTGGGACTTCAGGGGTTTTTTTTTTATTTTTATTTTTTAGTTTTAATGGTTGAGAACTTCCGAGACTATATATATATATATATATATATATATATATATATATATATATATATATATATATATATATATATAAATATATATATATATATATATAGTAGATGTATTGTATTAGTTTATTTGGATGTAAATCCGTTGAAACTCCAGTATTTATATGTTCTTTGGTCTGAAGAGGTTGACTCTCCGTGAAGAGAACGACCGAAACATGTATGCACATATGTAACCAATAATGTTGGTATAATTTAAAAAAATATACTATATATATATATTAATATGTGTGTGTGTATTCATTTTTCCGGGAAGAAAGACATAAGCAGAGGCTGATAATTGTCCGGCATAAGAGACAGGTTCCTTTGTTTGGATTATAACCCGACTGTACGGATGTTGTTCTGATCTTCTGTAATACAAATATAAATAAATATTGCACTCTTATTTTTTAATTCTTCTTAATAATTGAGCACTCTGCTGGGGTTCTCTCCCACTAACCTAACATAGATACATTTATAGGTATATAGAATTTATAGGTAAATAGAATACATACACACACATAATATATATATATATATATATATATATATATATATATATATATATATATATATATATATATATACACATATATATACGGACACACACATACTATATATATATGTATATATATATATATATATTTATATATATATACATATATATATTCATATATATATATATATTTATATATATATATATATATATATATATATATATATCAATATATATATATATATACATATATATATATATTTATATTAGTACTTCATGTATCCACATAAAATATTATAAGATATACATTTTTATGTGTCAGTTTTCAGTATTTATTTCAACAGTGCTCGATACGTATGTAGAGCTAGGTAGTAAGCAATGAAAATAATGAAAATTGCCCTATATATTTTCATTGCTTACTATATATTTATATATATATATAAATATTTGTTATTGTTTATTATCTATGTACGTATACGTTTCGTCCTTTTTCAATGGGGACTCTTCAGCATAGTGATATTACTATTCACTACCGGTCACACGATTCGAAACCCTGGACTACAAGTATCTTTCAACCCAAATCCAACGTCGATAACCGATCTGAATAGCTTATAAACAATGATAATTTTAACACATTTAAAGCGGCGAGACGTACAGGCATTCTACTTCTATAAGGGAAGGAATGATGCATATAAAGCAAGTGACGTCATGCTGTGTTATATATATATATCAATATACATATATATATTTATATATTTTTATATATATAAGCGAATTCTGAAACATACAACACTAATAAAAACATAACATCAAGCGTATAATAAAATAAAAATTTAAAAAATTCTCCATATTTATACTCAAACAATAATCTTCAAACTTATTAAGGATTTGCACCAAATTCTGCAAGAAATCTCATCACTTGTTTTGTTAATCTGAAAACTTAATCTTATGTTCAGAGATCATCTTAATCCATTTCACCCTCACACACACACATTCGACACGGCTGACAATGAACTTTGCTTCCCAAATCCAAATCAGCGATGCTGTATTGTTTTGATTTCATAAATTCAAGAGTAAAATAAACAGTCTCATGTAATTAATCACATCCTACATCTTGCACCTTTACTTTCATCCTTTGTGATGAAAATATTAAATATCAGTACAGAGGAAAATTGAAAAAAAAAAAAAATTACAAAAAAAAATAACAAAAATATCATCATCATTACAAACAGCATCATCATTGTAAAATGTATCATCATCATTGTAAACATCATCATTGCAAGCATTATTGTACACATCATCATCATTGTAAACAACATCATCAGTGCAAGCATTATTTTAAACATCATCATCATTGTAAACATTAGTATCATTGTAAAAATCATTATAAACAACATAATTATTGAAAACATTATTGTAAACATCATCATCATTATCAACTTTATCATCATTATAAACATTATCAGCTTTGCAAGCATTATAGTAAACATCATCACCATTGTAAAAATCATCATCATTGCAAGCATTATTGTAAACATCATCACCATTGTAAAAATCATCATCATTGCAAGCATTATTTTAAACATCATCTTGATTATCAACATCGCCATCATCAGCTTTGCAAGCATCATTGTAGACATCATCATCATTGTAAGAAATCACCATCATCGCAAGCATTATTGTAAACATCATCATCATTATCAACATCGCCATTATCAGTTTTGCAAGCATTATTGTAAGCATCATCATCATCATCATCATCATCATCATCATCATCATCATTGTAAACATCATCAGCTCTGCAAGCATTATTGTAAACATCATCATCATTGAAAACATCATCATCATTGCAAGCATTATTTTAAACATCATCATCAGCATTGTAAGCATCATTGTAGCATCATCATCATTGCAAACATTATTCTAAACATCATCATCACCATTATGTAAAGCATTATTGTAAACATAATCATGATAATGATGATCATCATCATCATTGTAAGCATTAGTGTAAACATCATCATCATCAGCATCATCATCATTGCAAACATCTTTGTGAACATCCTAACCATTGTGTTGGATGATGGTGATCTCTGATGCGTGTATAACCTCATTATTTTATGTGTCAAATAAAATAGTCCCTATTGTTTTTCTATCCATTTTTCTTTTCTCGCATTCATTATTCGCCTTGAACCTGTTTTAGAGACGATAATTAGCCTCTTCGCATTTTGTGTTATGTATTTTTCTCGTGCGTAATTGTTCTCGCATTCTTCTATACTTACCAATCCTTCCCCTTTTTTAAAATTTTTTACATAGAGTCGGTCAGTACCATTCTTCTGATATAGTGAATCGTGAAGGTTATATAGTTTTCTAGTTCTTTTATCAATACATCTGAGTTCTTCTTTTGTCCAGTTCATGAAAGGTCCAGAGTATCCAACTAAGGAAACTACTCAACTATTTAATAATTTTATTAGGTTTTTAATATATAATTTAGTTGTCTGTGTGTTTGAGACAACTTGCAAAGAAACAAAAATTTGGACAGAATTTATCAGGACAAATGTATCGACATGGTATGAATACTAAACGGAGACCAAATATAAGACAAAGGTTTAACTTGTGAGGTATCGACATTTCGCATGTTCAGTTATTTTAAGCTTATTCGTGATTAAAAATATGATTCACATGCGGGTGGGGTGCAATGCATTCTAAAATTCCACTTGTTATCCACTATGTATTTTTCTATTAATTATCGCCTCATGGACCATAATTTCGATCAGGAATAAACTTCAAATAAAATAGAAACGGAAATTCGAGCTTGTTTGTATTGATAGTTGGTCTTGGTTTATTCATTTTTCGATTTTATTCTTCTTTAGAATAATAAACATTTCATTCATAGCGTTGTTGTAATCACGAAAAAAAATTATCTTGTTCTTCTCAGACATTTTATTCTAATGATCTTTTTCATCTATGTTGATTTGATGCTGTCAGCTTCCAGAACTCCCAGATGGTTGTAGTTGTCATATTCAACTCTCGAGCGTATAGTCTAATTATTTAGTCACTTGGAGTTTTCACACGAGTCATTATCAGTGATTGCACACTCACAATAACCAGCGGTGTTCTGTGGAATCTAGGTGACAGCAAGTCTTTCAAGATTTCAAGCACCCTATGCCTCTTTTGCTAACAGTTGCAAATCATTCGCAAAAGCCGTTTACCATTGATTTCTCGCTGGCAAAGTCCATTGATATTCCAGAGAATTTCACTGGCAATAAACTTCTCCAAGGTTCCAGTACTCTCCGTATCTTTCGACTGGAGCTATGGTTGCTGCTCTCCCTCCTCGGTCTTTACATCCTCCTTTAGCCTTCATGACCATTTTGTGTGGTACCAGCCGAGGCTGGTTACACGACATGTGTTTATTATTATTATTATTATTATTATTATTATTATTATTATTATTATTATTATTATTATTATTATTATTTACTCACTAGGAGTTATCACACTGGTCATCGTCAGTGGTCACCCACTGCCGACAACCTGTGGTATTCCCTGAAGTCTGAGTGACAACAAGTCTCCTCAGGCCTCCAGTATGCTCCACCTCTTTTCGTTCATCACCGCTGATGACCTTGCGGTAATCGCAACAGCCACCTACCAACGATTTCCCGCTGATAAGGGCCATTGGTCCCCTCTGGGGCCCGAGTGGCAACAAGCCTTCCCAAGGTCCCAGAGCTGTCCGCGCTCTTCCAGTGGAGGTCTGGTTTTGCGCTTTCCCTCCTCGACCCTCTGTCCATAATTTTCGTGGCGTCAGCCTATGCTTGCGCCTCTCTCGTGCGGTTGTATTTTCCCCGGTTCTGTTGTTTTGTGCTTCCATGTGTTTGTTCTCCATTCGTTGCTTATGTGGGTTGGTTTCCGCATTCGAGGACATTTCTCAGGATTGTAGCTGTTTTGATCATTACTGTCCTTTGTATGGTCTCAGTTATCCCTTTGATTCCTATTTCTCCTAGTCTTTTCTCCATGTTTTTGGGGACTGTTCCTAGTGCTCCTATGATTATTGGTGTTATACTGACTTTCTTCATGTTCCATATTCCTTTCAATTCTCTGGCAAGTTCAGTATATTTGCTTCTCTTTTCCGTCTCTTTGATCTTATTATTATTATTATTATTATTATTATTATTATTATTATTATTATTATTATTATTATTATTATTATTATTATTATTTATACTCACTAGGAGTTCTCATACAGGTCATCATGAGTGATTGCTCACCGACAACAACCGGTTGTTTTCCCTGGAGTCTGTGTGACAACAAGCCTCCCCAGATTTCTAGTACTCTCCACCTCTTTTCGATAACCACCGCAAATAACCTTGCGGTATCGCAACAACTTCTTACCATTGACTTCTCGCTGGTAAGGAACACTGGTCTTCTCTGGGATTTGGCTGGCAATAAACCTCCCCAAGGTCCCAGCATTCTCCGCACTCTTCCAGTGGAGGTCTGGTTTGTGCTATCCCTCCTCGGTCTTCTCATCCTCCTTAACCATCTACGACTATTTTGTGTGGTGCCAGCCTAGGCCGGCACCATTTTTTTAGGTGGGGAGGGGAAAAGGAAGGGGAGAGCGGGGGAGGAGAGATTATGGTGTTACTTGCAATTTCTGTTCATTGGTTCATTTTTTGTGTGGTGTCAGACGAGCTCAGTGTAATTTATTCTGGAGGGGGGGGGCAGCTTATGAAGTGATGTAGCCTGCATTTTCTGTTCCTTAGTTTGTGACGTTGTGGTCTTGGTATTGTTTTGTTTTTTCTTGTTTTAAATTCCATGTGACTTTTTACCCTTTGTAGCTTATGCAGGTGTATTTCCGCATTCGAGGATTTTCCTTAAGATTGCAGCTGTTTTGATCATTACCGTCCTTTGTATGGTTTCAATTATCTCTTTGATTCCAATTTCTCTTAGTTTTTTCTCCAGGTCTTTTGGGGATTGTTCTCTAGTGCTCCTACGATTATTGGTATCATACTGACTTTCTTCATGCTCCATATTTCTTTCAGTTCTCTGGCTAGTTCCATGTATTTGCTTCGTTTTCTCGTCTCTGATTTTCATTCTGTGTCTGCTGGAACGGCGAAGTCTACGATTTTGCAGGAGTTTTCCTTCTTGTCAATTATAATAACATCCGGTCTTCTTGCTTGTATGAGTTTGTCTGTTTGTATCTCCATATCCCAAAGGATTTTGTGGTTTTTGTTTTCCAATACTGTTTCTGGTTTATGTTTGTACCATTTGTCTGCGTATTCGAAATTAAATTGTTTGCATAGTTCCCTGTGTACCGTTTTCCCCACACAGTGATATTATTATTATTATTATTATTATTATTATTATTATTATTATTATTATTATTATTATTATTATTATTATTATTATTATTATTATTATTTTTTTTTTTTTTATTATTATTATTATTATTATTATTATTATTATTATTATTATTATTGTTATTGTTATTGTTGTTGTTGTTGTTGTTGTTGTTGTTGTTGTTGTTGTTGTTATTATTATTATTATTATTATTAATTATTATTATTATTATTATTATTATTATTATTAATTATTATTATTATTATTATTATTATTATTATTATATTATTATTATTATTATTATTATTATATTATTATTATTATTATTATTATTATTATTATTATTATTATTATTATATTATTATTATTATTATTATTATTATTATTATTATTATTATTATTATTATTATTATTTACTCATTAGGAGTTTTCACACGAGTAATTACCAGTGGGCACTCATTGATAAAAGTAGGTAATTTTTCCTGGAGACTGAGTGACAAGTCTCCACAGATTTCCCATACTATTCACTTCCTTCGATCACTTACGTAAATCGCTTTGCGCTCTCGCAACAGCTGTGCACTATTGAATTCTTGTTGATAATGGCAATCGGCTATATATAATGCTGTATCTTTATTGTCGGTGGCAGTGAACGAGTGCTTGTTAGTTAGGAAGGAGGGTGCACGCACAGGGATTGACGGGGTGGTTATCTCGGTTAGTCGACTATCGATTCCAATGTCGATTATGTTTATATAATAATTTGTGACACTCACACACATATATTTAGACGCCTATTTTGGTGTTCTGCCGTCGCTGTAAATGTAGCTTTTGCCCCTATGCCGTTTATTTAGTGATGGGGTATTTCCGTTTTGATAGTATAACGTTTGTAGATAGTTTTGAATCAATCAGCAATTATTTTAGTTCCGACAATCGACCGTGGGTTATTCCTGCCGGGTGAAATTTCTGGTACACCCGGCCCGGATATTCAACACTCCGGATCAGAGTGGACCTGGGAGTAGTTGTAACTAAGGGGGTGACTCAACACTCCTCAAAGCTCCCAAATGGGTGACTTACCCTTAGATGCAATTTGTGTACTACTCAGGAATTTTAGAGGAGGTGGAGTGCTTGAATATTCTATAGTGTTGGGAAATAGGATATGTTGAAAAAGACGGTAGAAAGGACTGGGAAAGATAAATTTTGCAGTGGTTGGGTGGATGGAGTCGAACATCTGACACAAGAATTTCGAATGGATTTTAATGCCGTTCTTCGAATTATATGGAATTATCCACAAAATATTTACGTACTATTGAAAGCGAAACAAACAATGCGCTTTTTAAAATAAATTTCTGTTTCAAACTTGAATTTTCGACGTAAGACGTCTTCATAAGAAGTAATGGACTTTTTAGTGACATATTAGTTTTAGTGACATTCAAGTTTTCAAATAAATAAATAATTTATTCTAAAATATTGCATTTTTCTTTTACCTTTCACCTGTTTTTAAATATAATACAAACATATGCAATGCTTAAAACGTGGGATGACTATATTTCCTTACCTGAACACGCGTCGCCAGGGTAACCTCGCAATATTGACATTTGAACTGTGATTTTTTTAATGGAAATCGCTCAATACAAGGCACGAAACCACTTGATGTAAGGAGCTAAAAAAAATACCACTTCAAGGTTTAAAAAAAAAAACTAGCCAACGATAAGTGTTATATGGATAGATTCTGACCCAGAAAACAGCAATTATTCCCCTTTTGTCAGAAACATTGCTCATAGAATGCGAGGACTTAAGGACAAAATAAGGGAAGCGAAAATTACGAGGCTGACGAAAGTAAACCCAAGATCAACTTTGTACTTTTCTAAGTTAAGATTATGAACACAATTAAACGGTGTTACTAATACTAAGTGGCACTAAAAATGTTTAAAAAATGTCTATAGTTCTGATGAAGACTTTTTACGTCCAAAATAAAGTTTTAAATAAGTAATTTTTTTTTTTTAATTTCATTGTGCGTTTGGCTTCAACTATTTTAAAATGTAACTCAAATATCTGCAATGCTTCAAAAGTGGGACGATATTTCCTGATGTAAGTTTACGTAAAGATTTTCAAAATTAATTATCTATTTCGTCATGTTTAAATTGTTGACGTTATAAAAATGCGGAGCAGTTTTTTTTTAGTAGCTTGGAGTCATCTGCCCTTAGGTTTATTTTTTGTCATACCAAGTCGAGGATACGTCCTCAACAATCAGTCCAACAGGGTATATGCCATTTGAGTTAGGTGGTCTTTTTTCTGTTAGGCCGAGATATGGATTGCACAGTTCCGGGAAGCCCACCCTCCCAGGCTTTACCTTCTCTCTTTGAGAATGGATTAGTTTATTTCTAATCGCATGAGGCGCTCTTTACCGGGGAATGCCGACGGGGCTGTTCAGGCATTTTTTCTAGGCCAGAGTGCTCTGTATCTTGAACGCTGGCTTTTTAATCCGCACCTTCCGACCTTGTGCCACATCTTCCCGCGGTGGGGGGGGGAGTAAGTACTAGTTGTTTCATAAATCCAGAACATGGCACATGCAATTAGAAAGGTGGGTTACCATATTTTGGTCCAGTGGTAAAGACGCTGGACTATATACATCAATATTGAAGGTGGGTTACCATATATTGGTCCAGTGGTAAAGACGCTGGACTATATACATCAATATCGAAGGTGGGTTACCATATCTTGGTCCAGTGGTAAAGACGCTGGACTATAGACATCAATATCGAAGGTTCGATCCTTGTCTAAGTTAGCCATGCTGATGACGGCTGTGAGCCAGAAACACGTGTCCATGGATTACTTTTATGTACGTATAAAATTTATAAAAAATATACATATTAATATACAGATATTTAAGAAGCAAAATAGTAGTCTACAGCATTATTTCTATGCGATTTAAAAAAAAAAATTTTTCTGGTTTGTCAGTTTATACTATTTTATTATTCTATACATAGATATATAAGCTAAAATATTGCCACTTGAAATTGATCTGCACAATTATCTGCGAAGATATATGGGAAAGAAATAATGATTTTGCAAAACGAGGACAGATATCTTAAAAAGGACATATTAGATTCCCGCCTGAATTATGCCAATATGCCACATGATTACACTTAAAGAGCTAAGCTGAAAGGTTGTCCAGAAGAATAGGACCAAGGATCATATGACAGGGACACACACTGTCTGAATTGAGAAAGTGGACAGGTCACATATCTCCAGATGACCTAAAGCTGTATGCTCTCAAGTACAAGATAGTATTGCTGGACAAGGGAGGCTGCTTTCTACAGCTAAAAGTCTTGAGTAATAACACAGGCTGACTAGGTTCCACAGAGTGCTTATGAAAGGGTTAATTTTGATTAGTCTAAACTAGATACTTACGCACTAGGGTCAAGTGCTAATTTATTATATAAAGGGCAATGCCTGTCCGTGTGTGCGTATGCGTGTGTAGATGTGTGTGTGCGTGTGTGTGTGTCCGGCTTAAAGTAAAAAAAACTACAAAACAAACATCCACAAAGTTGGTATATTCTTGATCGGCGTTGCCCTGGGTGAATAATATCTAAAAAAAATTAAAATCATTATTTGGGGGTCAACTGGGTCAGATTCTGTCAGAGGGGGGGGGGCGTTTTTTTTTCAGCCATTTCCAATGTTATCTTCTAATTTATAAAAGAGAGGTCACTGACTTACATTATTATTATTATCAATACATTACAAACAAGAGTTGGGCGGAGATGAAAGACGGGTTGGGAGAGGGTGGAGAAAAACGGGGAAGGGGGCAGAGAGAAAGACTGAGATACGGATCGAGCGGGGCAGAGAGATAGAAGTTTTAATACAAACGTTAATACACACTTTTTACCCTCTTCTATTTTGTGTTCATGAACCCGGGCAACGCCGTGTAGCCCCACTAGTCTACAATAAAATACTTAACAGATAGCTATATGCAAACAGATAGAATTAATAAAAATACCGGAAACATTATTCGAATAAGAAGAATTCTGCACAGACATTTGCGAAACGATTATAAATATAGAAATTGCAGGAGCAAAGTGTAGTACAGGACCGACGACACAGTTATAAAAGTGTGTGGGGGGGGCTCTCCTAAAAAGTGTGGGGGCGGTTAAACACATGCATATATAACTTCATTATTGATGACCGTAAAGTGAGGGGGCCAAGTCAAAAGTGGGGGTGCTTTAGCCCCCCCCTGCCCCCCCCCCCCCCCCGGTGCCGCCGTCCATGTAGTATCTGTTCTGATACTACACTTGACATTTTTTGTCCTCGTTCAGTGAAGGAGGTATCATTCTAGATTTCTAGGCAATTTGTATTTTTATTCCGATCCAGAGTGCCCTTTATTTTATTCACATTAAAAAAAAAACACCTTGTGTCTAACTCTGTCATCGTGGGGATACAAGTAAATAGGAACGTATTTGCTTAACTCGTAGGCATACAAATTATTTTATCATACGCCAACCCCCAGCATCCACCCACCCAACCCCTTACATTTTTCGCCGTTCCATCCCGCATCTAAAACATTCATGTACGGATGAAAAAGTGTGCACGGTGATAAGCAAGATAGCAGCGTCCGATAACAATTACTGCAACTCCAGGAAAAAATACAATAAATATTTATGAAACTCTCTTCTCGTGTCATAATAGACTCTGTCATTCTCTCTTCCCTTTTTTTTCTCTCTTTCTCTCTCCCCTTTTCTTTTTCTCTCTTTCTTTCCCCCTCTTTCTTATAATAGTTTACTCATTCTTTCTTTTTCTTACGTTATTCTCCTTTTCTTCCTCTCATCTAATACGTTGATTTAGAGGTGAAGCGTGATGATATGATGACATCAGCAGCAGAAAGCAGTTACGGCAGCTGCTGCTTTCAAACAAACATATACACTTTAATTATCTACGTTATCGCTTCCTCGCACAACTACTCTTACAAGTCACCCTTTGTTTACGTTATGTGTCCCCCCCCCACACCATCTAAATCATTCATATACGGAGGAAACGTGTGCACGCTGACAATATCTACAGTTTTATTAGTATATAGATAAGATATAGGTATCGTACGCGCTATCAAACGGTCTGTTATATATATATATATATATATATATATATATATATATATATATATATATATATATATATATATATATATATAAATGTATTTGGTTGGTTTCGTAATATGAAATCCAACAATATATATATATATGTGTTAAGCTTACGCTCTCATCAGTGTGGGAATGATAATCTCAGACGGTCGCAAGGTTCGAACCCCTGCTACAAAATCAACCTACACTCCGCAGCAAGCGTCATAACCATACGGCCACGAGACATTACCACGTCAACAAGGTAATTTAAGTTCTATTTATGCGAAGGCAGGCGCATATAGAAAGACTGATTAGAGTATTCAACGAACGTTGTCGGAATATGCCTTACAGCTACATGACAGTCTATTTTTAACTTCCCTATTACGGATCAGAGTTATATCATACTGCGTTTTAATTTCAATTTCGGAGCAAATAAAACTTACACGCGTTTCTGGAAAGATTCAGAGCATACTAGAGCAAATTCAAGTAGCTTGATTTTGTTTCGGAAATTGATTTCCATAAAAATCTATCTGACCGATATAAAACCATTGTTTTTATATAATTACACACACATATATATATCAGTTTGAATTACCTTCTAGACACCATCCCCGGGTGTATTCGGTCTCTCTGTACAAGGGAAATGAAAAATGCGATATAATTATATTTCTATTTCGCACATAAACGTGTCATCCTCAGCATAATATTTTTTTTATAATCTTGAAAATAAACAAAATATTGAAAAAAATTAGGATCAGGTCATTACGAAAAAAGAATTTTAAAAATTGGATAATCTTTACTAACGATTGAATTGGATGGGTATGGTGGCCCTTTTCTGTAATAAACAGGTGGCATTTGCCCTCAACCACCACACACTTCCACGCCGCCATAAAAATCTTAATTTTATAGATTGGACAATTTCGTCAATTTCACAATTCATCGTCAATTATTTGGAAAGATAAAACATACGCTTGTATTTGTTTTGTCATTTTTTAATTAATTAATATTTGAAAAGTTAAAAACAATTATTTATTTATAATAAATAAATAGAATTCAAATATTACATTTTCTTTTAAAATTGAATTCTATTTATTTATTAATAAATAATTTTTTAAACGTTTTCTTAATGAATAAATTTTCAGTGTAGTCATTGACTAAAATTTACTTTTTTACACTTGAAATAAGAAAGTACACTTTTAGCTTTATTTTAAAAAGAATTACGGTAATTTATCATGACAACACGTTAAAGAACAAATCGAGTAATTAAAGTTGTTAATCATTATGTAAAAAAAATTGATAAAATTGACGCAGTTCGTAAGGTAAAAATAATTTTTACCAACATTTAAAAAAGTTTTATTTCAAATTCTGAGGAAAAGATATTGGTAAACAGACGTAATCAATAATTTCATAGTATTACTGAATATAAAAACTAATATCAAGTTAAATATGACTCAGTTTAGATAAAAAATAAATAAAATCTTAATTGCATGCATTCAAATATTTTAATTGAATAAGAATTTCCTTTTTATTACAACAAACTAAGAGTACTTAACTTACTTAAATTTCTTTATAACCTTAAAAAGAATAAAGAAACTAATGTATAATAATTTTTAATTCACATAAACTATTACTAAAGTATTTTATATATAAAGTTAAAATTATAAATTATTACATTTTAGTTTTCCATATATTATGCATAGCGATAGTCAATTGGTAAACAAAGTCGTTTACCGATTTACTGAATGCCGGATTTAACTAAACTATGACTTTTTGCGGGATAATTTTGCTAATTTTTAGTAAAACTTAGAACACTTTTGTTTTAATTCAGTATCTTATGACTTTAATTTAATAATTATCGTTTAAATAGTTCCAGAAAACTTATATTTATCTTTCAAGGGATTTTAACAAGTAAATTCTTACAAAGTTCAAAATTCACTGAATTTTGGGGGTTTCTTTAGCCATCGTGATAACATTTTTCATTATAATTATTTTTGCACCCGTAAATATAAATTTTTTCGTTTTAAAGATTAAGTTTAGGCTTTCATCTTTCAAACATAATCAAAGTTTACATGAAAACTAATTTAAAGAATTATGATAAGCGCTTTTTAATAATTATGGTCCGTACAAGACACGGCCATTTTGGCACGTACCTTATATATATATATATATATATATATATATATATATATATATATATATATATATATATATATATATATATATATATATATATATATATAAAAGTAAATTTCGTGTACAACAGAATCGTAGGATCAATTTTAGAGGAAGCATTATTTTAATCAATGAAACAGACGAGTGGAAAAAAAAGGAAAATTGTTAAAATTACCTTAAGGCCTTATCGTCTGACCCTCTGAGAGGAAACGTCAGACTGGTAAATTAAAAACTAAAAGTCGAATGAGATATGAGGGGAAGCAACTTATTTCAGTTGGAGGAAACGATTGAGAGAAAAAAAGGGTAAATCTCTCAACGTTATGGTGGCTTTAAATCATTAAAGATCTCCAACTGATGTTTCAAAATATTTTGTCTATCACCACATGTCTTATAACGACTGTCATCTCTATCAAATAGTATTACTCAAGTACCTAGCTACTCCAGCTTAGAGAATATAACTATATAGGCCTCTGTTCAATTTTTTTTCTACTGGAAGTCGCTCCAGACAAGACATGAAGCTACTTAATATAAGGAGCTAAAAAGAAAGAAAGATAATTAATGTAAATACAGAAGGTACTTATTGACACTAGTCTTGAAAGGAATAAGACTATAAGTAGGAGGAAAACAGTCAGCGCTAAGAGAGTTCCACTGACCTGAAGTTCTTGGAGAGGAGCTACTCGAATACGAATCTGTATTACGAGGTACCTGAACAGCAGATTGATAAAGGCTACTAGACCAACGTCTCAAACAAGCTGGAACAAAGGAAGCAGGGGATAAATCAGACAATTCTGTCTCGAGAGACAATGAATATTCATTGTAAAAGTGTCTGCATGGAGAGATCCTAGTGAATCAATTGTTACGTAATTATCAACCCTAACTCTAACCATAACCATAACCCTAGTGAATCAACTGTTGCGCAATTATGAATCCTAACCCTAACCCTAGTAACTCAATTGTTGCACAATTATCAACCTTAACCCCAACCCCAACGCCAACTCCAACCCGAACTCCAACCCAACCCTAACTTAACCCCAACCCTAACCCTAACCCTAACTCCAACCCAAACCCAAACCCTAACCCTAACCTAAACCCCAACCCAAACCCTAACCTTAACCTTAACCTCAACCCCAACCACACCCCTAACCTTAACCCCAACCCTAACGCCAACCCCAACCCCAAGCCCAACCTTAACCCCAACCAACCCAAACCCTAACCCTAACCCAAACCCAAACCCTAACCTAAACCCCAACCCAACCCTAATCTTAACCCCAACCTCAACCCCAACCACACCCCTAACCTTAACCCCAACCCTAACCTTAACCCCAACCCTAACGCTAACCCCAACCCCAAGCCCAACCTTAACCCCAACCCAACCCAAACCCTAACCCTAACCCAAACGCAAACCCAAACTCTAACCTAAACCCCAACCCAACCCTAACCCTTAGCCCTAACCCTAACCCTAACCTCTCCTAAACATTGCTTGAGTTTATTTTACTTTAGTATACATATAGAGAGAAAATCAAAAAGTGATCACGCAGACAAAGTGATCAAGGGCGATAACAAAGAGAACGTGATTTATTATAGACATTACATAGCTTTGAGGAGATTTTGGTTACCTACACCACCTGTTATTCTCAAATGGTCAACCATTACCCACTGGCCGGACTTGCGTGTTGCTTAACTTCGGCGATCTTATAGAAATATATGTGTAAATTGACCATCTTTCATCAGGTGGTCCGATATTTGTATCGCCCGAATATATAATATGAATTTTCGACGTAAGACGTCCTCATCAGAATAAAAGACATTTATTTTTAGTGACATATTAATCACTTAGTAGTAGTAACTCCGCTTAATTGTGTTAACAATCTTAACTTAGAAGAGTAGAAAGTGACTAACGTTGGGTTTACTTTCGGCAGTTACCTCGTAACTTTCGCTTCTCTTATTTTGTTCTTTAGTCCTCACATTCCATGAGCGATATTTCTGACAAAGGGGGAATAATTGCTGTTTTCTGGGTCGGAATCTATCCATCTAACACTTATCGTTGTCTAGTTTTTGACCTAGAAGTAGTATGTTTGTCTATATTGTAATGTAAGAGTATTGATTTACTCCTCTCCAGGAGTTAGGCACAAGACCAGTTTTTATCCTACTCCCACAAGTAAGATGTGACCCAAGGCCGGGTCGGGAAAGTGGGGTTTGAAAAGCCAGCGCCCGAGAGGTGAGCATTCTGGCCATTTAAAAATTGCCTGGGCAGCCCCGTCGGCATTCCCCGGTAGGGCGCCTCAGACAGTAAACAATAAACTTACTCCTCCCCAAAGAGGGGAGGCAAAGCCTGGGAGGGTGGACCTCCTAGAACTGCACCGGACAGACCCTATTGACCGGCGTAAGTCAAGCCCCGAAGGCCAAGACAATACCAGTCTATGGGGTGCAGTATCCATCGGAACAGATACTACACTTTGATCTTAGCCAAAAGGCCAAGGGGTAAGAGTAGGTTGTATTGAATAGAGGTATTTTTGTTTCTCTCCATTGTTGTTGTCACTTTTAAAATACGCATTTGTCGATTTGGGGTTAGGGTTGAGGTCTGTATATGGGATTTTGTATATGGAATTTTGTGTCCCTTATCTTCTTTAGTGGTTGCATCAACTTTACATGAAGATAGAAGAAGAGTGAAGAAAATGGACCTTGGGTTTACATTCGGCAGCTTCGAACTCTAGCTTCCCTTATTTTGTCCTTTAGTCCTCACATTCCATGAGCGATGTTGCTGATAAAAGTGGGAAGAATTACTATTTTCTGGGTCGGAATCTATACGTCTAACACTGATCGTTGGCTAGTTTTTGACCTTGAAGTAGTATTTATTTAGCTCCTTACATAAAGTAGCTTCATGCGTTGTCTCGAGCGATTTCCATAAAAAAAAACACGGCATGATAGCATTTGATTAATACCTGCATTGAAACATTCTTAACTTTTATGGTAAAGAAGCTGCCAGCAATCGATATGAACATCAGTAAGGCCCGATTACAAACATAGTAGAACGGGTAACCATTTTATGGGAATTTGCTATAGACAGACAGACCAATCAAGGCTAATTTGACAGACATTGTCATCAAGAACAATACAACGGACAGTGCTCTCTTATAGACACGGAAGTTCCTGCAGACAGCAATGAATCTTCTAATGTGGAGATATTGGACTTTAGGTTGTGTACAAATAAGGTTAAGAACGGTATTTGCTATGAGGGTAGATTGAGTAAGAAAGTGGGTAATTCTATAAGAAGTTTAAAGTTTTAGAGTCGGAACTATGTGGCAGGATATGACGTCTTGAGAGGAAGTATGTGGAAGAAAAACTAGCAAGTTCCTGTCACCTGGAAAATTGCATTACAAGTCTCTATTTTCTCTCGTCGTAGTCTTGTTTTTTTACATCAGTTCCACAGTGATGATTTTGGGTTTTTTTTATGGAAATCGCTCCAGACAAGACATGAAGCTACTTGATGTAAGGAGCTAAAAAAACTACTACTTCAAGGTCAAAAACTAGCCAACGATAAGTGTTAGATGGATAGATTCCGACCCAGAAAACAACAATTATTCGCCCTTTGTCAGAAACATCGCTCATGGAATGTGAGGACTAAAGGACAAAATAAGGGAAGCGAAATTTACAAGGTAACTAGTGAAAGTAAAGTTTTAATTCAGATGTTATTTTGTCCGTAGTGCACAGAGAAATGTCTCTCTTCCTTATTTTAATGGTTACGTGGAAGGTTACACGTTTTGGGAAGTGATCTCGAACAGCTGCAATTCATCGTTTCCATCCAAGTATATCAGATTGTATGGGCTTAGCAGAGTGAAAAAGTATCTAACACTGTAGTGCTTTATAGCCAGCATCCCCACTCTCGGATCTAGGCCAATAGCATCATCAGGGGGATACCGTACTAGCCAATTTCGGCGCCTTATCCTCGACTGATAACACTAGTACGGCGGCACCCCTTCATGCTGAAGCTGACAATACTTAGTCTAGTGCTGACTATTGCTTTTTCGATGAATGTATTTTTCGAATTGATTTTTTTTTCGAATTGATTGACCCTCTGCTCTCGCTTTTCGTCATAGATTTGGGAATATGTGTTAGTGGTATCAGTGATAGGTTGAGGGAGTGAAGTGCAAGCTGTTAGTCATGGATTATATATGACATGGTTAGACGTGGCCAGGCGATTGATCTGATCGGAACTCTCTAACCTTGCGTCTAGTCCAAGTGAGGGCCAAAGTGGAGTCTTGCAGCTAATTGCCTTTTAGTGTCATGTCTATCAGCTACTCGGCCGTCAGGATCCCTACCTCTTGAATTGCGGGACGCCATTCATGGCCAACAGGTGACCGCGTTGGGGTCGGATTCTTATCACTCTTCAGAGGTGCAGCTTACGGGACGAACGAAAAGAAGAAGGTGGGGAGTAGTAGTAGAACAACAACAAAAAGACTTAATTAAATGAAAACGGACAACAACAAAGGCGATGATAATAATTATGATGCTATTAAATCTTGAACTTAGCACTAACTAGCAAAACGTACCCGCCCTTCGGGTAGGATTTAATTGGGAGGGGGAGCGGCGTTAATTAAAACAATGTTATTTTTACTCAGAGAATTCCATAATTTTAACGACAAACTTTGGTAAATTTGTAGATTAACACTTTTAGCTCAATTACACCCCCCCCCCTAAATAAAATGAGATTTTTTCTTCTTACGGTCATTCTAAATTATTAAGGCAGTTAACTAATATACTGTTTAACACTAACCCTAAGTTCGACTGGCAAGGTCGTAAAACCATACGCAATAGCCACAAAAAGGTCTCGCCCCCCCAAAAAAACAACAACAACCAAAAAATGGTTAACTGCCATAAGACCCTAGAGTGACCCGAGAATGGAAGATTATTTTACGTTAAATTTATATGCGAAACTGATCCCCCACTCTAAATTCTAAAATATTTTTGTTTCTTTTTCCGCCGGGTTTTTTTTTTCAATGAATTCACGCGTAATCGCCTGAAAAAGCAGAATCTCATGTTATCGATGGGGGTTGTAATCTACAATAATATTTAAACTTTTAATAGTTTTATTCATATCATAAAAATAAAGTATTTAATTTGTTAGATCATTTTAAAGTTATTATTTTAATTTTCACGGGAAAGGTATACATAACAGAAATCAATTGCTTGAAATTAAAACAAAAAGGGACGTATAGTAAAAAAAAACATATAAGATTTTGAAAAGTTAAATATGGGAAAATTTGCAGATAAACACTCTCCATTAATACCACACACTAACCGAAAAAAATGTCATTCTACTTTTTTAGGCGATTACGTGTTAACACCATGGAAAAAGGAAAGAAAAAATAATTTAGAATTTAGAATGGGGGATCAGTTGTATTTATATTTAACGTAAAATTTTCCCCAAATTCCGGGCCATTCTATCTTTTTAGGGAACTTAACGAAAAGATTTTACCACTAATCGTAAGTTCGAGTGACAAGGTCATGAAACAACCTATAATTCTCTTTAAAAAGTAACCCCCCACCAACCAAAAGAAACCCCAGAGGATTTAACTCCCATAACAAAAAAAAAAGAATTTAGTTAATGCCCTAAAACTGGCCTGAAAAATAGGAATCATTTTACATTGATTTTTTTTTCTTTTATTCTTTTCGCCAAGTTATTCAGTATATTCACACGTGATCGCCTAAAAAAGTTTTTTAAAAAGTTTTTTGGGGGGAGGGGGAGTAATTTAGCGGAGGATGTTAATCTATAAACTACTGATATCGATCCTGAACCAGTTTTCGCGAGGTTCGACTCAGAAGCGTTCGGCTGTCCTACGCAAACGCCCGAGTGTGGACGAGCCGAATGGTACCAGGCGACAATTTTGATACGGTGCTGCGTCCTGTGATTATAAGTTATATTTTCAAGAAATTTTCTAAAAGAAACAACAACAACAAAAAACAAGCAAAGCATAGCAAAGTTACTGTTATCAAATAAATATTTTTGTTATTTTGATACGTTGCTGCGTCCTATAATTTTTAGTTATAGTTGCAAGAAATTTTTTAAACAACAAAACAAATAAAACAAGCAAAACAGAGCGAAATTACTGTTATCAAATAAATATTTTTAACCCTAACCCAAACCCTAAACCCTAAACCCTAACCCTGAACCCTAAACCCTAACCTTACACCCTAAACCCTAAACCCTAAACCCTTACCCTAAACCGTAACCCTAACCCTAACCCCAAACCTTAACTCTTAACCCTAACCCTAAACCCTAACCCTAACAAAAAAAACAAGCAAAATATTATCATAGGACGCAGCACCGTATCAAAATTGTCGTCTGGTACAAATCGGCTCGTCAACTCTCGGGCGTTTGCGTAGGACAGACGAACGCTTCCGAGTCGAACTTCACAAAAACTGGTTCAGGATCAATATCAGCACCATCTATAATCATACAAACATACGGATCTCTGTTTTTGTCGTAATTTGGACAGATCACAGTGCTACAAACCTTTGTTTTTATTTGTCAATGAGAATAGTGAAATGTTCTTTGTAAACATTAAATTGTTGTTTGAATTTATGAATTAGGCATTTACATAATTAATAAAAAAAAACTATTCATTTATTTTTCACGGAAATGTAAAAACTGCAAAAAGAGGAAAAAGATAAAGGGGCAGAAAGAGCAGACGAGACAGCTACACACTCCCTTTCTCTCCGCCTCTCTCTTCTCGCTTTTGCCTCACTCGTAGCTAGCCACGACCTTCGGTAAGGTCTTCAGCAAGCGCTGAGTTTAAACTTAAGGTGTTTTTGTTATTTTTCCGATTTATTTATTAAATAACTTTAATTAATTACTGTTAATGTAGACGACACTATTGCATATAGATAGCAAATGCAAGTCCAAATCAATAATGCCAAACATTAATTGGTTATAAACCGTTTAAAAATAGTTATGCTAATTAGGCAGTCAAAAGGTTCTCTCTTAATCTTTTATCTTCACTATATATACAGAATATCAAGATGTTATGCTGTGTTATTCATTTAAATAACAGTAACCAGTTTTGGTTATAATATAGGAGTGATAAATGAAAAAGACTTTCGCATTTATTCATTTATAAGGGTAAAAGTCCGAAATAGTTAACACTCGAGAATTCGTAAAAGAAGAAAACAATAACACATAAGTTATGCAAAACGCACCACAATAAAATTATCTACAAAACACGGCTAATTTAACGGTAAAATTACGGAAAACTTAACACTCGAAAACTCGTAAAACACAAAAAGGTACTCGTTATGATTTAGATCCAAGCTTGGCGTTGGTAGTTTCCGAATGTTTACGTAGATGGCCCGAAAAATGCCGAAGCGCTTATCCAATCAGAATGCGAGAAAATAAGTAGACAAGTAAACATTTTAATTGATTGAATCGCTAAAATCACTAATTGTAAATAAAAATTGATCAAAGCGAAAATGAATTTTTACGAACAATAACCGTAACCCAGTTTTCACACTTGTTCATTGAAAAAACAAACTTTTTCATGCAGGAAAAACATTTTATAACCCTAACCCTTACCCCTAACCCTAACCCTAAAACTGTTTTAACACTTGTTCAGTGATATTTTTCTTAAAAATAAAATTTTGGACATCCAGACTAGTTTGGGATATTTTAGACGCAGGCAACTGACTTTTCATTCGGGTGTTTCCGGCCGTCTACGTAAACATCCGGAAACTAGCGACGCCAAGTCTATTTTAGCTTGGGTTCTAATCTGGACAAGTACCGGAAACTTTTCACTCGAGAACTCGTAAACCAAGACAAGCAAAAATAGAAACCGCCATTTTTAAAGTGTGGAAACATTTTGCAAGATATTATTGAACGGTAGAAAAAGATCTTACAAATGATTTCCACCCATTAAAACTACCGGGACACGGTAGTAGAGACTTTAATTCTAATACGTTTTATATAAATTATGTGTTGGTTTTTTTTGGGTTTTTTTCTTCACGAGTTCTTGAGTGTTAACTATTCTGTACTTTTACCTACTAAAGATATGCATATGCAATGCAGTAAAAGGTTTATACAAATTTGATCTTCTGTTTAAAATGTTAGTAGAAATATTTTAAATAAATAATTAATTTTATTTTTCGTTTCATCATCATCAGGTAATCAGTACTCAATAAAACGAAGCGGTGTCGGCGCCGATTGTAAGGATGTAGAAAGAGGAGGAAAAAAAAAACTAATTTTACTGCGTTTTTTCTAAATATTTTCCGTACATACGTCGAAACTTTGTCTCATAGACTCCTTCGTTTTGATATATATCCACTGTCTCCGGATCATTCTCGAGAAAAGTAAACTGTTGAGCGGGATTCAAAGTTACGCCATAACCAATCAGTCTGCTCTGGGATTTATAAGGCGCGAACTTTGGCGTAAGAAAGGGCAATAAACCCGACACAGTAACCGGTAAGTAAATCACGGAATCAGATTTTCTGCTGATCTTTCTCTGCAGGTAGTAAACACCGTCTAGGGGTGGAAAACTCGGATAGAAGAAGGGCAGATAGATGCCGCGCCCTTTGTATTTAAACATGGGTACTAGTTTACGAGCAGTGCTATTCCCGCGGGCATTCTTTTCGGTCATCATATTCTCAATGTTGACTGTATCCGACAAAATTACTTTCGTCATAAATGAATTCATTGTACTGTTTTTTTATTATTATTATTATTCCTTCGTGAAACAACGAAACACGAAATAGTTTCCAAATGAGAACTAAAAGATGAAATGTCTCCAAATATGGTGACGTCATTTGCGCATTATGATCGAATAATGATAATAATAACATTTTTTTTAAAACAAATTAAACGAAATTAGCGTCTTACAAACGACGATGTTATTGGTTTTACGTCATTTCAAGCATCGTTGAATCATTCTATGCCGAAACCAAACATACATCGGATATTCTGTAGAAAATCGCCACAAAAAAAATACCCCGCCACTCAAAAGAGAGGCAAAAGGTCTGCAAGAAGCCAGTAGTCGCTGGGGGTGGGTACAGAGCAGGAGAATAGGATGGGTGCGGAAGCAATTCAGAATATGCAATTCATGTAGCTTTATCATCGTTGCGATCGACTTGTGACACGGTAAAAGTCTACTTGTTTTCTTTTCGGTACTTATGCAGTTTACGGACCGGGCTGAAATAATGTTATTATTTAGAAAGCCAGTCTTATCATACTGGAGCGGTGGAGGGGGGCTTTATTAACTATTCTGTACTTTCACCTAACAATTTAGCAAGCAAAAGATACCGTAAAAAATTAATTTAATCTGAAAATCCTATTTAATGAATAGCCCGGTCTGTAAACTGCATAAGCAGCGTTTCTTCGTCATTTTTAGCCGTTTTCTGGCGATTTCTTCCTTCAAATGCACTAATAATGCTATATAATATTCGCGGTTGATGGTTATTCTCTTGTCAAGGTTATCGGTTAACAAAATACTTTACCTGTCTCAACCTACGATGGTCAAAACCTTACCTGCTGATGTTTGCGTCTGTAGTCGCTTTGGCTGGCATTCACATACTGCTGTCCATTCAGCTGACTGCCGATTTGTCTCCGGAATGAAAATGGTGGATCCATGTTGCATCCAAGTGTCACATATTGACACAAAATCTCTTTTTTTGTTTTGTTGAAACAGTTGTAAACAATGCTATGAATCGTCGACCCGTCGTTGTTTTTGATCAGCTGAGCAAACGCGGCATTCTGCTTGGAAACAGCTTTCTCATTGAAAAATGTTCACGCTATATCGTGAATACACTGCCTTTTGATATCTTCAACTTCTCTATAATCTCATGTAACTTCAATTGTCGATTAGCCAAAATGAGTTTGTGTACATGGGTTATGTTTTCCAGGACAACTGCTGAATTTGAGCGACGTGAGCGCTCAGCATTATTTGTCTGTACGACCGCGTTTAAGTAATTTTCTTGGCCTTTTGGCTAAGATCAAAGTGTAGTATCTGTTCCGATGGATACTGCACCCCATAGACTGGTATTGTCTTGGCCTTCAGGGCTTGATTTACGCCGGTCTATGGGTCGGTCCTGTGCAGTTCTAGGAGGTTCATCCTCCCGGGCTTTGCCTCCCCTCTTTGGGGAGGAGTAAGTTTATTGCTTACTGTCTGAGGCGCCCCTACCGGGGAATGCCGACGGGGCTGCCCAGACAATTTTTAAATGGCCAGAGTGCTCACCTCTCGGGCGCTGGCTTATCTAATCCCACTTTCCCGACCTTGTGTCACATCTTACCTTGTGGGAGGTAGATAAATAAAAAAAATTTTTTGGGGCCTTTTGGCAAATATCAAAGTGTAGTATCTGTTCCGATGAATACTACACCCTATAGACCGGTACCGTCTTGGCCTTCGGGCCTTGATTCTGCCGGTCTGTGGGTTTGTCCTTCACAGTTCGGCGAGGTTCACCCTCCCAGGCTTTACCTTCTCAACTTTTGCTATCGCCTGAGGCGCCCCTACCGGTGAATGCTAACGGGCGCTGGCTTTAAATGTAACAAAGACCTCCGACCCCCACCTTTCCCCCTTCCACAACGGGCGCTATGCCTAAGGTGTGGTGCATTCCGAGTGATGTAATTTTCATTTAATATAGAAATGAATGCATCCGAGGAATGCACCAGCCTAAATAAATTATTGGATTTTGGCTAAGATCAAAGTGTAGTATCTGTTCCGATGGATACTACACCCTATAGTCCGGTATTGTCTTGGCCTTCGGGGCTTGATTTCCGCCGGTCTATGGATTTGTCCTGTGCAGTTCTAGGAGGTCCACACTCCCAGGCGTTGCCTCCCCTCTTGGAGGTGGAGTAAGTTTATCGCTTACTGCCTGAGACGCCCCTACCGGGGAATGCCGACGGGGCTGGCCAGGCATTTTTTGTAGGCCAGAGTGCTCACCTCTCGGGTGCTGGCTTTTCAAATCCCACTTTGCTGACCTTGTGTCACATCTTACCGCTGTGGGAGGTAGATAAATAATAAGTCAGTGTACCATCTTTTAACCGCCGTTTCCGACGGAGGGCAGTTCGAATGACACTTATGAAGCCATTGATTTGCTTGAACAGTATTTTTTCCCATCAGAAAGCAATGTTTTATCAACACACAAAATTCAGATTTTTTCATTGTTTTGAAAATGTGCAACAGTAGTTTCACTTAAATAACTATAATGTTTAAACTCATTATCGTATTCAGCTCAAATTTTGACACCTACCATTTTATGAAAAAAATATATGCATTTTTTAATTAGTAGCGTTATCTATATATGGCAGGTCCTGGAGGCTTATTGAATGATGTTTTACCACAATAGATGGAATCCATGCAATCCATTTATTTGTATTTTATTTACCTCCTCTCCAGGAGGTTAGACACAAGGTCAGATGTGGGTTTTGATTAAAGTGTTTCTGTGGAACGAACTGGATTCGAACCCGGCACGCCCAGGTTCGTATCGTTAACCGCTTAGCCACCGTGCCATCCTTTTGTATAAAAAGAGTTTCCCTTTTTTGTCTGCCTCCAGATAAACTCACACAGATAGTTGTCCACCATACCGCGATGAGTTCCACGGTGGCGTTTATTCAAAATCTTGAGCAGATTAACACGGTAGGCCTAACCCTAACGCGCATGTCTATACAGGACGAACAAAAATAGGTCAATGGCATATGCGCATACTCCGTATGTGTCGGTGGGGCTATTTTTTAAAACTCATTTGTTTAATTAATTATAAAATATGTTCTTAGATTACTTTGCTTTGTAAGAGAATTTTATTAACCTGCTCTCCAAGAGGTTAGACACAAGATCAGGTGTGGGTTTTGATGAAGTGTTTCTGTGGAACGAACTCGATTCGAACCCGGTCCACCCTGGTCCTCAGCCCGCACCGTTAACTACTTAGCCACCGTGCTATTAGGAGCATGATTTGTAAACACAAAGTGCAAACGACAGTTTCTGTTTAACACTTACATAGGACCCTTACAGGTACTACTACTCCTCCGGGTCAGAGTGGGCCTGGTAGTAGTTGTAACTAAAGGATGACTTCACATTCCCTAAAGCTCCGAATTTGGGGGCCTCACCCCCGAATGCAGTTTTGTATGACACCCATGATGGCTATAGAGGCCAACACCTTTCCCAAGAGTGTCCCAGGCAGTTTAGTGTTGTGCCCAGAACATATCCATTTAACTCGTAGATGGGAACCTGACAGATACTACGAGACGTTGAGAGGTGACGGTGGTTAAGTGGATATCAACACAGACTGAAGAAGTGGGTGTTCCAAGTTCGAATCCAGTCGGTTCCACAGTATCACTTTCACTTAGGGATGTTGGCAACCTTCTCGTGGTCCTTCCCGTAAGTACCCGATGTATTTTCAGAAATATTTCTAACTAGACAAACATCCGGGAAACTAATGCCAACACCAGAATCAACTGATTCACACGAAAGAAGAAGAAGAAGACTACGAGACGTGTTATAAGTTCAGGTCAAAGTAAACATGGAAGTGACATTACGTAAGATTAACATCATATTCCTCAAAACTCCCAAATTTGGAGGTCACAACCGGATACACTTTAAAGTTATAACCAAGACAAACAAATTATATGTGGTGTAATACCTGTTCTGTCTACCGCCAGAGGATGAGAAATCCTCCTGAACTGGGTATTTTTAAAAATTTATTTCCCGTCAAGAGTGCCCCTTTCTAGTGAGTTGGATATCGCTCATATTAAACCGACCTTGTGTCACATTTGACCATTGAGGTAGAGACGCTGGTTGCAACCACTTGTCATACCGGCAGAAGTTCACGTTGTCATCATCCTGGCAACCTAGATGCTGACTTGAACTATAAGACCTTTATTATAAGATCTTTTTATGCTCCTTCGGGGTGCTCGTGGGGGTTTGATCTAGATAGTGTTGTTAATAATTGTAACGAAAAGTGATAGGTATTGGCAAGATAAATGACCGCCTCCCCCCCCCCCCCCCATACAAATAAAAATAAAATTAACCCCTCCTTTCACTTAAAAATTAACCAAAATTCAGGGAATCAACCAATTTGGTTATTCGGAAATATAAGTCGGCCCTGATTCATACGTTTATCTTTTGTAAGTATGGATGTCCGGAAAGATAATAATCTCGGTAAAAATCTAAAATCTATCTCAATGAAGTGTTTAAAGTAATTAGATCAAGTTCCCATAATGGAATAAAAAGTAAATAAAATAAATTAAAATGTCTTGGAATTATTTTTTTGCGTACAATTTTTTAAATTTATATTCAAAAATTAAATAAAATTAAAGTCATGGAATTTTGTTTATTACGGACTTATTTTTTGAAGAAAATGTGTATGTGTCCCAAAAATTATTAATACTAACAAAATAAGTTGATAAAATGAATGTCATGGGATTTTTAAATATTTATTTTTGTCCACAATTTATGTATTTTTTCTGTGTTTAGAAATAATTTATTTCTTTAAACTTTATAATACAAACATTATGTCGCGGTAATTTAGCGCCACGCGCGCATAGAATCCTTATAACCAAGATTAATGTATTTTCGGACATACATACTTATAATAGCTAAACATCTAAAAAAGGGATTGCTTACTTTTCCGAATAATCACCATTTATTTTAAATTCTCAGTATTTATTGATCGCAGAATATAATGAATCCATTATTTTATTAGGAATAGTTGTGAGAAATGTATTATTTCGTGTAAACATTAAACACCTCTACTAAATATTAAACCCCTCTCCAAAATATTAAACACCTCTACTAAACATTAAACATATCTATTAAACATTAAACACCTCTATTAAACATTAAACACATCTACTAAACATTAAACACTTCTACTAAACATTAAACACCTCTACTAAACATTAAACACTTCTACTCACAAATTAAACACCTCTATTAAACATTAAACACTTCTACTAAATATTAAACAACTCTACTAAAAATTAAACATATCTATTAAATATTAAACACTTCTACTAAATATTAAACACCTCTACTAAAAATTAAACACATCTACTAAACATTAAACACCTCTACTAAACATTAAACACTTCTACTAAGCATTAAACACCTATACTAAACATTAAACACATTTACTAAACAGTAAACACCTCTACTAAACATTAAACACTCCTACGACACATAGACAAGCAAACAAATGATTTCGGGTACAAAAAAATAAATGGTTTCTTTTTCAATTCGTATCAAAATAATCATGTATGAGTTTACAGTAAATTATTTTTAAATATAGTTATTATATATTACGAAAAAAAGCATTTAAATTCTGTGTAATAAACTCAATATAATTCAAAGAAAAATGAATTTATCGAATTAACGCAGTTATCATTCAATAAAGCATTGTTTATTTACTATTTTCACAAGAAAAATCAAACGACTTAATAAATATTATTATAACACAACAAATTATTATGCAACAAATTATTATGCAACAAAATATACATTGGTAGTACGGTGAGGTCCCTACATATTAGAGTCAAATAACACCTACAAACACGCACCTCTTCCTTCCATAAACACATCCACGCATGTGGCAACACCAGCAAATCATGCAAGATTGATATCCTAGCTACCGAGAGAAACGTTGGCAACCTTTGAATAAAAGAATCGATACTAAGAGCAAAATTATCTCCCCAAATAAATCACCGACTCGAATTAGAATCATCATTTCTAGTCTGATATAGTTTCACATCTCACTCTTGGTGTATTGATTTGATATTAATGTAACCCTTAAATGAATACTAAACACTAATAATCTAACAAAAACATCACCTTATAATAACAAATAATATAACAGCATTGGTCAAATACTTACTGAACACAAAATAACGAAGGAAAAATAAATAAATAAATAAAGATAAATGAATAAATAAATAATAATAAAAAAAAAAAAAAAAATAGATAAATAAATGGTTGAGTAAAATAAATAAGTAGATGAATAAAAAATTAAATTAAATTAAAAAAAAATAATAATAATAAAATATTAAAGTCTATAAACTAATGATAGTAATAGCTTAACCTAACAACAAACATTACCTATAATAATATATAATAATAATATTAATAGTATTAATAATACAGCAAGACATTGAATAAATAAATAGTTAACTAAATAAATAAAAATAAAGAGATTATTAAAAAATATAAGGGATTCATAAGAAATGTCGAGACTGCCCACGCGTGAACATTTAATTTACAGCATTAATAGTTAATCGACATTACATGCCGAAGGGAAAATAAATAAATAAAATTTTAAATGAATAAATAAATAAATAATAATAACTGTAAATAATAATAATAATAATAATAATAATAATAATAGCAGTAAGAATCAATAAATAAATAATAATAATAACAGTAATAAAAATAATAATAATAATAGTAATAATAGTAATAATAATAATAATAATAACAACAACAATAACAACAACAATAACAACAATAACAACAACAATAATAATAATAATAATAATAATAATAATAATAATAATAACAATAACAAGAATAACAACAACAATAATAATAATAATAATTATACTAACAACAATAACAACAATAACAACAACAACAAAAACAACTACTACTACTACTAATACTAATGCTGATGATGATGATGATGATGATGATCATCATCATCATCATCATCATCATCATCATCATCATCATCATCATCATCATCATCATAATAATAATAATAATAATAATAATAATAATAATAATAATAATAATAATAATAATAATAATAATAATAATAATAATAATCATAATAATAATAAAAAAAAATTTTTTAAATAAAAAATAAATAAATAAAATAAAATAAAATAAAATAAACAATAAGAGGGGATAAAATACCGGAACCACCCGGCGAGAATAATACTCTATAACATTAATTAATAATTTAAAAAAATGAAAAAAGACAGAAATACATTCGTTATATGAGAATAACAATATTTTAACCTTACAATTAGAAATAACTAAATTTAAAAGCGACTGAAACATCATTAGACAGATCCAACTGAATTACTTCCCTTCCATTGTTATAATTAGCATTAGACAGATACGACCGATTAGTGAACAGATAATGCTGGCTTGAATTGAATTGATTAATAAAATATGCATATTTAAAAATAAAAGAAGATAAATAAACTAAATATTAATATACACAATAATTTAAAACGAACAGATAATGAAATGTGTGATGACAGCATTAACCGACATATTAATTTAGACGGATTGACTTGGTTTAATTCTTTTTAATAAAGGTAAATTGATGAATAAATAAATTAGATGAAAATAGATAAATAAAATATTAAAAAAAGTTTTGTTTTTTTTTAATCTGGTTAGAATTCAAATTTAACCGGCATTTTCTGCGAGACTGCATCCCACGGCACCTTCATATGCACGCTTGAAATTGAGTTGAGCACGGTTCTGAAGTAAGAAAGAGTTCCCGAAATTTATATCTTGATACAGGTATTAAATAACATTGTAACATTGAGTAGATAAACATGTATTTGTGTGTTTGTGAAAAAATAATAAATATATATATATATATATATATATATATATATATATATATATATATATATATATATATATATATATATATTTGTGTTATAATGGAATAATCCCAGGAAGAAATCCGGGTAAGAGAGCTCAATGTGGTAAACAGAGCAAGAATAACGTAAAATATAATAACACGAAATTACATGATTGTCGATGCAATAATTTATTTCAACCTTGCGGTTGTATTCAGGCATCAAATTAGACAATTACATTTTTGAGACTGACAGAAAACTGAATTCACCTTCAACAATTCAAATACAACCAGAGAGAGTGGTGGTCGCAGCCAATCTGAACACCTATTACAGAGCGAGTAGGAATTAACATCTTATATTTAACTAAGGCAATCGAAAGGGATCTTATTGTTTTTTTTGTTTGTTTTTATTAAAATAATGACGTCTGTGTTAAACGCATATATTCTTTCTACATTTACGACTTGGTGACATTGAACGTTCATACGCCTCCATACACACGCACACATATACCTATTCTTAACATCACACACACACGCCACACAATTGTCTAATTTGATGCTTGAATAAAACCGCAAGGTTGAAATAAATTATTGCATCGACAATCATGTAATTTCGTGTTATTATATTTTACGTTATATATATATATATATATCGGCTGTTCAACTGGTGGGCGCGCGGTTTAAGGCGTTGGATGCAAGTTGAAAAATACTTGTTATCCAGGGTTTCGAATCGTACGACCGGTAGTGAATAGTCATATCTCTATGCTGATGAATCCCGATTGATAAGGGATGAAACGTATACGTACATAGATAATAAACAACAACAAATATTTTATATATATATATATATATATATATATATATATATATATGGGGGGTGTATGTATACATTGTATTAAGGGTGAAACTATTTAATTTTTTCCACCATTATATGTCTTATTTGCTCCAACTTGTGTCTATCTGTCACACCTCTGCATTGTATTGCCTTCTAAGTATCACATTTCTATATGCTAAATATTATTATATTTTGACGGTAACAGTTTACTTGACATTTTACGACGCAATTTTGTAATAGTTCCGTTTTACGTATGAAAGTGTAGTCATAAGCGTAAGAACTTTCTTTGAATCTTGAAAACAACAAAAAAATGAGACAGTGGGACATTTCGGGAAAATATACAAATTGGGCTAAATTTTACAAACGATTTATTTCAAATTCTACGGAAAGACATTCCTATGATAAATGAACAGGATAGGAACCGCTACCCGACCTCAAGAGTATTTTACAAGATTCTACGATTTTTTTCACATTTAGAATGCGCTTTTAGTTTTAATTAAAAAGAATTAATTTAAATTATCGTTACGACACGTTTAAAAATAAGTTCAATAATAAAATTTCTAAAGAATCTTAAACAGAAACGAATTGATGAAATAGTATTTTTTGTTAAATAAATTTTGATTAGAATCAGATAGGAAAATACAATCTTATTGAGCGCAATAAAATATGAAATTGCATTAATAGGTAAAACAATAACAACTCGAAATTAAAAAATAAATAAACTGTCCATATTTAGTTTAATGAAACTATAAATAAAGTAAAAGAAAATTATTACGAAACCATATACTCTATGTAAAATTAAAAATAATAAAATCAAATATTTTTGCGGTTATTGTTTTTCATACTTGTATGAATAACGGTTGCCATGTTATTTTATGCTTAACCGGAGATGTAATTTAATGTAACATTGATATTTCGATAATTATGCAATTTTTAGTAAAAAGTAAGTACATTTTTTTCATTCAGTATCTTAAGATGTTAATTTACTAATTATTTTTGAAATAGTACCAGAACACTGATATTTATCTTTTAAGAGATTTTTAAATTAGTTTTTAAATTCTAAATTTCACTGAAATTATGTTTTGTTTAGTCGTCGTCAGAACAGTTTTCATTTTAATATAGATTTTCAGACGTAAAAATAGTTTTTTAGAAATTAAATTTAGGCTTTTATCTTTCAAACACTAAAATCTTAGCAGAAACGAACAAGCATCTATTAAAAGTAGTGATATTAAAATATATAGTCCGTATCAGCCACGCCAACTTTTGCGCATTCCTTACAAAAATTGAGCTAGGCTAAATTTGCAATTTAGGAAGGAATGCGTTGATGGAATTCGAATACAATATTGTGAGTTGTGGATCGATTTGAAAATTGACAAAAGTCATTTGAAGGTTAGTTAAGATATGCATGAAAAAACAAACAATTCGATAGATGTTAGCTGTGGCATACAAAAACGTTAGAATGTGCAGCGAGGACATACTCAACGTATGGTCTCAATGTAATCAGCCCGGCACCTTACAGAACATAACAAAGAACCGGTTGAGAAAACATGGTAAGATCAAATAAAGTAAGCGATGTAAATCCTTTTGTGTTTTTTGAGTCTTCACTTGTAAACCAGCTTGTGTAGGAAAGATGTTTCTATTTAGTCTTGCGTAACGTGGCATCTTCAGCAAAGACGTTGACTCAGTGATACATAATTGTGGGTGACAATGGTACGCCTAACAAGTTGAGGAACCTTATATACTTTCGCACGTAACCATCAGCAAAGAATGGAAAAGCCACCACGTTACAACCCTTCTTTTCGCGGGTGGCAAATATGTTACCCTTTCTTTAGAGGGGAGTTTGGTTTATCGCCAATCACCTGACAGACCCATACCGGGGAATGCTGACGGGTCTGATTCAGACATATTTATAGGTATTCCATACCTGTTCTAGGTGGTTTTGTGGTACTCAAGGAGCACTCCGGATAGAACAAAAATAAGCATTGCCCTATGCAGAAGAGGATAAATCCTTCCAGACTTCTTTTACTTTAGTCTCTTCCAGAGTGCTCGGTTTTGAAAAGCTGGGCATCCCCCACTTTAAGGTAATCTTGTATAACATCCAACTCTCGCGGGGAGACAGAAACTAGAAATAATTACAAATAGACTGTACTGAATTACTGTAAAATAATTTTCATACATACTTATATATCTGTGTCGGTGTGAGGACACCTCTTGGCAGACGCAACTCGAATTCTCGCTCAGATAATTGGCGCGAAAGATAATTCAGTTCTAGAGTAGATTTCTTCAATGACAGATGTCCTATCCTATCCTGTTCTCGTTCTTTGACAGAAGCGGTCAGGCGAAATGGAACTGCAAAGTACCACATTCCGTTTTTAACAAAAGCCAGGCTACCAAACTACTCTCTTTATATTCCAATGTTACCTCTGACTAAAGTAGATTTATATTTTAGTGGAGATGTTGGTGTTTTTCCTGGAAGATGGCGACATATTTTTTAGTCAATATTCAATTCCAGTCAGATACTTACAGCCACGGCTAACGCTACAAAGTGTATTTCTTAATCCTGACATACTTTCATTTTATGTTATTGCATACTCCTCAGTGGAACTTCGCAAAATTTTCTGGATAAAGAATCATACCATATTGTTCGGTGCTTTGAAATTTGGAATGAATTTGAAAGCATTTAAACTTTCGAATAGAAAGGTATTCCAGGCTTTAAAATTATGTGCAAATCCTCGTGCATTACAAAAATTACGTTTCTGAAACCTTTTTCCATTATTTTATAACAGTTCGGTTCAATTAATAATTTAATGAACAAACGATACCGTAATAATTAAAGTTTACTTTTAACATCCCGTAACATGGTAAGGTGGTATAAACAAGTAAAATGAAGATAACTGTTCTCAAATGAAATAATGATTGTGAAGAAAAACGTAATTTCGAAATATTACGCATTTGAAAATAAAATGCTGACACAGAGCATTTTTTAAAGTTAGCAAAAGAAACTCTGCATCTGCCCATTTTGGGGAGCTATCAATCCCCCACTCTGAGGTAACCTTCTGTAACATCCAACCCCCGTGGGGATACGATAAATAAAAATAATTACGGATAGACTTTACTGAATTACTATGAGATAATTCTCATAAACACTTAGTTTTATTTTACTTTATTGCATCGAATCTGACTCATCGTTAAACACGCAAAATGTATCATCGACGTATCGGAAATAAGTAGGCGATTTATTGATACAAGCCAAAAGATTATGCTCATAAAAACTCACGAATATATTGGTTAACGCAGGACCAAGAGGTGATACTATAGAAATTTTGATGATACATGACATTGTCAACACTTAATTCGACAGACATTGTAGCAAACCGCATCAGTTCAACGAAGACCTCTTCAGAGATAGTGTGACCGATTGAGAAACCACGAGATAGTGTATCAGCACAAATATCGTTGTTTCTCGTGAATATATATATATATATATATAATGATTGTTTATAGTACAATTACCCAAAAATTAAGTTTTTAATCAAATCATTTATATTTATTTTTATTTTAAATCTTCCATTCTTGCGGCATTACAATTGTTTCTCAACGAGTAAAATTCAGTCATTACCCTCATTTACTCGCTGCCCCTCAGAGACCTAAATGAAAGGCATACATAAAGTGTCACATCAAGCACAGAGTTTGCGTAGAAAAACAAAAACGAAACAAAGAAACAACAGAAAGCAGATAACACTTACAATGAGTTCACCTCGAGAATAGGATGACAGAATTCCAATGAGACCGCCATTTTTTAATCATCACACACATCTATAGTTATAAAGGACACTAACTGCCTATGGAAGAAAAACCTAGTTGAAATATTTAATATGAATTGTTATAATTGAAATAAAATCGTAAGATGGAATCCGAAAATACGGTTTATGGTAGTGAATTCAAAGAATTTCGTGTGCAGACATGCAAATGTATGTGTGTGCGTGCAAGTATATTTATGTGTGGGTGGCTGTTTTCATATCCATAATGGGTGTCCATCATGTTGTGTTTAAGCTCCTTCGGAACTATGAAATCACTTTTACTAATACTCTTTGGAAATGTAAGTGTTATCTACAGGATAGATTCTATGAAAGTAAAATAATTCGTTTCTAAACAAAGAAATAATTCAAAAACATCCAGCAAGCATAATAAATTGTGCAATCTTAATGAAATTCTCAATATGTATTAATTAATTAAAAAAAAGTAGAAAGTGGACCTTGAGTTTACTCTCGACAGCCTCGTACCTCTCGCTTCCCTTATTTTGTCCTTTAGTCCTCACATTTCATGATCGATGTTTCTGACAAAGGGGGAAGAATTGTTGTTTTTGGGGCTGAATCTATCCATATAACACTTATCGTTGGCTAGTTTTTGACCTTGAAGTAGTATTTTTTTAGATGCTTACATCAAGTGGCTGCATGCTTTGTCTGGAGCGATATCCAAAAAAAAGTGGTGAAAAAATGTTCTTTTTATGAAATTCATTTTACCCGTTTAGGAATGGGCATTCCTCTTGTTCATTTATATTAAAAAAAAGAATATTACTCCAGGAAAATATTTCTCAGCATTTTTTATTCTATCCGAATGCATCTTTATTAATGGCCTTGTTTAATCTACAAATTTGTATTTATTGTTATTGGGTTTACTTTCGGCAGCCTCGTAACTCGCGCTTTCCTTATTTTGTCCTTCAGTCGTCACATTTCATGAGCGATGTTTCTGACAAAGGGGGAATAATTGTTGTTTTGGGGTTCAGGATCTATCCATCTAAAGCTTATTGTTGGCTAGTTTTTACCTTGAAATAGTATTTTTTAGCTCCTTACATCAAGTGGATTCTGCCTTGTCTGAGGTGATTTTCATAAAAAAATTAATAAACGTATGTTAATATAAAGTTGTTTTTTTTAAATAAAATGTATAGAATTTTTAGGTCATCAAAATTAATTTAACACCTCCCTCTTCATTTCAACATTTTACTATACCCATAGTCAAAACTCAGTGACCACCTTTACAAAGAAATAGCATCATGAAGGTGCGAATGAAGAGTATCTAAACCAGCTCTCGGTAGATACGAAAAAAATCGGATATATAAATGTGAAAAAAAAAAAAAATGTTTTGAAAGATTTAAATATGATCTGCCTTCAAAATATTATTTTCGTTCTCATTTTTAGTGTGTTATCTATTGGTAAAGGGGGCTACTTAGTTTCACCTATGGGTATAAAAAGACTTATTTAGTCTCTGAAATGAAGGAGTGGTAGTAACGTAATTTGAGTGCCCTAGAAAATCTGATTCTTGTTTTTGTTTTTTAATAAATATTTTATATTAACTTATATATACCCTATTTTCCTTTCCTTAACCCATGCATTTTCAAAAATGCAAGCTTTTATCATCAGAGGAGATGATAGAGATGAAACAGTAAAATTATATTACTGTTATCAAAATATCAAAAATATGCAGAAATACAAAAATATAAAAAAATTTTGAGCGAAGAGAATCAACTTTGATGGAAAAATGTAACATGTCCAAAAACAGTACATCGATGATATTATCAATATTCCACAAATATAGCAGAAAAAATCTTCCAGAAATTCGAATAATGATATATATATATATATATATATATATATATATATATATATATATATATATATATATATATATATATATATATATATATATATATAATGTATTAACACAACATTTTATAAGGAGATATAATTTTTTTTGTATCAATTTTCAGTATTTACTTCAACAGTATTTACTTTGCTAAAATCTTTGAATCCTTAATCAATCTAGCGATAGTACGGCACCTAGTTAATGCTAAACTTCTTTCTGACCGCCAGTATGGATTTAGACAAGCACGATCTACTGCAGACATCCTAACGGTCATCTCGGAACGCATGTATCATACACTGGACAAGGCAGGTGAAGCTAGGGCAGTAGCGCTTGATATATCCAAGGCCTTCGACAAGGTATGGCATAAAGGGATTCTCTTGAAAATACGCTCATACGGTATTACTGGGCAATTACTTAATATAATTAGATCCTTCCTAACCAAAAGAAAAATCCAGGTTGTCCTCGATGGCCGTTCATCTAAGCAACACGACATAAATGCTGGTGTACCCCAGGGATCTATCCTTGGACCTTTACTGTTCCTGATCTCTATAAACGATCTCCCTGATGACGTAGAGTGTGAGATTGGTTTATTTGCTGACGACACCACGCTTTACTCTCGCCATGTTGGTAAAACAGACGCGATCATATCCGAGGCAATCGCTGAATCTTTAGAAAATGACCTCCAGCCTGTAGTGGATTGGGGTCATAAATGGTTGGTAACTTTTAATGCCGCAAAGACAAAGCTCCTTTCCTTCAATAACTACAAGGAACATTTTCAGCCACCGATTGTCATGGCAAATAACACCCTACCTGAGAGTTCATCATTCAAACTCCTCGGCCTAACCTTCACAGGTAACATGAATTGGAACAAATACATTGAAGACATTGCCAAGGCTGCCGCAAAGAAGGTTGGCTCCCTCTACCGTGCTAGTAAACTTCTCATACCTGACATTATCCTGTATCTCTACAAAGCCCATGCATGGAGTATTGTTGTCACATCTGGGCTGGTGCATCATCTACTAGTCTCTCCCTCCGTGATAAGATCCAAAAACGAATCGCCAACCTAATAGGACCCTCACTGTCAACCAAGCTTCAGCCTCTGTCCCATCGCCGCAATGTAGCATCCTTGTGCTTGTTTTACAAATACTTCAATGGATTATGCTCCGATGAATTGGCTACTCTGGTGCCCCCTCGACGTAAATTCACTAGACTAACTCGACAATCAACTAAATCTCATTCATTCACTGTGGAGGTCCCCAGATGTCGGAGAGCCTTCTACTCAAATAGCTTCTTTCCTCGTACTGCTGGCCTCTGGAACTCTCTCCCTGCCCCCTGTGTCTACGACAGTACTAACATGCAGAAATTTAAAACTAATGTAAACAGACATCTCGCTGCGGAGATCCCAAGTTAAGTTTACCCCCTTCCTTCTCCCCTTTTTTTCTCAGTAGCCCCTTACGTCTACAGTGGCGGCCTGCCTTGTTTGGGGTGAACTATGTTAAAAAAAAAAACAAAAAAACCGTCGCGTCGACAAAAAGACTTTACTATCCAAGATGGCTACCTGTTTCACGTGGACTTACCTGCCGCACATGGGCTTATTCCTAATACCCTTTTAACACACAGGCTTACTTCCAAACAACAACAGCGTGAACTCTTCTTCGTTCCCTACAAACAGGACATTTATCCTACATATTATAAACTCTCAAAACTTTTTCCTCGTCATGATTCGTGGACTTATCCGCTATTACTAACACCGTGTCAATTATTACATGTTTAACGAAGATGTCTTTAAATGTAAAGACTAGACTAGACCGTCAAGCCTTGGTAGAGAAACCAGCCTATATTTACTTATTTACTTGTCCCTCCACGGGGGCAGATCTAGACATAAAATACCTGTTTACTCCAATCGGCACTCTCTTGCAAATGAGGGCAGCTTATGGCAAAGGTTATCCCCCTCGCCCGAAAAGTGGGGTCAGTTCCAATGATAGCGTTCTGCGAATGAACAGATACTCATTTTTTATCATGGCCTAAAGGCCGGATAAAAATGTACACACTAACGAATGCAAGAAGACAAACCAGCCTATCGAACCTACGGTGTTTACACCCTCTTCACTTTTTTTCATTCGACCTCAACTTGAAGATGTCTGGTGACGAAATCATTAATAATATATACGAAAATACTTTACTTCGTAATAAAGAGCAATCTTAATATTTATAAAGCTGTGTTTGCTGTGGGTGTTTACCAGATTCACACTGCAGCAAGCTTGGGCATGGAGTCAGTTTAATGGAGGAGAGGGGTCTAACTTCATTGGAGGAGACTAAGGAAGCGTATAAAAATAACCAAGAACGGACATTCCACGTAGTGGCATTCCCCGTAGTGACATTTCAGGCGACCAGCAATAAACCAATCCCCCTACGTAAGAAGGAGGAAATTCTTAAAAGAATGACCTTCTAAGAGCGAACAGAACCATACCCCATACCGATAAATAAGGGTCTTCTCAGAGCCAATTAGTCCCTATGACTTAGTGGAGTGTGCAAGAAATGTTCATGGGATCATGAAACCATAAAGATAACCATCTTACCTGAGCAGTTGTAAATCTAAAACAGAAATGGGTAAAGAGATCGCTTAAGATGAAAGTACGCAGCCTAGTTATTTCCATTTTCTCAAACCTGTTTTCTCCGTCATTCGTTGCTTAATTTAATAGGTACATAAGTACACATAAATAAACAGACATCAATATACACACACATCTAAACATGAACACACACACAGATCCACTTTCAAGCAAAACATATATTTAAAAGCACGTACTCGCCTATATATATATATATATATATATATATATATATATATTAATATATATATATATATATATATATATATATATATATATGATATATATATATATATATAAGGTAGTATTAAAATATTAAACTTTAGTTATAACACAAGTTAACAAAAAAAATGGAATATTCCAAATCCATGATCTAAGTGAATACCCCAGGTGAAATTTATTTGGAACGCTGAGTCACGTTTATAAGTAGTCTTTGAAAAGGTATGAATTCATCTCCCTTCTAGCTACGCGTAACATAGTAAATTGTAGCAGTAGTCGTCACTACTACATACAGCCGCCATTAACAATGTTCAAAGTAATGGGTAAAGAGATCGCTTAAGATGAAAGTTATTTCCCTTTTTCTCAAACCTATTTTCTCCGTCATTCGTTGCTTAATGCTTCTCTTTCCCCCACGTTTCTTATTTTCTTTCCTTTATTCCTACCTTTTCGCATTCTTTTTGTTCGTTTGTTTCCGCATTCTTTGTATGCACTTACTTGTGTATACTTTTTTTTTTTAACATATTTCCCCCAAAACAAATCAAGCTGCCACTGTAGAAGTAAGAGGCTACTGAGTATTAGGGTGAAAGTTTTAGGGGATCATCCTAAATAGGGAGCTGTGCAGCGAGATGCTTGTTCACATTAGTTTTAAATTTCTATATGTCAATACAGTCGGGGAAACAGGGGTGAGCGAAGGAATTCCAAAGGCCGACAGCTAGAGGGAAGAAGCCAATGGCGTAGAAAGCTCTCCTACATTTAGGGACCTCCACACTGAACGGATTGGACTAAGTTGATTGCCGGGTTAGTCGAGTGTATTTACGTCGAGGGGGGCACCAGAGCAGCAAATTCATCGGACCACATTCCATTGAAGTACTTGTGAAACAAGCGCAAGGATACAACATTGTCTCGATGTGATAGAGGCTGGAGCTTGGTGGATAGTGAGGGGCCTATTAGATTAGATACTCTTTTTTGGACCTGATCTAAAAAGGAGAGACTAGTGGATGGTGCTCCAGCCCAGATGTGATAACAATACTCCATGCAGTGTAGGATGGGGGCTTTTGTAGAAATATGGGATACTGTCAGGTGTGAGAAATTTTCTAGCACGATAGCCCACTTTGTTTACAGCAGCCTTGGCAATGTTTCTTATGTATTTGTTCCAGCTCACGCTACCTGTTAGGTCAAGGTTGGATTATCAGGTAGGGCGTTACTTGTCATGGCAATAGGTGGTTGAAGAGGTTTCTTGTAGTTTTTTAAGGAAAGGAGCTTTGTCTTAGTAGCATTAAAAGTTACCATCCATTTATGACCCCATTCCACTACAGACTGGAGGTCACTTTCTAAGGAGTCAGCCATTGCCTCGGATATTTATTTACTCCTTCGCTAGGAGTTAGGCATAAGGCCAGTTTTATCTTACTCCCACAAGTAAGATGTGACCACAGCTTGGGTCGAGTAAGTGGGGTTAAAAGCCAGCGCTCGAGAGGTGAGCATTCTGGCCATTTAAAAATTGCCTGGGCAGCCCCGTCGGCATTCCCCGGTAGGGGCGCCTGTCTGCGCTCGTTTTACCCACATGACAAGAATAGAGCGTGGAGTTGTCAGCAAAAATACCCATCTCAGACACAATGTCATCAGGGAGGTCGGTTATGAAAATCATGAACAATAAAGGATCGATCCCTGGGGTACACCTGCTTTTTGTGATGTTGTTTGGATGAACGGCCATCGAGGGCAACCTGGATCTTTATTTTGGATATTTGTTGTTATTAAATAAGCACTTTCGTAACTTTGACACTGATTAGAAAATTATGTTTTTACAAGAAGGTTTTACTTGAAAATGGATGACGTCATAAAGAATGAATGGTAGCTTTTTTGACAACTTTTGTAAAAAAAAAGTTCATTTTGTGACGTTACCTATTTACAAGAATTCATTTTTTTTTCTATTTTTGATAATTATCTTTCTTGATAATTATTGTAAATTTTTTAAGATAAATAAAATCTATATAATTAAAAGCGTATGTGTGTGTGTGTGTTCCTATCTGTGCGTTTATAGAAACACAGACTTGAGAGCTTACCTACAATATAAACGTTTATACACATGTATAATTCCTGATATTCTAGTGTCTTTCAAAGGAAGCTACAACATTTTGCACATTAAATAGAAATTTACTGATGAGTGTTATTAAAAAAAAAAAATAAGAAATCGGTTTTCTCGACCGATTTCTGCTTCAACTGAGTAGAGTAATAGGCCCCACAATGCGCGACTTCCTCGGCAGCCTAGGTCTCTTAATAACGCGCCACACCGGGGACAATCGTGAATTGACTTGGCTTTACCAGCGTCTTGAGCCTGCTCTCGGCCTGCCAAACAAGCCGGACATTCGATTAAACTTTCATGATGCGTGCATGTCAGTTTCGAAAATGGCCACTTTATTAATTTTTGATGAATTTTTGTGTTTTTTATTTGTTAATTAACATTGAATAAATATATCTTCTGAATAAAAACAATTATTATGTCGGCTTAAGAAAGCAGTTCGACTCGCAAGCAAACGATATTAAACTTTCTTCCCTTTTCTTTCCTCTTTTCTTTTTCTATCTTTATTCCTTCCTTGATTTATTTTTCTGTATTTCTTAATGTTTTCCCTTTATTTCGCCTTTCTTTTTTTGTTGTTTTTGTCTTTCTTTTTAGCTTACTTCTATTCTTATTTATTTGGTTATTTCTTTTCTGCTTTCTTTCATTCATTCTCCCCCTTCTTTTTCTTTTCTTCTTTCTTTTTCTATCTTTATTCCTTCCTTAATTTATTTTTCTGTATTTCTTAATGTTTTCCCTTTATTTCGCCTTTCTTTTTTGTTGTTTTTGTCTTTCTTTTTAGCTTACTTCTATTCTTATTTATTTGGTTATTTCTTTTCTGCTTTCTTTCATTTATTCTCCCCCTTCTTTTTCTTTTCTTCTTTCTTTTTCTATCTTTATTCCTTCCTTAATTTATTTTTCTGTATTTCTTAATGTTTTCCCTTTATTTCGCCTTTCTTTTTTGTTGTTTTTGTCTTTCTTTTTAGCTTACTTCTATTCTTATTTATTTGGTTATTTCTTTTCTGCTTTCTTTCATTTATTCTCCCCCTTCTTTTTCTTTTTTTCTTTCTTTTTCTATCTTTATTCCTTCCTTAATTTATTTTTCTGTATTTCTTAATGTTTTCCCTTTATTTCGCCTTTCTTTTTTGTTGTTTTTGTCTTTCTTTTTAGCTTACTTCTATTCTTATTTATTTGGTTATTTCTTTTCTGCTTTCTTTCATTTATTCTCCCCCTTCTTTTTCTTTTCTTCTTTCTTTTTCTATCTTTATTCCTTCCTTAATTTATTTTTCTGTATTTCTTAATGTTTTCCCTTTATTTCGCCTTTCTTTTTTTTTGTCTTTCTTTTTAGCTTACTTCTATTCTTATTATTTGGTTATTTCTTTCCGCTTTCTTTCATTTATTCTCCCCTTCTTTTTCTTTTCTTCTTTCTTTTTCCTTTATTTGTTCCTCTCTACTTCTGTTATTTGTTTGCTTTTGTCTTTGTTTCCTTTCTTTCTCCCATCTCTTTTTTTCTTTTCTTTCTTTTTTCCTTTCTCTATTCCTTACTTTTTTTCTTATTCTTAAGTTCTTTATTTATTCTGAACTTTCCTTTATTTCTTTCATTTTAGCTTTCTTTATTTGCCCTTCCTTTTTTTATCATTTGCCTCTTACATTTTTTTCTTTCTTTCTTTCTTTCCTCTATTCATCCATTCGTTTTTTCTTTCCTTCTCTTTTTTCATTTCTTTATTCCTTCCTGTTTCCTTATTTGTTTGCTACTTTCTTCTTTTCATTTTGATCCCCCTTTTTTTCTTGCCTTATTCCTTTCTTTATTTTTCTCTTCCTTTCTAATCATTCGCTTCTTTGTTTTTTATTCTTCCCCCTTTTTTCTTTTTTATTCTGCCTTTCTTTTCTTTAATTCTTTCTTTTTCTTCTTTTCTTTCATTTATTTTCCTTTCTCTATTCTTTGCTTCTTCTTTTCTTCCTTTATTTCCCTTATTCTTATATTCTTTGTGTATTTCTTTTGTTTTTTATTTATACTTTCTTTGTTTCTTTCATTCATTGTTTCATTTTACATTTCTTCATTCGTCTTTTTAATTTGATCGTTTCTTTCTTTCCTGCCTTTCTTCTCTTTTTCCTTTTTTCTCCCTTTCCTTTTTTCTAATATTTTTCTTTCTGCCTTTCTTTTCTTATTAATTGTTTCCTTCTTTCTTCATTTTTTTTTGCTTTCATTATTTTTCCCTTTTCTTTCTCTTGTTCTTATATCATTTCTATGTAACCTTTCTTTCCTATTATTTGATTCGTTCTTTCTTTCCTTCTTTTATTTGCTCATCTCTTGTTTACTTTTTTCTCCCTTTTTTCTTTATTTATTTCTCGTTATTTTCTTATTCCTTGTTTCTTTTTTTATCTTCCCGTTCAATTTTCTTCATTTCTCTTTTTTCTTTATTAAATCGCTTTTTCTTATTCCGTGCTTTTTTTCTTTTTCATTTCTTTCATTTATTCATCTTTTTTCACTCCTTCATTTGTTTGCCTTTTGTCACAATCTTCATTTCTTATTCTTTTCTCTCATCTTTATTAATGTCTTTCTTTTATCTCTCGCTTTTGTCTTTCCTTCCTTTTTCCTTTCTTTATTCCTCTATTATTGTGTTATTGTTTGCTCATTGTTTTCTTCTCGTTATTCTATTATTTCCTTCAATTTTTAGTTTCCTACCTTTATTTGTTTTCGTTATTTGCTTCTTCCTTTCCTTCGTTTAATTCTCCCTTTTTTCTAATTTTCTTTCCTTCTTTCTTTTTGTCTTTCTTCTCTCTCTTTTTTTTTCTTTTTCGTTAATACTTTATTTCTTCCAAGATTTCTCTTAATACCTTAATTTTTCCTGCATTTGCTCCTTTTAGTTTTCTTTCCTTCTTTATTTTTGCTGTCTTTGTTTTTACTTTCTTCTCTTCTGTGCTTTATTCATCCGTTTCTTTTTTTTTTACTTTTTCTTTTTTCATTCCTTTATTCCTTCCTCTTTTTGTTATTCATTGTTTGTTTCTTTCTCTACGTTATTCTTTTATTTCCTTATTTTCTATTTTCCTTTACTTTATCCCAACTTTTCTCATTATTTGCTCTTTCTTTGTTTCTTTTATTTATTCATCCCCTTTTTTTCTTTCCTTCTTTCATTTTTCTTTTCTATACTCGTTCTTATTTTTTTATTTTTGTTCGTTCTTTTCTATTTCTTTATTCTTTGCTTTTTTTTCGTTCTTTTTTCTTCCTTTGTTTCTATTAACCAACGCTTTTTTCTTTCTTTTTCTTTCTTTCTTTCTTTCTTTCTTTCTTTCTTTCTATTCAACCAACGTTCTTTTTCCTTCTTTACGTATTCCTTCTATATTTTCTTCTTTTTTTTGTTGGGTTTGTCTCTTTTCATTTCTTTTCTTTCCTATACGTTTTCCTTCCATTGTCATATACTTATTTATTTGCTTATTTATTTATTTCCCTTTTCTATTTCTCTCCTTTTTAAGTTATCGGCTTCTTTCTTTTCCATCTCTACTTCTTTCCTTTATTCATCACTCCTTATTTCACTTGTTTTCTTTATTTATTTATTTTGAGCTTCATTTTTTCTTCATTTAATCTACCCTTCTAATTGTATTTGTTTTCTTTTTTCTCCCTTTCTATATTCTCCCCTTTTCACATTCTTTCCTTTTATTTACTTTCGTTTCTATTTCTTTATTTCTTTTTCTTCTGTTTTCATTTTTTTCTTTCTTCCTTCCCTTCATTTTTTTAATCCGTTCTGATTTTTTCTCTTTTTCTTTTTTTTTTCTTTCTATATTCCTACCTTTTTTTCTTATGCTTCGCTTCGTTCTTTACTTCATAATTTCTCCCTTTTCTTCCTCTTTTTCTATCATTCTTTCTTTCTTCTTTATTGCTTACGTCTTGTATTAGTATTTGCTTATTTTTCTACTTTTCTTTCATTCATTTTTACTTTCCATTTTCTTTTCTTGTTTCTTCCTTTTTGTATTCCACTCTTCTTTTTTCCTGTCATTGTTTTTTTCTCATTTTCTCGCACGTTTTGTATTCATTTCCTTTTTATTAGTTTTTATCTTATTTTTCTTTTCTTTCTTCCATCATTTCTTTTTCTGACTTGTTGTTTATTTTATGTTCTTTCTTTTTATTCTTTTTATAACATTATCTCTTTCTTTATTTATTTCTGTTCTTTCTTTTTATATCCATTTTCATGTTTTTTAAAAATATTTTTTGTCATTTAATGTCTGAAGTTCTTTCCGTATTTATTTCATTTTCTTTTTCATCTCTCCATCTTTCTTTCTTTTCTTTATTGCCTTTCTTTTCTTTCTTTTTGTAATTCCTTCCATATGTTCTAACTTTTTTCTCCTGTCTTTAACTATTTAATTTTTATATTTATTGTCATTCTTCATATATATATATATATATATATATATATATATATATATATATATATATATATATATATATATATATATATATATATATATATATATATATATATATATATATATATATATATATATGAATTTAGGAAAACTCGTCACAGGAAAATTGGTAAACGGAAAATTGGTAAACGGAAAATTGGTAAATGGGAAATTGGTAAATGGAAAATTGGTAAATGGAAAATTCGTCACTTTTGGCCAAGTAGGAAAATTCGGCAATTATCGAATAAATATCGATTGAAAATAGATTTTAGAACCGTTTTTACAGGAGATATACTTGTAAATACGAGGCTACCCACCTCCCCAGTGGAGAACATTTTTTTATATTATTTTTTTGGTACTTGTGCAGTTTACGAACCGGGCTATTTTTTAGATAAGATTTTCAAGTTAAATTAAATTTTTACTTCAAAATCACTGTGAGAAAAAGTGGTTAATCCATCGTTTCAAAACTAAAATGGCAGACAATGAATTGGCTGTATTTTTCTGATTTTTTTGTTCCGACCATACAACGATTTATTTGAAAGAAGAATTTCTTTTTTTAAGTATTAAATAAAGTTGTTAGTTAAAACAAGTTTTAGGCAAGATGAAATAAAAACACTGAATTAGTTAGAAAACAATTTTGCTTTTTTAAATACATGGACATTTTCTAAGAATTTAAAGCCAGTTACTCGATAGTTTATAAATTCCTTTCAAGTTTTGCAAACACACGAAGTAATTGATGTTTTGTCAATTAAAATGGCTGACTTGTTTACGAATAAATCTAAATGAATTATGATGGATTTCATCTCGTAATTACGAACCAGGCTTGAAATAATAACATTATTTAGACAACGATTTTTTACATGAGGAGAATGGGGGGGTGCTTTGTTAACTATTCTGTACTTTCACGTAACGATTTAATAAACGGAAGATATCGTAAAAATTGAATTTAACTTGAAAATTTTATCTAAAAAATAACCCGATCCAAACCTTTAATTTCGTAACGTAATTACGAACTGGGTTAAAATAACATTATTTAGAAAGCCATTCTTAACATGGAGTGAGGGGGTGTTAACTATTCTGTACTTTTACCTAACAATTTAATAAACAAAAGATATCGTAAAAATTTAATTTAACTTGAAAATTTTATCTAAAAAATAGCCCGGTTCGTAAACTGCACAAGTACCAAAAAAATAATATGAAAAAATGTTCTCCACTGGGGAGGTGGGTAGCCTCGTATTTACAAGTATATCTCCTGTAAAAACGGTTCTAAAATCTATTTTCAATCGATATTTATTCGATAATTGCCGAATTTTCCTACTTGGCCAAAAGTGACGAATTTTCCATTTACGAATTTTCCATTTACGAATTTTCCGTTTACGAATTTTCCGTTTACGAATTTTCCTGTGACGAGTTTTCCGGCACCATATATATATATATATTTATTGTTATTCTTCATATATATATATATATATATATATATATATATATATATATATATATATATATATATATATATATATATATATCTTCTTCCCTTTTTATGTACGCTGTCTTTCCTTTTTTCCTTATTTCTTTTTCGGATTCCTAATCCCATATTCCTTTTTTCCTTCCATTATCCCGTACCATCCTTCCTTCTTTCGACTACAAAATCTCCCCTAACCCTAACCCTAACATTCTACTTATTATTGCCCCTCAGAGAAAATTCATGCCATACTGTGTTAATCAATCGCTGTGAGTACAAAACGATTCTTCCTGTTCTTTCCATTTTTATCCCACAAAGCTAGGTGGGAAATTGTACCTTCTTAACAATTTCACACCCAAATGACCACGACCTCTTCCCCACAAGAGTTCCGCTCCCTGGGGGTAGGGGATGCGGAAAGCATTCAAGAAACACTTGAGATGCGCGAATAGGGTGGGGATTGATAACGCCTTGGAGAGTCTCACTTTATTTTTATTTTTTGTTGTTCTTTATTATTCTTTCTGTTATGCTACTGGAAATGGTTAAGTTGCTGATGCTAATACTGAGAAGAGGCCGTTGTTCTGCGCTCATGTCGGCGTGTGAACGGGTGTTTTATACACGACGCCCTGCCCTGCCCTGCCCTGCCCTCCACCCGACACTCGTCACGACGACAATTGTCTCTCGCCGCCGTCTGTATGTTTCTCTTTTTTTTACTACCACGATTAGTGATCCGGGAGGAACGTACACGTACCCGCCCCATCCCCTACCCCACCCGTGTTTTCAACCGTTAAATCCTACAATACATTCACCAGTCCAGAAATGATACACCATCATCATCACTTTATACAATAACGATCCAACTGAAGAAGGCGGACGGGCGGGGTCGATGTACGCGTGTAGAGGTTTGCGATTCCATAAGTTTCGTCATCAACCCATTCCCTTCCTTCATACTTAACATGATCGTATTATATGCTTCATTCACCGTCATTACCGTCAGCCTCCCCCCACCCCCTCTTCCTTGCCACCGATATGTTTTGCGCGTCAAGTTTAGTCGTTAGTCTGTCATCCTACTCCCCCCCCCCCCCTTTGTCTTTCTCTCTTTATCAATTTTCTGTTTGCCTTATCGTCACCTGATTTGATATTTGTTCTAATAAAGATTTTCTTTATTGCCGTCTCGAAAACACAAAAGACAAAAACATGCATAAATGATCCTGTTCTTCTTTTTATGTTCGAATATGTTCTTCCATACTATATATCAATATCTCATTCTCTCTCTCTCTTTCTCTTTCTTTCTCTCGCTCTCTCTCACTCTCTCTCTCTCTCTCTCTCTAAAAAAAGTAGAATGCTTAGACGTTAAGCCGCCGATAAAGTGTTAAAATTATCATCATTTATTCGCTGTTTAAAATTGGCCAAGCGGTTAAAGACGTCGGATTTGAGTTGAAAAATACTTGTAGTGCGGGGTTTCGAATCGCATGACCGGTAGTGAATAGGCATATCTTTATGCTGATGAGTCCCGATTTAAAAAGGACGAAACGTATACGTACATAGATAATAAACAATAACAAATATTTATTAGTAGAGCACTCTAATGGTAGTATTAACACAGCATGACGTCACTAGCTTTATAATGCATTGTTCCTTCCCTTAAAAAAAGAAGTAGAATGCTTAGACGCCGATAAATTGTTAAAATTATCATCGTTTATTCGCTGTTTACAATTGGCCGAGCGGTGAAAGACGTCGGATTTGAGTTGAACACTACTTGTAGTCCGGGGTTTCGAATCGCATGACCGGTAGTATCTCTATGCTGATTAGTCCCGATTTAAAAAGGACGAAACGTATACGTACATAGATAATAAATATTTAGTATATATATATATATATATATATATATATATATATATATATATATATATATATATATATATATATATATACATGATCCTACTCTTTTTATGTTCGAATATGTTCTTTCATACTATATATCAATATCTCCTTCTCTCTCTCGCTCCCTCTCTCTCTCTCTCTCTCTCTCTCTCTCTATATATATATATATATATATATATATATATATATATATATATATAATATTTATAAATAAATATTAAATTATTTATACCTACAGACGCTAGCGTTTCAAGCTTATTGCTCTCATCAGTGCAGGGAAGTAACAATTTCAGACGGTCGGGAGGCGCGAACCCGGTACACAGAGTCAGCCATATCCACTCGGCCCACGGAAACTGTCACGTAATTTAGGGAAATTAAGATCTATATGTACCTAAAAGCGGACACAGATAGAAGACTAGTCGAGAGTGTTCGACGAACGTATTCGGAACTTTGCATTAGAGCTTTTTGACAGTCTATTTTTAACTTCCCCGAGAGTGCTCAACTTTAATTTCTTAAAGGGGCTTAGTATAATATTTATATATAAATATTAAATTATTTATACCTACAGACGCTAGCGTTTCAAGCTTATTGCTCTCATCAGTGCAGGGAAGTAACAATTTCAGACGGTCGGGAGGCGCGAACCCGGTACACAGAGTCAGCCATATCCACTCGGCCCACGGAAACTGTCACGTAATTTAGGGAAATTAAGATCTATATGTACCTAGAAGCGGACACAGATAGAAGACTAGTCGAGAGTGTTCGACGAACGTATTCGGAACTTTGCTATATATATTTGTTCTTCATACAGCCATGTACAAAATCTGCGACAGTCGCATGTCGATGTTATCTATCTACAGCTGTTAAACACTGAGATCTCATCAGACAGAATTGGAATCTGATCCTTCCCTCAGATCATATATAGGGAGAATGAAATGGTGGAGAAAAAAGGAGAAAGGAAAGAAGGAGGAACATAAAAATTTAGAAAGTCACGTGGTCAGACTTGAGACCGTTGAAATTCAAAAATAATATAATATGGAATAGAAATAAAAAATATAAATTAAAAATAAGAAATACGTGTTGAGGATAGATGAAAGTTTGAAGAGGAAATAAAAGAGGGAAGAGCGAGAGAAATGAAGAAAGGGGAATGTGGTAACTATCGTCTAGACGTGTCAAATGTCTGGTTAATAGCTAAGTAAGCAATTCTATTTATCTTCCTCCCACAGCGGTAAGATGTGACACAAGGTCGGGAATGTGGGATTTAAAAAGCCAGCGCCCGAGACGGTGAGCACTCTGGCCGTCAAAAATGACTGGGCAGCCCCGTCGGCATTCCTCGGTAGGGGCGCCTTAGGCATTAAGCAATAAACTTACTCCTCCCCAATGAGGGGAGGCAAAGCCTGGAATGGTGGACCTCCTAGCTCTGCACAGGACAACCTCACAGACCGGCGTCATCAAGACCCGAAGGCCAAGACGGTACCGATCTATGGAGTGTAGTATCCATCTGAACAGATACTACACTTTGATCTTGGCCAAAAAGCCAAGAAGCTACGAACGTATTTATTTACCTCCTCTCCAGGAGGTTAGGCACAAGGCCAGTTTTTATCTTACTCCCACAAGTAAGATGTGACCCAAGGTCGGGTCGGGAAAGTGGGGTTTAAAAATTGCCTTGGCAGCCCCGTCGGCATTCCCCGGTAGGGGCGCCTCAGGCAGTAAGCAATAAACTTACTCCTCCCCAAAGAGGGGAGGCGAAGCCTGGGAGGGTGCACCTCCTAGAACTGCACAGGACGGACCCATAGACCGGCGTACATCAAGCCCCGAAGGCCAAGACAATACCAGTATATGGGGTGCAGTATCCATCGGAACAGATACTACACTTTGATCTTAGCCAAAAGGCCAAGAAACGTAACTATTTATTTATCTTCCTCCCGCAAGGTAAGATGTGACACAAGGTCGGGAAGGTGGGATTTGAAAAGCCAGCGCCCAAGAAGGTGAACACTCTGGCCTACAAAAAAATGCCTGAGCAGCCCTGTCGGCATTGTAACTATCGTCTAGACGTGTCAAATGGCTGGTTAATATCTAAGTAAACAATGAAAACGCAATTTCAAGTCCGTGTTGAATTTGGGTGAGCTTTTGTGTCTGGGTTTTAAAACTTTTAATATCTATTCCTATTAGGTTATTTTTTTCTTTTTTATCTTATTTCTTTTTATTACATTTGTGGTTTTTTTTAATTGAAACATGTATTTTTGTTATTAATTCATTTATTTTGTTAATTTTTATTATTTATTTTTTTAAATCAAGTTCAGCTGGGAATTAAGAAATATAATAATCATTAAGATAATTATAATAACTCAAATAGTTAAAACAACCAAAATAATTAAAACATTACCAAAATTTACTAACATGATATTTTTAGCTGCACCCGTGATAAGAGTAATAATAATAATAGTAATGATAATAATAATAATAATAATAATAATAATAATAATAATAATAATAATAATAATAATAATAATAATAATACTTTACCTGGATTACTATACACACACACATACACACACACACGCATATATATATATATATGTATATATATATATATATATATATATATATATATACATACATATATATATATATATATATATATATATATATATTAATATTTCATGTATCCACATAAAGTTTTATAAGGAGATATAATTTTTTATGTATCAATTTTCAGTATTTACTTCAACAGTGCTCGATACGTAAGTAGAGCTAGGTAGTATAGAACTACAAGGAACCACGTGTTAAAATAAATTCACCCATTTTATTGGCATAACAAAGGAAACAGGATATAAGCTAATCTATAGAAAACAGAACAATATAACAGGATATAGGAAGTAATACTAGCAAGACCTTTGTTCGCGGGAAGCCCAACGATTGGCTGAGAGAACAACAAAAAATCTGATTGGTTAATTAGCTAGCCGTGAATATAAAAACACCCGGTAAAAATAACTCCATGCATTTTAGCCTAAAGATTCCTCCCCCTCCCCTCCCCCTGGGATGAAACGCGGGAGCCTCTGTGTAGCTTAATTGCCATAAATATATTTTCATAGCTTACTATATATATATATATATATATATATATATATATATATATATATATATATATATATATATAATATATATATACACACTTTATATTTGTATTTCAATGACCATAGAAAAAGGCAATTCAAAACCATAATTTGCGTTTCTTCTTACAATATGTTTATTTTCATATTTCGGTGAATACCCGCATTTCTTCTTCGTCTCACAAACAAAAGAAACTTATTTTTAATTTTTTTTATTTTTGTTTTTAAATCTAATAGCTTTACTATATATTTCGCGCGTTTTACAACAAAGAAAAGATAAACATATAGTCTTTTGAAAACATTGCTGATCTTCAGAGAATTAGTTCATTAAATGGTAATAGAAAAACATATTATTGCAAAGACAAAAGCACGGTTGATTGAAGGAGTTTAAGAAGTCTTGACAGAAAATAACTGCATGCCGAAGTACATGAAAAAACGCACATGAAGAATGGTGAAAAAAAACAGGACTCCCAACCAAAAAAATTGCATTCGAAATCTGATCAATATAGCCAGATAGCTTCCAGTACTTTGGGGGAATTGGTTTCGGAATGCATAATTTTAGTGTTATTAACTAGAATTTGTCTTAAATCATAAAAACACATAAATCATAAAAATACAACAACCTCAAATTAACAACATCACATATGAAACCAGTGGTAACATTTTAAAATGCTTAACATAATACGATTTTGTTCTATAATGTCATCCAACGTTGCTGAATTTAAATCGTCAACGACTTCCTGGAACAATGCGAAAAACGTTCTCTGCGCGTTTCTCCGCTGTCTTTTTACAAATTATCTGCTTTCTCCAGCCTTTGTGTTCATTTGCTTTTGACATCTGAGAATGATTTAACATCGAAAACGTTCGTGAAACCTGTAAAAGCTATTGAACATTCATTAATATTTTTGTATTTTAATACCCAAAAAGACCATCAGAAAAATTGCAAGAATAAAAAAGGTATAATTAAACAGACGAGTTCTATTATTTTTAACAATGTTTTCATAAATGAGAAAATGCTGCCTAAATACACACACAATATATATATATATATATATATATATATATATATATATATATATATAAACAATAATATTTTTTTAATAAATATTAAATATTTAAATACCTAGAGACATCGATGTTTCATGCTAACGCAATCTTCAGTCTAGGAACTAATTTTCAACGGTCGGTGGGCGCGGACCCCGAACACAAATCGCCACTGATTCGTAGTCGGTGATCTTAACCAAAGGGCCATCGTCAATTAATTAGTAAATATAGAATAACTTTAACTGTAAATAGCGACACGTGGCCGTTATTTACCAGGCAGCTCAGAGTGATCTTACGAACCGGTGTTCGGATCTCGCATATAGCTATTAGTACTGCTTGTTATTAAAGCTACTCGAAAGTGCCCAGCTCTTGTGGGAAGGGGGGCTGATAAACAATAATATTTTTTTAATAAATATTAAATATTTAAATACCTAGAGACATCGATGTTTCATGCTAACGCAATCTTCAGTCTAGGAACTAATTTTCAACGGTCGGTGAGCGCGAACCCCGAACACAAATCGCCACTGAGAATATTCAAACACCCACACACACATATATACATATTTAAGTAAATAATGTTAAAAATAACAGAATTCACTGCTTAATTATATATTTTTTTTGTTTTGTCAATTTTTCTAATGATAATTTAGTGTTAAAATCAAAATAATTAATATATGTTCCACATGTACACGAACGTTTTCGATTGATCGTCGAATCATCTTCAGGTGACAAAAGCAAGTGAACAAAAAGACCTAGAGAAAAAGAATACAATTCCCTCCCCCAAAAATAGCCGAGAAACGCGCACGTGAATAACGGTCTCGCATTGTTACAGGAAAGACGTTAAAAATTTAACTTCCGCGGCGTCAGAATGAGCATCACAGGATAAAATTGCATTCCGTTAAGCATTTTAAAATTGTGTTACTGATTTCATACGTAATGTTATTAATTGTAGGTTACATGCGCTTACACTTTTAAATTAGATCAAATAGAAAATTATCTAAAGTTAACCACGAAAATCAATCACCAATATACAAACACCGGTAGATCAATATTCAGTGGAATAGAACTGAATATGCACACACACACACACACACACACACACACACACACACACATATATATATATATATATATATATATATATATATATATATATATATATATATATAAAGATATTCACCACTAATTATTAATTTATATTTAATTCTGACGATAAGAGCGTTATCTTTGAAAAGTCATGGCGTAAAGGTCATTTTATATTTCTATTCCTTGCTTGAATATTTGACGAGTTAATAAACTTATAAACTATACAAATTTCATAAATTTTATAAATTGTATCACTTCATTATCCGTATATAAAAGGTCTATCCACTATATTGAGCTTCACCGATAGGTTCTAATATAATATTTGATATTTGTATTATCCATTTATTTATATATATATATATATATATATATATATATATATATATATATATATATATATATATATATTGTTTGTATTTAGGCAGCATATTTTCATTGAGACAAACATTATTAGATAACACGGAGTGTTTTTGCTTGATTAAAAGATGAAATAATATAAAGCATGTTGTGCGTGCAGGATCTGCTATCTGTATTAAGTTCCTTTCTGATTGGGAAAAGTGTATTTTCATGTTACACACACACACACACACACACATATATATATATATATATATATATATATATATATATATATATATATATTGTGTATGTGTGTATTTTAGCAGCATATTTTCATTTAGGCAAACATTATTAAATAACACGGAGTGTTTGTTCTTCAATAAGACTTTTTTGTTTCATAAATTGTCACTATACATACATTTAGTATTTCGGTTAAATTAGTCTATGTAAGTTCCGTGGGTTTTTGGTTCCATGTTTTCTTTTTTTTTTCACGAGTACTTTCGATTTGATTTATTAAACCATCACAAGACGGAGTTAATCTTGGTTTGTTTGAAACTATGTCTTTACTGTTGAGTCTTTTTAACGGCTAGTAATATACGACTCTAAAATGAGCTTTTATAATTTTGAGACATTGATTATGTTCTAAGCGCGTGCAAAATTCATAGTATGATTGCTTAACGGCTAAGAATTTGGTAATGTTAGTTACTATGCTAGACACTTTAAAATGTTGTGACAAGTTTCGTAATTCATATTATTGGGATGTTTAGTTTTTATGTAGAAGGCTTCAAGAAGTTGTTATCTTTAGGTGTTGTTATCGTGGTGTATAATTTTCATATTATTAACTAGAAGGTGTCTATATTGAGAAGAGAGCGTCGTCATTTTTTAGGTGTTAGTAAATGAAGCTAGTGTCGGGGAGATATGAAGTGAGTTTATGGGAAAATGTTGTAGTACGGAAACCTATGTATCAATTAGTTTGAGTATTAGTGTCGGAGATACATTCTCACATGGAGCATTAAAACTGATCTATTAAATTGGTTCTTCCTAATGTGTTATCGGTCTAAGAAAACTATGCGATTTGATTCTTTCATTTTTTAATAATAAATGATGAATCTTAGTCTATTATTACAGTTAATCTGAAAAGATGTGATACAGCGAAACAGTCTGTATGTGAATAGCAATACATATATATATATATATATATATATATATATATATATATATATATATATATATATATATATATATATATATGTATATATATATCATGATGAATTAAGAATTAAAAAGATAAAAGGGCAGCTGACCGGTTTCGTACCTCGCTTAACAGAGCCAAATATCGAGGTATCGTATAAAAAAATAAATTAAAGATGCTATAAGAAATATAGCTAGGGAAAGGGGTAAAAAAAAGAAGGAAAAAAAGAAAAAAAAGTTCAATCAAATAGAAACAACATTAAGCCCGAGTAGATTTTCTCTTTGCTTGCAAAGAGAAGGTCTCAAGGACTGAATATAGATTGTTTCTAGGATCTTGAGATGATAAGGAGAGTGCGACTTACTAAGTATCGAGAATAAGTCGACACTGAAATTAGAGGCAGAGGTGCGGTTATTTATGAGATGTTCGGCTATCCCTTTCTTACTATATATATCCCAGTGTATATCTCTTACTATTTTCTTCTGACCCCCTCTCTCTCTCTCTCTCTCTCTCTCTCTCTCTATATATATATATATATATATATATATATATATATATATATATATATATATATATATATATGTCTGTATGTGTGTGAGAAAATTTTCATACACTTGTCTTTCGCGGAAGTTCGTGCAGTTTATCCTGCTATATATATATATATATATATATATATATATATATATATATATATATATATATATATATATATATTAAGAGAGGTAGTTTGCTTTAAGCATTGTGTGTAATACGTATATTGAGGAGCATTGTGATAGCCCCTTATAATACTCCTCTCTCTGTCACTGTTACTGTCTGTCTTTCTTTCTCTTGTGTGAACTATATATATATATATATTTATTTATTCTGGTACAGAAAAATTAGTACCAGAATAAATAAATATTATGCTCTTAATTTTTAACTTTGATTCTTAATTAATCGAGCACTCTGCTGGGATTTTTCCTACCATTCTACAAAGAATATATATATATATATATATATATATATATATATATATATATATATATATATATATATATATAAGTAATCTACGTACACCTGTGTTTCACAGCACCACCGATCTTCAGCGTGACTGACTTTGGCAAGATATATTTATCCCTACTCTTTCCCCCCTCTCTCTCTCTTTCTCTCTCTCTCTTTTTTATACGGATCTCCCTATCTATCTTCTTCTCACTCCTATCACCGTCTTCTCTTTATCTATATCTATCTGTCACTCTTTTTCCCTTTCTCTCCCGCTTCTCTCTCTCTCTCTCTCTCTCTCTCTCTCTCTCTCCCTCCGTCTACGTACACGCTTTTTTTTCTTTTTCCACACCCTCTTTGTATCCTTTTCATACGCTCCTTCGACTATTCAAAGCCGCTGCTCCCATCCACATCTCCATCCTTGTATAACCAGCGATCGCCTCTACAATGGCGCCACCAGCGCCAACAGTTAATCATGTGCGATAGATGATGGCGGACACAATTCTTAAAGTCACCTACTTAATATTATTGTGTTCACCCCCGACAGTGAGATCCACTATACAAATAACTGAACCTGTCTTGCCCGCGGGTGGGGCAAAGAGACCGTTGTAAACAGATCGAGGTGGGTGGATGGGTTGCGATGGTGAGAACTATGTTCAAATGAAAATAAGCGATCGAACGTTAGAAGAATGGATTTCATCTTCTTTATTATCTTAATTATCGATTTAACTAATACTTTAAATTTTATTCTTTTATATTTACTTTTTTTATTTGTTCTTTACAATTCGATATTTTCAGTCTTACACCTAATTTGTTAATGATTTTTTCTCGTTAATTTGCAATTTCGTATCTTTCTTAATTGCTAATTTTTTTAATTTAATTTTTTTTTTAATTTGTGCAATTCGATATAATAAGTGGTTTGCCTATGTGTAGTTGTTCAGCTTTCTTGCGTGTGCCGCGGTGGTTCAGTGAAAGAGTCGTGGCAAATGACTCGGATTTCAAAATCCTAAGTCTGGATGCACCCCACTGAAGAGTCCGAGCGAGAGTGAAACTCCAGTCTACGATTTCCCGTTTATGGCTAGCTTAGTATGCGTGTGTTACGTTATGTGTCTGATTGTGAAAAAAAAAACACGTGCATCGAATATATAAAAAATATTTGTGAGATTTAAAATTGTTGGAGCTGAAAAGCATTTAAGCTTAGATATCAAACTGTGATTCTGACTAGCGAATATTGATTTGTTATTGTTGCACAATGTTAGTAAGACTGTAATAAGGTTACAGTGTACTTTTTTAAAATAACGTATTCCCGCTTGTACAACTGGTAATATGGAAACAATTTTCAATTATGACCTACACATAAATCTCAGTAAAAAGAATACCTAAATTTTAATTGAAGACTATAAACCGAATTGTATTTCCTTTTCCGTATAAGCATATTTTAATGTAAAAACAAATTAAACTAAAATAACTTCAAAGGATGTTGTAGTTTGCTTGAAGCATTGTGCGTAGTATGTAAGAAGTTTTTTTTTTTTAAGGCGGTGACAATGTAATTTGGTAGAAAACACTGCTTGGTACGAGACGAGATAAACAGATCAAATGACACTATTGAATAATTCAATAATTTTTTAATTAAATATTTATTTACCAACATAGTGGATCGAATAAGGATGATATGGTATGATGTGTGTGATATTTTTAATGTTTCGAGACATACCTCCTTTTCAAAAATAAATTATAGGATGCGTGTTGTTGAAGTTGCGCTATTCATGGAACAACATTCCATATATTCTCCAAACAAACTTTTACTTGCAAACAATTGTTTCTGCCCCATAAATGCATTTTCTTGGTATACAAAATTTCACCGATTTTTCTTGATGACGTTCAGCCTGACTGGTCAATTTTCTATGCACTGATGAAACTTCCTCAAGAAAAACCACTGATATTTTTGTATATAAAAAAATATGGATGTTCTTGAGAGGGGCAGAAATAACCGTTTGCAAATAAAACTGTTTTATGGGGGGGGGGGTATATGGATTGTTCTTCCCTGAATAACTAAGGTTTTACATAATGATACACGAAGAGCTCTAGTCGTATGTCGTATACTATTGATCTACAAGATAAATCTTTGGGTTAACGAAAATATATTAAAATAATTAAAATATATATACATATATATATATATATATATATATATATATATATATATATATATATATATATATATTAAATTTATTTTTTTAATTCTTAATGTGAGATGATATATATAATTATTTCCACAATCAGATAACGTCGCAGCCCACACAAACCATAAAACCCAAAGACAGGAAGTACTGATTGTGCAAATAATTATATATGTATTATCTCACAGTTAAGACTTCCGGTCTGTGGCTTTCATGGTGTGTGTGCTGCGGCGTTGTCTGATTGTGGAAATAATTATATATATATATATATATATATATATAATATTCAAATTAGATATATTTCATTTTAAATGGTACTTTTTAGTGTTTCTCTCATATAAACAAATAATTAAATAAAAATGTATTTGCAAATTTTAGTTTAGTGGGCCAGGAAACCAGAGTTCACTCCTCGATCGACTAAAAAAATAGCACTTAGCACTTAATGCCCTCTTGCTAAACACTCGGTATCATAAGATGAGGTCAAGAGTAAGTGGAGTAATTATGGGAAAAGAGTGACACCCTCCCTTACATCTCTGTGTAGTAGTTAATGAAAAGGGAGCCTTCGGGTCGCCCTTGACTATGGCTGACCACTTAACTTTTTTTTAAAACTCCTTCATAGTGGATTAACAAGACGAAATTCAATGAATTGAACAGCCAATAACTATCTATATATAATAAAGAGCCATGTGTATATATTTGTAAATATATATTCGTCTCGTCACATAAAATTCTGCCTGACGAATATAAATATAAGAGAAGGGAGAACGCAAACTTACTTACCTAATGAGTCATGTCCTTTCTTTTTGTGTTGCTTTCTGGTTTCTATACTGATGTATACGGGGGTTTTCTCCTCATTTTTAACTTTACAGTTTGCATTGCACTACCGCTAACGTCTTTGACGTGAAAAGGTCCAGTTTAAAAGATGTTCAGTTATCTCCGCTTCTATTTATAACTGTTACAAATCATTTTTTGCCTTATCGCAACAATCGTTTACCATACAATTTCCTCGTGATGACCGCCATTTGTTTGAGCGGCATTTATCCTTCCCAAAAATTCCAGGATTCTGTGGGGGTTTTCTTCAGTGGAGGTCCGGATAATGCTCTACCTCCCGAGTCCCTTCATCTTTTCTGACCCCTACGACCATGTAACTAATATTTTACTTTTTTTTCCTTAGTTTTTCAACTCTTCTTTGTATGTCTTCCAATCTCAGTATTTTATTTACCCCCTCTCCAGGGGAGGTCAGACACAAGGTAAGTTGTGGTTTTTGAAAAGCCAGCGCACTATGATTAGCGTACTCTGGCCTAAAAAAAATGCATGAGCAGCCTCGTCGGCATTCTCCGGTAGGGTCGTCACAGGCGATTAGCAATAAACTAACTCCTTATCAGAGAGAATGCAACGTCTGGGAGGGTGGGCACTCTAGGACTGAACAGAAGCACACCTCAGCTCGACAGCAAAATAATTCACTGTTGGACTGATTGTCAGGGATGTATCCCCGACTGATAGGGACACCTGCTCACGATGTGTCAGGTTAGTATCCAACTTCAGTATTACATTCCGATTTTTATGTCTACACACTGGAGTCCAGGACTGAGTGCAATACTCTATATTTGAACTTTATAAATTGCGAATTCGAATGCAAAACGTGATAAATCCATATTTTTTTTTTAATTGAGACATAAAACAATAAAAGGACTAACATGTAAAATCTCGAGTCGAACTGAAAACTTATTTCGATTAAAAAAAAATTATACGGATAGCACATTATGTAAAACATGATTTGAGGGTTTGATCGAGTGTTGCAATGAAATGCTTCTTGTGGTGATGGATTCACAATTTGTTTAACTGGCGTTTATCGCGTTTTGCATTCAAACTCTACATTCGTGTAGCTATCTAAAACAATATACAGTAAAATATATATTAATAGGCTGTCAGGATCTGCAACAAAGCTGATGGAAATACTACAACTCGAAAAAAATAATTTCAATTTTTTTATTTTTAAGAGTAATGTCTTCAGAGAGCAATGTATTCTAGGAATATAAATAATTATCCTACCTATAGAATTATACTTGACAAATTTATTCGGCATTAAATAACCCACAGATGGTTGATATTCCGTAAAACAAACTAAACTGGTTAATTCTATCAGTTTGTGTTCGGGGGATTGTCAGAGTCTTTTCCCAACTTGGGTATGGGTATTTCCAAATAGTAATGCGTTCAAAGAGTTTCTTTTTTCTTTTTTTATCATAGTTCACTCCAAACAAGGCAGGCCGCCACTGTAGGTGTAAGGGGCTGCCGAGAAAGAAAAAGGGGGTGCGGATTCAACCTAAATTATGAGCTGCGCAGCGAGATGTTTGTTTACGTTAGTTTTAAATTTCTGCATGTCAGTAGCCTCAGGAAAGCAGGAAGCAGGGAGGGAGTTCCAGAGTCCAGCAGCACGGGGAAATAAGCTTTTGGAGTAGGAAGCTCTACGGCATCTGGGGACCTCCACAGTGTATGGATGGGATTTGGCAGATTGTCGGGTTGGTCTAGTGAATTTACGTCGTGGGGGTACCAGAGCAGCAAGTTCATCGGATCACAATCCATTGAAGTACTTGTAAAACAGGCACAAGGAAACAACATTGCGGCGATGGGACAGAGGCTGGAGCTTGGTGGATAGTGAAGGACCTATTAAGTTGACGACTCTTTTTTGGACCTTGTCTAAGACGGAGAGACTAGCGGATGATGTACCAGCCCAAATGTGGCAACAATACTCCATGCATGGGCGGATGGTGGCTTTGTAGAGATGTAGAATAATGTCAGGTGTGAGAAGTTTACTAGCACGGTATAGAGAGCCTACCTTCTTTGCAGCAGCCTTGGCAATGTCTTCAATGTATTTGTTACAATTCCTGTTATCTGTGAAAGTTAGGCTGAGGAGTTCGAATGATGAACTCTCCTGTGGGGTGTTATTTGCCATGACAATCGGTGGTTGAAGAGGTTTCTTGTAGTTATTAAAGGAAATTAGCTTTGTCTTTGCGGCATTAAAAGTTACCATCCATTTTTTTTACCCCATTCCACTACAGACTTGAGGTCATTTTCTCATGTCTTCAGAGAGTAATGTATTTTAAGAGCAATGTCTTCAGAGAGTAATGTATTCTAAGGATATAAATAATTATCCTACCTATAGAATTATATTTGACAACTTTATTCGGCATTAAATAACCCACAGATGGTTGATATGACGTAAAACCAACCAAACCATCTTACGATTCCTGTAATTCTACACTACGACTCAACAACGTTAATTCACGATCTCGCTGGTCTGGAGAATCTGGACTTCACGAATTGAAGATCGAGACGCCCTTTGTTGGAAACAATGCATATATTCTATTTTTCCTATCGCTACAAACTTACTCGATCTTGCTTTCTTTTATTTATTTTTTTCTTCTTCGTGCCATGTGTTATTTTAAGTCGCTTTGACTTTGACATTAAAAGATTTTGAATTGTATAATGTTGAACCGGAATGGAGCGAAAGACGATAATACCTAACCACTTTGGTTGCCGCTCTAGCTGAGCTTGTACAATAGGTTAAATTGTTTATTTGGCCTTAGCGTATGCTCGTGTCCATTGACATGCAACGTTGCTTCCAAAAAAAAAGCGCTCTAGTAGGTCGATTCTTATTCTGGAAGCCATGTGCGTTTATTTGATTCCGATATTGATCTACAACCATATATATATATATATATATATATATATAGAGAGAGAGAGAGAGAGAGAGAGAGAGAGAGACAGACAGACAGACAGACAGACAGACAGACAGAGACATATAGAGAGAAAGAGAGAGAGAGAGAGTGAGAGAGAAAAGAGAGAGTGAGTGATATATATATTTATATATATATATATATATATAGAGAGAGAGAGAGAGAGAGAGAGAGAGAGGGGCAGACAGACAGAAACAGAGACAGTTAGAGAGAAAGAGAGAGAGAGTGAGAGAGAGAAAAGAGAGAGTGAGTGATATATATATTTATACATATATATATATATATATAGAGAGAGAGAGAGAGAGAGAGAGAGAGAGAGGGGGGCAGACAGACAGAAACAGAGACAGTTAGAGAGAAAGAGAGAAAGAGAGAGAGTGAGAGAGAGAAAAGAGAGAGTGAGTGATATATATATTTATACATATATATATATATAGAGAGAGAGAGAGGGGGGGGGAGAGAGAGAGGTGGAGACGGTCCACAGACTAAGATGGTTGCATGTACAAGAAACGGCTTCTGTATACGTACGCACGCATGTGCTCATACACTCGTGTGTAAAAAAAAAATAGGCGGGAAAAGAAGCATCTTAGAGAATAAGACATAAACAAAAAATAAATAAATAGAACGCAAAAAAAAAAACAAGAATTGAGAGTTTAATGTCGTTTGTGTTAAGTGGGTGTTTGTTGAATAGACCCACGGGCACCGTTTGGTCTGTAAGTGCGAAGGTAGTTCCAGGAAGTTTGGGTGACAGTGTGGGTGGTTTTAACAGTGGCTGTTACCTTGGCGCTTCTGAAGGAGACAATGGACGAAAGTGATAACGATGCGCATTCTCACTCCGCAGCACAAAAGTAGTTCTAATCGAATCACAACAGTTCTACTACCCCGAAGTGCCAACCTCCATCCCCCGTGCCATTCTCATCCTCCAACCGTTCCACCATTCTCTGGCTAAATTTGACAATATACTTGCGTGTTGCATTGTATCTGACCAGGCTCCTAAAGGGCATCCTCACAGAATGAAGAGTAAACAAACAAAAAAAGAAATGGAAGAAGAAGAAGAAGAAGAAGAAGAAGAAGAAGAAGAAGAAGAAGAAGAAGAAGAAGAAGAAGAAGAAGAAGAAAAAGGAAAGTCTGGAATTGAGATGGCTAAGGGATTCTAAACCGTCTTCGCTTTGCGTTCTTTTTTTTTCTTTCAACTCAACTTCAAGACTTCGTCTCGCTTACTTCAAGAGCGCGTCCGCATGTGTATGTGCGTATCTGCGCACTTGGAAGGAGATACAAAAAAAAAAAAAAAAAGATTCAATGCGTAACATTAAGATGTTTGTTTAAAATGTCCAGATACTTCATATGTTCGACTTTAAGCAAGGGTTTCACTGTGCGCGTACCTACATGCACGCGCACGTATTTATGTGAATGTATAACTGCGGATTGCTGTGTGCGTAGAAATACGTGTGTAGAATGTTTGTATTCTTATTTTTAATACAAACATGTTTGACTACACATGTGCAGACATGTTTCAGCTACAGACTTATGGAGTGTTATCTTCGGCAGGCCAAATTGTTAGGATGAAAACGAAAAAAAAGAGTAATGATTTTGACGAGAGACTTTTAGGAAACACGCGGAGCAAGTTACCATGTGATTGGATTTTTTCAAAATTAAGAACCGAGCTTCATGGCAAATTCTCTATCTTTTTAAAAATTTTATCATTTTCCATTTTTGTTTTCATATCATCTGTTTCCTTAATTTCCTCGAAATTTTGAGAAACTCGTCAACTTATTCACTGGTCAGATCTTTGTTTCGGCTGTATTGTTGAATGGTTCTTCCACGAAACGTCGCATCATCTCTATTAATAAAACGCGTCTCTCTCTCTCTCTCTCTCTCTCTCTCTCTCTCTCTCTCTCTCTCTCTCTCTGTTTCTCGCTTGCTCTGCGTGATTTTTTTATGAATATATATTTAATTATTTACCTATCATAAATCGAATATTTAGTAAAATACAAAAATATAATATGGAAAAACTAAAACGAATTTGTTTTTAAAATCCTTTTTTTTTTTTAAATGTGTACATGGCTCGCTTCTTGTGAAAATTGAATTAACACGTTTTATTCGTTTGGGCAGTATTATCGGACGCTATTTTCAAGAAACGTTTAATCATCAAAACGGTACTTATCCAAGTCAGGGGCCAAGCTAATCTTAACCCTAACCCAAAACTAACCCTAAACCCTTACTCTAACCCTAACCCTAAACCCTAAACCCTTACTCTAACCCTAACCATACCCCAAACCCTAACCTTAATCCTAACCCAAACGCTAACCCTAACCCAAACGTTAACCAAAACGCTAACCCTAACCCAAACCAAGTCGATTTTAACTGGGTCCTAATCTAGATAAGTACAAATAAAACTATTAGACAAGATCTATTGTGTGTCTGAATGTTTATGGCTTGAATGTAATTTTGAGAAAAACACTTTGCTTTATTTCTATTAGCGGGATTCGAGCACGGGCATTACCCAGGTGATACGAAACCTCCCAAGAAGCTTATGCTTACGTAAAGGCGAGGATCTTTGGGAGGGGTTAAATAATTGTGTCTGTACACAAACATTTGTAGAAAGGTACTGTTTGATATATATTTTAAACAAATACAAGCCTTTTACATGTGTATGTGTGCACTTAAGATACTTACAAAGGAGATACAAACAGATACGTGTGCGTGTAAATCCATACATTAATATACGTACTACAGTAATAAATACGCATGCGTATTTATTTGAATGTATACTTGCAGATTGATGTGGTCGTAGACATACGTGGATAGCATAGATTTTTTATAAATGCAAACATTTTAGCTACATATGTGCATACATGTTTCAGCTACAAACTTACTGAAATTTATATTCGTCAGGCCAGTATTAAACATGTTACATTTATTTCCGTTATTTCCGATGTAACTGGTGCTCTAATATCAAAGATGTTTCATTTCCCTCAGTTGTTTCCGATGTACTGGCTGTTTTAGTATTAAACATGTTACATTTATATCCGTTATGTTCTGATGTAACGGGTACTCTAGTATTAAAGATGTTACGTTTCTCTCCATTATTTTCGATGCAACGAGTACTCCAGTATTAAACATGTTACATTGCTCTCCGTTATGTGCGATGTAACGGGTACTCTAGTATTAAGCATGTTACATTTCTCTCCGTTATTTCCGATGTAACGAGTACTCTAGTATTAAACATGTTACATTTCTCTCCGTTATTTGCGATGTAATGACTACTCTAGTATTAAACATGTTACATTTCTCTCCGTTATTTCCGATGTAACGAGTACTCTAGTATTAAACATGTTACATTTCTCTCCGTTATTTGCGATGTAATGACTACTCTAGTATTAAGCATGTTACATTTCTCTCCGTTATTTCCGATGTAACGATGACTCTAGTATTAAACATGTTACATTTCTCTCCGTTATTTCCGATGTAATGACTACTCTAGTATTAAACATGTTACATTTCTCTCCGTTATTTCCGATGTAACGAGTACTCTAGTATTAAACATGTTACATTTCTCTCCGTTATTTGCGATGTAATGACTACTCTAGTATTAAGCATGTTACATTTCTCTCCGTTATTTCCGATGTAACGATGACTCTAGTATTAAACATGTTACATTTCTCTCCGTTATTTCCGATGTAATGACTACTCTAGTATTAAACATGTTACATTTCTCTCCGTTATTTCCGATGTAACGAGTACTCTAGTATTAAACATGTTACATTTCTCTCCGTTATTTGCGATGTAATGACTACTCTAGTATTAAACATGTTACATTTCTCTCCGTTATTTCCGATGTAACGATGACTCTAGTATTTAACATGTTACATTTCTCTCCGTTATTTTCGAGGTAACGATGACTCTAGTATTAAACATGTTACATTTCTCTCCGTTATTTGCGATGTAACGATGACTCTAGTATTTAACATGTTACATTTCTCTCCGTCATTTCTGATGTAACGAGTACTCTAGTATTAAACATGTTAGATTTCTCTACGTTATTTTCTATGTAACTGGTACTCTTGTATTAAGCATGTTACATTTCTCTCCGTTATTTCCGATGTAACGAGTACTCTAGTATTAAATATGTTACATTTCAATCCGTTATTTCCGATGTAACGATGACTCTAGAATTTAACATGTTACATTTCTCTCCGTTATTTTCGAGGTAACGATGACTCTAGTATTAAATATGTTAGATTTCAATCCGTTATTTCCGATGTAACGATGACTCTAGAATTTAACATGTTACATTTCTCTCCGTCATTTCTGATGTAACGAGTACTCTAGTATTAAACATGTTAGATTTCTCTACGTTATTTTCTATGTAACTGGTACTCTTGTATTAAGCATGTTACATTTCTCTCCGTTATTTCCGATGTAACGAGTACTCTAGTATTAAATATGTTACATTTCAATCCGTTATTTCCGATGTAACGATGACTCTAGAATTTAACATGTTACATTTCTCTCCGTTATTTTCGAGGTAACGATGACTCTAGTATTAAACATGTTACATTTCTCTCCGTTATTTGCGATGTAACGATGACTCTAGTATTTAACATGTTACATTTCTCTCCGTCATTTCTGATGTAACGAGTACTCTAGTATTAAACATGTTAGATTTCTCTACGTTATTTTCTATGTAACTGGTACTCTTGTATTAAGCATGTTACATTTCTCTCCGTTATTTCCGATGTAACGAGTACTCTAGTATTAAATATGTTACATTTCAATCCGTTATTTCCGATGTAACGATGACTCTAGAATTTAACATGTTACATTTCTCTCCGTTATTTCCGATGTAACGATGACTCTAGTATTTAACATGTTACATTTCTCTCCGTTATTTCCGATGTAACGATGACTCTAGAATTTAACATGTTACATTTCTCTCCGTTATTTCCGATGTAACGATGACTCTAGAATTTAACATGTTACATTTCTCTCCGTTATTTTCGAGGTAACGATGACTCTAGTATTAAATATGTTACATTTCAATCCGTTATTTCCGATGTAACGATGACTCTAAGATTTAACATGTTACATTTCTCTCCGTTATTTCCGATGTAACGATGACTCTAGAATTTAACATGTTACATTTCTCTCCGTTATTTCCGATGTAACGAGTACTCTAGTATTAAACATGTTACATTTCAATCCGTTATGTTCGATAGTATTAAACATGCAGCTTTTTACTTCGTTATTTCCGATAGAACAGGTTCTCTATTATTAAATATTATCCTACGTTATCTCCGATGGCAGGGCTACTCTGGTATTAAAAGTTCAACATTTTTTTCATGCAATGTATTTTTTATGAAAAGAGTACTGTATTATTAAAAAATATTACACTTTTCACTGTCATTTCTTATGGAAAAATGTTGCTCTAGTATAAAAACCATAACATTTCTCTTCATTATTTTTATAGAACGAGTATTTATTAACCTCCTCTGAAAAAGGTTAGGCACAAGGTCAGATGGGGTTTTGAAAAGCCAGCGTACTAGATGGAGTGCACTCTGACCTACAAAACATGCCTGGCCAGTCCCGTCGACATTCCCCGGTATGGGCGCCTAAGACTATTAGCAATAAACTTATCGCCTTTTTTTAAGGGAGAAGATAACGCCTGGGAAGGTGGGCATCTTAGAACTGAACAGAACTATACCTCAACCCGACAGCAACAGAGCCGCTGCCGACTCGATGGAACGGGTACTCTATTCGTTAAGATGTAGAATTTCTCTCTGTTACATTGTTGGAAGTAGTACTCTAATATTAAAAATGTGACATATTTCTCCGTGATTTTTTTTTTATGAATGGGTACTCTTGTATAAACAGAAGCAAGATGAGAATGGCGTATGATGTCTCACCTATTTTGGTAATTAAATTCATCAACCTCTTCACGACTTAACCAAAAAGCTCTTCAATTCTATTCTTTTAATTGCTCGTCATATTTTTAACCTTTAGGTTGACCTATTGTAATTCTCATGAATAGAGTCTTTGTTGAACACACACACACACATACACACACTCACTCACGCACTAGCACAAGCAACCGGACAGGCCAGCATACGTTAGCAAAGTCAATGACATGCGAAGATACGCACAGAAGCAAACGCGCGCATATACACAGAACAAAGCATACGTGCATTCAGACGCGTATACTCACACTTACTGGCATGTGCGCTCAAGCAACCACTCTCCTCACGCACGCATATACTTAAATAAAAAAAAAAGTGCAAACAGCTAGTCCTTTTCCCCCCTAACTCTTGGACATTGTCGTAGGCACTGTCTGCTTATTTCGCAGCATGTGTCCAATTAGCGCCAATACACGTGTATCATTAGCAAGTGCCCTCGGCGATCGTGGTCAGTGCATTGAAGATGTGTCACTTGTCACAAATTAACAGCCTAAATAATTTGGTCAAAAAACAATCTCACTAGCAAATAACATGAGGGATCGTACTTTTGTGTTTAATACTATTTTTTTAATTCATTTATTGTTATGTATGTATACACACACACACAAACACACAAACACACACACACACACACACACATATATATATATATATATATATATTGACATGCAAATATTGTTTGGCACAAAACAAATGAAACGGACCGTTAAATATATCTCACAGAAATTTGGAATTTTTGGAAATGTGAAAAAAATAAAAATAAATGTAATAAAACAAACCATGGTTATTGGAATATAATAAAAAAAAACCTGTTCTCTCTCTCTCTCTCTCTATATATATATATATATATATATATATATATATATATATATATATATATATATACAGAGAGAGAGAGAGTAAGAAGGATACATATATATATATATATATATAGAGAGAGAGAGAGAGTGAGAGTAAGAAGGATATATATATATATTTATATATATATATATATATATATATATATATATAGAGAGAGAGAGAGAGAGAGAGAGAGAGTAAGAAGGATATATATATGTATATATATATAGAGAGAGAGAGGGAGAGAGAGTAAGAAGCATATACATATATATATATATATATATATATATATATATATATATATATATATATGTTTTAATATTCTAGTTCACTGGGCGTAGAAAAGGTGCTAAAGAATAGCGGGGGTTGATAAGCGCTATTATCGAATAAAACCTTCTTTGTTTAACAAAATAATACCCCCCTAAAAGAAATATATAAAAATAAATAAAACGTAAAGTAACGAGGGTAGGGGATATCCATAAAAGAACCAGACTCTATTTTATAACAACAAGAGAAGGTCTATAACAAGTTAGGAAAACAAAACCCCTGGGCAGAAACCCTACACGCATCTGTATGTATAAAAGAAACCTGCTCGATACACACAAACAAAAACGTACACAGACACACACATGCACACATAGATAAACATACACATATTTACAAAACATGCATATGCACAAACATTACTACAGAACACATACACGCACATATCCATAAAACACGCATTAGCACGCACATGTCCACAAAACACACACAGGTACACTTATATCAACAAAACAAATATACATACGCACCTATCTACAAAACACATATACTCACACTTATCAACGCAAAACAAAAATGCCTACACATATGTCCACAAAAAACACATGTGCACACATATATCCACAAAACACGCTTAAGCACAACCATACATACACACATAGACACAAGACGCATATACGCACACTTATCAACGTAAAACAAAAATACGCACAAATATATCCACATACGAACACACATATCCACGAAACACACTTACGCACACTCATCAAAACAAAACAATCATGCGCACGCATATATTCACAAGAACACATACGCACAACATATCCACATAACACACATACGCACTCACATACTTCCGCATTAACATCTGGAAATAGCTCAAATTTTTGGCTGAGCGAAAAACGAAACACAAGATTACAGGTGTCGTATTTTGTTTTAGCTATTTTACATGAAAACGATTTTTAGCAAGGCTATGCGGCGTTGCCCGGGGGCATAAATAAGAAAATGTTTAACATGTGTGTGAATCGTCTTTCTTTTACTATTTCCCTGTCTCTTTCTCCTCCTCCTCCTCCTCCTCCTCCCCCTCCTCCTCCTCCTTTTCATCCCCCTGATCCTCCTCTTCTATTCTACTGTCTTTCTTTCTCTCTCATCGATAAGCAAACTTTACCAAATAGTTCAGTATAATAGAAATAAACAAAGAAAAGAGAGAAAGAATATGTAATAAGCAGCTTACTGTTTGACCTAGTTTTAGAGCTGTTTTTCGAACAATTACAAGTAAAAATACCATTATTTTTTTGCCTAACCCATACACCATTCCAGTAACTAGCGAATAAATATTAAAGTACTTTATTTTACCCTAACCCTAACCCCTAACCCCAACCTTAACCCTAACCCTAACCTCCTCGGGTTAATACTAAATCAGAATATGTAAGTGTATGTATTGTAGATTTTGAGTTTTAACCGGACACGCAAGCAAACATATAGTAATATCAAGACCTCAAAAATGATTTAAAAATAACTTGGTCCCTCGACGAAATAAACATCATACAGGTTGTAGTGGGGGAAACTGGTCCAGTGAAAAAAAAATACTTAGTAACAATCCCCGGGAAGAGCAAACTGTAGGGAAGTACAGATAGCAGCCCTAAAAGGAACAGCATCTATCCTTAAGAGAGCTCTCGGATATAAATTTTACTCATAGGGAAATCAAGTGTTAGCCTCAAGAGTAGGCCCCTTGATCTCTTTAGATAAACTAAATTAAAATGAAAAAAAAATAATAAGCCAGACATTGTTATCTGGAAGAAACCGTCTCAAATGACTATGGCCTCAATAGAGTCGAACGCGAGAAGATCACCAAATACCAAAACCTCAAGAATTACTTGAAAACAACATAGTCTCCGAAGAAAATAGACACAACACCGGTTGTGGTAAGCGCGATTGGCCTGATGAAAAAGAACATTAAAAATATTTAGACACAATCCGTGAACGATCAAGCTGTAACAAGAGACATATATCAGCCCTAAAAGGGGCGACGTCTATTTTAAAAAGAGCCCTCGGATATAAATTTAAATCATAAGGAAATCAAGTGTTAGCTCCAAGAAGGAACCTCTTGATCTCTTCAAACTAATTGAAATAAAATGAAAATATAAATATATGGGTTTTCTTTATGTAATAGAGGCAAAGCTATTGCGCATTGTCTAACATCCTTACTATAATTTCATTTAAAAATTATATAACGGAATTCGCGCCATTATATATATATATATATATATATATATATATATATATATATATATATATATATATATATATATATATATTATAATTATTTTTATAATTATTATTATTATTATTATTATTATTATTATTATTATTATTATTGTTATTATTATTATTATTATTATTATCATTATTATTATTATTATTATTATTATTATTATTATTACTATTACTATTATTATTATTATTATTATTATGATTATTATTATTATTATTATTATTACTATTATTATTATTATTATTATTATTATTATTATTATTATCATTATTATTATTATTATTATGATTATTATTATTATTATTATTATTATTATTATTATTATTATTATTACTATTACTATTATTATTATTATTATTATTACTATTATTATTAGTAGTAGTATCATCATTATTATTATTTATTATTATTATTATTATTATTATTATTATTATTATTATTATTATTATTATTATTATTATTATTATTATCATATATCAATAAATTCTTAGCCGTTGAACATCTTTTTGAATTTTCTAAGCGCATTGCACGTAATCTTGTTCGTATGATTTGAGTAATCAGATCGAAAGTACTCGCAAAAGAAAACAACAATGGAACAAGAAACCCACGAAAAATCAAAATACACCAGTTTGACTGAAATACGAAATCGACTATTCGAAAAATAAAAAAAATAAAAAAGAGTCATCAAACAAAAACGCTCTGACTTACTTATCGAATCTCCTATGACGCTAAGATTACATCTTTGAAAAGTAATGGTTTAAGGAAGGAAAATATAATCAAATGATTTTCCTATATACTACCCTTGTTTTCTTTTATGAACGCAAAAAATAATTTATAAATTAATTAATAAAAATGTATATATATATATATATATATATATATATATATATATATATATATAACGGCGAGGAATGCAGACGTTTGGGACATTTGGTGGGGGGGGGGGGGGGAGGAGGTAGAATGAAATTGAACAAGTTTAAAAACGAGAGAAAATTTAAAAAATTAATGAATGTACTGAGCCGGCTTTCGTCCACACTCATCAGAGTATTAACGTGGAAGTAATTAAATACGACTAAAAACTTAAAATAAATTTATAATGAAAACTAGTGGCAAGTTTGGGAGAAAAAAAATATATGGGGAGGAGGGTCACAAGTTGATCACATTAACTTGTCACTAGTTTTCATTATAAATTTCTTTTAAGTTTTTAGTCGTATTTAATTACTCTCCTCAGTTGGTGAAGGACAAGTCCTTCTTGGCTGAGGAACTTTTTATTTTTTGTTTCCTATCTAGAGTTCCCCTTTTTGGGGAGCTGGATTTTCCCAACATTAAAAACTGACATTGTGGGCAGGCAAGTAAATAGGTACAGAGTAACCATCCATAAAGAGTTCAACCATCCAGTCACAGGAAGATACATACTTTAAATGTTTTAATGAGGCATCTATTTATAATTCTCTTTGGTTTGTTGGGTTGTTTTTTTTTTCGTTTGGGAAAATTAACTAGCTGTTTCTTCTTTTCCTTTGATATAAAGAAAAAAAATCAAGAAAATGCGAAAAGAGGTTTGCCTTCGGCCACCTGGAAAAAAGGCATGACTGTATTTGCAACAACAAAAAAGAGTAAATCGCTTTCGGGTGTCTGTAGTTCAAGCAGTTATCAGTGAGCGTCATTAATGAACCGTGAAAGGCGAACGTCAAATGTATTCATTCGTTTACAATAGGTCCTACCACTTCAAGGATCAACGACCCCTTGAAAAACTGGTGCTGCTAATTATTTACAGCATTTCATATAATTCTATTATTTTATTATTTAATTATTTAATTATTTAATTATTTAATTATTTAATTAATTAATTATTTAATTATTTAATTATTTAATTAGTTAATTATTTAATTATTTAATTATTTAATTATTTAATTATTTAATTATTTAATTAGTTTATTAATTAATTATTTAATTATTTAATTATTTAATTATTTAATTAATTAATTATTTAATTATTTAATTATTTAATTATTTAATTAATTAATTATTTAATTATTTAATTATTTAATTATTTAATTATTTAATTATTTAATTAGTTAATTATTTAATTATTTAATTATTTAATTAATTAATTATTTAATTATTTAATTAAATAATTATTTAATTATTTAATTATTTAATTAGTTAATTATTTAATTATTTAATTAATGTATTATTTAATTATTTAATTATTTAATTAGTTTATTAATTAATTATTTAATTATTTAATTATTTAATTATTTAATTAATTAATTATTTAATTATTTAATTATTTAATTATTTAATTAATTAATTATTTAATTATTTAATTATTTAATTATTTAATTTTTTAATTATTTAATTAGTTAATTATTTAATTAGTTTATTAATTAATTATTTAATTATTTAATTATTTAATTAGTTAATTATTTAATTAATGTATTATTTAATTAATTCAGTATGTTCTTAATTAATTATTTAATTATTTAATTCATTCATTATTTTATTCATTCATTCATTCATTATTTTATGATTTAATTAATTAATTAATTATTTGATTAATTGATTAATTATTTAATCATTTAATTAATTTATTATTTAATTAATTAATTATTTTATCATTTAATTAATTAATTATTTAATTATTTTTTTATTTTTTTTATTTAATTAATTAATTTATTATTTTATTAATTATTTATTTAATTTATTATTTAAGTAATTATTTTATTAATTAATTATGTAATTATTTGATTATTTGATTATTTAATTAATTCATAATTTAATTAATTCATTATTGTTGCAAGCGCTTCGAGAATCTTTAAATGCGATTTCGAACGAGCTCTGTGCAAAATAGTGAATGCCTCATCCGAGAACCCTCCAGTGCAAACTTGGCACTGTAATAAATGTTCACCAATGGCCGACTCATGAGCTTGTAAACAACCGGATGTCGGCAACTGCCTGTGCCTACGTATCGAAGGGGGATATGTTGGGAAATTCTTACCTCTAAGCTGTGGATGGTACGCCCCATGTAGTCAGCCTCGCACTGACCGTGAAAGCGATAAACGACCATGTTATATTGAATGGTGGGGATACCATCCTTCCGAAAAGAGGAGAAGGCGCTTTTAGTCCTAAAAACCGTTCGAACTTTAGTTGCGAAAAAGTAACGTGACACGGCTGAATAAATTTTGTGCGCTAACTCCTGGTTTTAATACCATTCCATGGGTGCTTCACATAAACGGGACATTTTTGGGGACCAAAAAATCCTCCGCCTTTAAAGGCGGCGATTTTGTCCTTCATACATCTTTCGATGGTATGTAAAGGATAACCATTAGACGAAAGAATTTCTGTAATACTTTGAAGTTCTGCATCAACTTTCACACTAGAGCAAATCAATAAAGCCGATGTACTAAAGTTTTAATCAGATTTATTTTTCTGATTTTAGGGGAGAATGAATCCCAGCTAATATACTGACCTGTGAAAGTAGGTTTTCTGTATATGCTGGTGACAAAACAAACATCCGATCTTTCAACAAGAACGTCTAAGAACGGTAGTGAATTATTCACCTCCCCTTCCATAGTGAACATCAATGAAGGGTGAAGTAAATTTAAATGTCGTAAGAAACCCTCTGCCTCCGTACGGGATGTAAATATAGAAAAAATATCATCCACATAACGGAAATAGCATATCGGTTTAGGCAACCGATCAAATAACAGTTGCTCTTAAAATCCAACAAAAATGTTTGACAAAACTGGATTATTCGGACTACTGTTCTCATCTAGAGCAGTGGTCCTGAACCTTTTTGTTGCCGCGGACCGGTAAGCGTTAGACAATTTTACCGCGGCCCGGGGTAGATTGTTTACTTGCAACTTACATGTAGCATCGTACCAACAACATAACATGAAAATAAAAGCCTCGAAATAATAATAAATATATCATTAAAAAGACACACAAACACACTTACAACACTAGTGACTAAGCTTACAAAGCGTATGACTAATCTTATGACAAAGCGTACAAACTGAGATAAAGAGCTTTAAAAACTGCGCACATGTATGCAAACTATATTTCTAAACTGTATTTCTTACGCGGCCCGGTACCAATTGGTCTACGGACCGGCACCGGTCCGCGGCCCACCGGTTGGGGACCACTGATCTAGAGTGTTATACGCACAACGTTTCGGCCGATGTAACCTTCGACCTTCTTCAGGTGCGCCTGGTCAAACTCGAGAATCTGCACGAAATTTCGAACGGAACCCTTTATTTAATCCACGGGGGTAGATTGCTCTCGTTCTGTCAGCCATGACCGGCTAGAAATCTTTAGTAATTTGTAATTGTATTCTTAGTATCGCCCGTACGGAGAATTGAACCTTCAACTCCAGAAGACTGTAACTTAGAACTGATTATAACTTAGCACTTATATCCGTTGCGCCACGGAACATAAGAAAGTGCCGTTTTATTTATAGTTGTAAATACATTGTTCTTAGCTTATTTGAAAAAATGAATTAAAAAAATTCAACATTTCTAATGCTTCGAGATTATAGCTTCACATTCCAGTAGCTTCTTTCCGAGAACTGCAGGCTTGTGGAACTTTCTTCCAGCTGACTGTTTTCCTCCTACCTATAGCCTTGGTGTTTTCAAAACTAAGGCCAATAGATATCTCCTGTCAGTGCGATAATCATCATTCGTTCTTGTTAGCTTCTTACATCAAGTGGCTTCATGCCTTGTCTGGAGCGATTTCCATTAAAAAAATGTTCGAAATATAGAATCCCTATCTAGAGTGTTATACGCACAACGTTTCGGCCGATGTAACCTCTGCCCTTCCTCATATGTATCTTGTTGAACTCGAGAATCTGTACAGAATTTCGAACGGAACCCTTTATTTAATCCACGGGGGTAAAATGCCCTCGTTCAGACAGCCATGATCGGGTAGAAGTCTTCAGTAATTCGCAATGTCTAGTATCGCACGCACTGAGGATTGAGGATGCTACCCTCGTGGATTAAATAAATTAAATAAAATTCCGTGCAAATTACCGAGTTCAACAGAAAGATTCCTAAGTTATACAAAATACACCTGAAAAAAAAGTCGGAAGTTACATCGGCCGAAACGTTGTGAGAATGACACTCTAGATGAGAACAGTGGTCCAGATAATTAAAATTATACAAATTATTAATCCTCATCAAAAAAATTATGTAACATAACAAAAAGTTATTGTATTTAAATAAAAAAAAAAATTGTATTTAAATAAATAAAAATTGTTTCTAAATAGGATTTTAATCACAAAAATATTAATCGGTTTTTCAAAAATAATTTCATGACTTAATTGTCATGAAATTATTTTCTAAAAAACGAAAACCAATTTAGTTTATTCCATGTAATAAGTAGACATTTGTGTGATTATTACATCATTTACATATTAACCGTAATCCATTACAGTGGATTTAATTTAATAAGTAATATATGTTTTGTACAGAAGTTATATTTTCCAAATGGGATCTGGTGATACCAGATCAGGCTGCCCTGTGGCTCCCTGAGACGAAATTCACCTACATTGACGTTTCTTTTTTTTTTTTTTTTTTGTAAAACTTAATTATGTTCTACAAAACCAAAAACAAAAACAACAGCCCCTCTCCCTTTCTCCCTCCCCTTTTTTATTTTTATTTTTCCTACCCTACTCCCGGTCCTGGATATGACCTTAAACTACATCCGATGGTGAGATCCGGCTTACGGACTTTGGGGAATGTGGAGCCTCCTCTTAATTACCATTGCTCCCAGGTCCACCCTGACCCGGAGTGGTAGTACCTGTTAGGGTCCCAACTATGGGTTAAATAGAAACAGATATTAAAAGGGGAAAGAAACAAAAAAGAGAAGAAAACAAGACCAGATTCGGCATCAAATAACCCAAAAAGGGTTGATATGCCGTAAAACAAAACTACCAAACTACCAAACTACCAAATAGGATTTTTCATTTAAGAAATGTATTCATTAAAATGTCCACAGCGCGCGTAAACACCTATTGTGAAACGTAATAACGAAAGAGCAGTTATTATTTCTTGTCGGTGAACGTTGGTACCAGCGCTCGTAGATCTCAGCGTGAGAGTAAGAATTATTCCAGATTCCTTTTTTGATGATTAGGTTAAGAAAAAAATGATGAGAAGGACTAAATATAAAAATCGATCAAAGTAAACGAAACAAAGGCATGGTTTCTGAAGAACACGCATCAATAGCTGGCTTAAGTCGATGCCGACGCAGATTTGTACATGTAGCTTCCGGATAGGAAACTATCCCGATCATTAAAATAAGGGAAAATATCATTTTGCCTCATTCATATATATATATATATATATATATATATATATATATATATATATATATATATACACATGAAGGTTTATAACTAAAAGGTAACTTTTAGAGAATTAGACCTATTGTGAGGTGAGGAAAGCTCAATATACTGGATAGAGCAAAAATAAGGTGAGTCAATTAAAAATAATTAGACCTGTAAACGGAAACAGATCAATATCTTCAGTTGTTCAGAACAAGGAGTATTTAGTAAATAAAAATATTTATTCTTCTTCTCTTTCAATTGCATTCCTTAAGCACGGCTTTTCAAAGATTAAAATCTTATCATCAGATTTTAATCTTTGAAAAGCCGTGCTTAAGGAAGGCAATTGAAAGAGAAGAAGAATAAATATTTTTATTTACTAAATACTCCTTGTTCTGGACAACTGAAGATATTGATCTGTTTCCATCTGCAGGTCTAATTATTTTACATTAACACACCTTATATATATATACATATATATATATATATATATATATATATATATATATATATATATATATATATATATATATATGTATGTGTGTGTGTGTGTGGGGGTGTGTTCAGCTAAAAGAAAAAAGACTACAAAACAAACAACCACAACGTGTGTATAGTCTTGATTGGCGTTGCCCTGGTTAAATATTATCTAAAATTTTAAAAATAATGATATATATATATTCAATATTTGCTGTGGCAAAACAAATAATAGTCAAGCTGGAATTGAGTTTTGAGTTATTTCAATTGTATGTATATATATATATATATATATATATATATATATATATATATATATATATATATATATATATATATATATGATAGTTTTATTTACACAGACATGTACAAAATCTGCGACACTGGCATGTCGATGTTATCGATCAACAGTTACTATAAACTGAGATCTCATCAGGCAGAGTTAGAATCCGATCTTAACCTCAGATCATATTTGGAGAGAATGAAGTGGAGGGGTAGAGACAGAGAAGAAGAAGGAAAGAAATTTAACATTTCAAAAATTAAAGCCGTTAAAAAATTAAAATTAAAATTAAAAATTAAAAATTAAAAATTAAAAAATCTAAAAATCTAAGGTCTAGAATCTGAAACAGACAGGGCAAATAAATAAATAAATAAAAAAATAAGAATATATGGTGGAAAGAGGAACAAATAATGATGAGGGGAGAGACACATAGAGGAAAAAAGAAAAAGAAGAAGAAGAAGGAGAGAGAGAGAGAGGGCGTCTGTTGATTTAGGTCGGGAGGGAAGGAGGGGGGTAGTAGACATGCACGAATTAGGTGTCAAAAAACCGTCGAGTTTATAAATGTCTTTTTCCAAGTGAACTGTAGTATGCGCGCGTGCAAACTGGGCTGATTGTTATATTGGTTGGGGCGGTGATAAAATGTGCCGCGGTTCCGGGTCTTTATATTGTCTTTATAATTTGTCTGGAGTTAATTTGAATAAATAAGTATATTCGTTAAATGTAACAGGAATAGTAGTAGTAGTAATAATAATAATAATAATAATAATAATAATAATAATAATAATAATAATAATAATAATAATAATAATAATAATAATAATAAT
>OY744550.1:51244165-51254165 GCA_963556195.1 Sepiola atlantica
ATAATAATAATAATAATAATAATAATAATAATAATAATAATAATAATAATAATAATAATAATAATAATAATAATAATAATAATAATAATAATAATAATAATAATAATAATAATAATAATAATAATAATAATAATAATAATAATAATAAAAAAAAATCTTTTTTCCTGAGCTTGTTTGTTTATTTGCTTTTGACACCTGACGATAATTCGACGAAGAATCGGAAACATTCGTAAAACCTATGGAGCATTTTATTATTTTAATACAAAAAAAGAGACTTTTAGTAAATTGAAAAAATAAACAGGTTTAATTAAACAGACGAATTCTGTTTCTTTTTAACATTTGAATATATTATTAGCATAGTTCGCCCCAAACAAGGCTGGTCGCCACTCTAGACATAAGGGTCTACTGAGAAATAGGATGTAGGTTTTAGGGGTCATCCTAAGTTGGGAGCTGTGTAGCAAAATGTCTGTTTACATTAGTTTTAAATTTCAGCATGTCAGTACGGTCGAGGAAAAAGGGAGCAGGGAGGGAGTTCCAAAGTCCGTCAGCACAAGGAAAGAAGCTTTTGGAGTAGAAGGCGCTTTAGCATCTGGGCGCCTCAACAGTGAATGGATGGGATTTGGATGATTGTCGGGTTGATCTAGTGAATTTACGTCGAGGGGGCGATAGTGCAGCAAGTTCATCAGGGCACAATATATTGACGTACTTGTAAAGCAGGCACAAGAAAGCAACGTTGCGTCGATAGTACAGGGGCTGGAGCTTGGTGGATAGTGAGGGACCTATAAAGTTGGTTATTCTTTTGGGGGCATTGTCTAAGGGGGAGAGACTAGTAGATGATGCACCAGCCCAGATGTGGTAACAATACTTCATGCATGGGCGGATGGTAGCTGTGTAGAGATATAGGATACTGTCAGGTGTGAGAAGTTTTATAGCACGGTAGATGGAGCCCACCTTCTTTGCAGCAGCCTTGGCAATGTCTTCAATGTATTTATTCCAATTCATGTTACCTGTGAATGATAGTCAGAGGAGATTGAATGTTGAACTCTCGGGTAGAGGATTATTTGCTATGGCAATCGGTAGTTGGAGAGGTTTCTTGTAGTTATTGAAGTAAAGGAACTTTGTCTTTGCGTTATTAAAAGTTACCAACCATTTATGACCCCAATCCACTACAGCCTGAAGGTCATTTGCCAAGGATTCAGCCATTGCTCTGGATATGTGCGCATCCGTTTTAGACGAGAATAGAGCGTTGTCTCGTCAGCAAATATACCTATCTCAGTCTCTATGATATCAGGGGGGGGGGGTCGTTTATGAAAATCAGGAACAGAAGAGGTCCAAGGATGGATCCCTGGGGTACACAAGCATATATGTTATGTTGCTTAGATGAACGACCATCGCGGACAACCTGGATTTTTCTTTTGGTTAGGAAGGCTCTAATTATATTAAATATTTGTCCAGTAATACCATATGAGTAAATTTTTACGAGAAGCCCTTTATGCCAGACCTTGTCAAAGGCTTTGAATATATCAAGCGCTACCGTCCTTGCCTAGTGTATTATGTATCCGTTCAGAGATAACCGTAAGGATATCTGCAGTAGATCGTGCTTGTCTAGATCCGTACTGATGATCAGAAAGAAGTTTAGCATTAACAAGGTGCTGGATTATCGCTGGATTGATTAAAGATTCGAAGATCTTAGAAAAGATCTGGAGTAGACTGATTGGGTGGTAGTTTTGAGGATCAGTTCAATCTCCAGAATTCTTGAAGACTTGTACCTCAGAGGAAATTTTCCAGCTATCAGGGAAACAAGATTCAGCAAGGCATTTGTTGTATAGTTTGGAGAGGACAGGGGCCAGCTCAGCAGAGCATTTCTTTATTACTATTACTGGTATAAGATAAGCTCTACAAGCTTTGGAGGTGTCAAGGTTTTTTTTATTGTGCCCCTGACTTGGGATGGGGTGATGACCAGGTTTTCAAGTGGGGCTTCAGTTCGCAATAGGAATTTAGGGAGGGGGTGGTTTGCTTAGTCTAAAGTTGAGTCTAAGGCGAAACGCTGGGCAAATAGTTCAGCCTTATCAGTTGCCGTGCAAAGGACATCGTTGTAGTTTGATAGCGGGGTATTGTTGATTGTCTATCGTTCACCACACCATTGTAAATTTTCCAGAAATCACAAGTACCTAGTTTCTGTGAGTCAATGCGTCTTTTATTTATCTCTGTATTCCTTTCTCTTTGTTTCACGTATCACTACTTTACAATTATTTCTTGACTCTATTAATTTGTGTCTATTCGCAGTTGACTTATGGCGGCCAAATTGTCGAAATGCTTGCCGTCTGAGTGCAATAACAGCTGCACATTTCGAGGTGAACCATTGAGGAGAGTTGTGTTTGCTGAAGAATGTTCGCATGAGGACATAAGCTTCAATGCCTGCTTTGACCCATTAGATTAACTTATTTGCGCACTGATCAGCAGGGAGTGAAATGGGGCGTCGCTTATGTGATCTCTGAGGGATTCAAAATCAGCCTGCTTGTAGTTTCTCGTTGTTTTGAGCAACGGCTCATCAGCTTTTAAACAAGCTTTTAAGGCGATACAAATCATTACCATAATGTAATCTGAGTTTTCGAGCGGGATATGGTCATTCGTCACACAAGCTTCTGGTAGTGAGATCAAGAACAGGTCGAGAAGTGAGGCTTGCTGGTCCTTACGATCAGGGAGGCGGATTGGGAAAGTGGCAGCCTGTGAGAGGGAGTGAGCTAAGAAGAAATTAAATGTAGAGTTACCAGCTGCATCAGTAAAGCTGGAGAATCCTGGCCAGTCACGGTGTTGTGCATTACAATTTCTAAATACGTGTATTTGGGCATTTAAATCGAGTGAGATTGCTTTATCTATGCTTTCAGAGACAGCGTTAATCAGGGTATAATCGTGGGTCCAAAGTGAACGGTATAAAAAATAAAAGTATGTGTGTGTGTCTGTGTGTGTGTCTGTGTGCTGTTATTACACACACGCACACAAACTATATATGTATATATACATACATACATATATACACACACACATATATATATATATATATATATATATATATATATATATATATATATATATATATATAGTGACAATTTGATTTGAAATATTTTTATACCGGTGGTTTTAGGAAGAATAGGAAATCCGACCCGTTGGAATAGGAATTACACACATAAAACCCTCGTCAGTCAATAAGTCTAATGTCGAAAATATCGAAATAAAAATAAATGATAATAAATATACGAATAAAAAATATAGAAATTAAAATTGGGAGAAATTACAATATTAGTGAAATATTAAATATTGGACATTGTAGGTACAGTAGATGTATAGTGAACTCCACCTGTTTTGCGTGGTGGAGTGTCCGTTTTGGGAACCTGTGTGGAGTGGGTGGGATGGGAAAAGGGTCAGTTACATTTTATTCTGTTTTAGGGTTTCTCCATTTACTTGCCTCTCTACAAAGTTAGACACTAGCTCATTTTTTTTTAAAAATGTGATGGAAAAAATCCAGCTCCCCAAAAGAGGGCACTCTAGATTGGGGCTAAAATTTCAATCGCCTCAGTCAAGATTGATGCATCATTCATTGACCGAGGACAGAATAGAAGTGTAGGATCGGAACAGATACTATGCTTTGCTCTTAGCAAAAGGTATATACATCGTTTGTACATATACACTCACAAACATACACGCACCCACCTACTCCCACACATATAATACAAACGTTCACATGGTTTGCACAGCCACACACACGTTGCACTGTAAAAAAAAAAACTCCTATCGCTCTCTTTCTTTCTCTGTGTGTCTGTCTTTCTCTCTCTCTCTCTCTCTCTCTCTCTCTCTCTCTCTATATATATATATATATATATATATATATATATATATATATCTTTGTATGGCTTTTGAGTACATTTTGCACTTTGACTCTTATGTAAAATCGATATGGCCGCAAGAAAGGAATGTCTATTTATTTATTTTTAACCTATGCATGCCAAGCGACAGCCCTCTTCCCTCACCGGTTCAGTTTCGGACTTAACCAAATCGCTAATCGAAAATATGTCGCCACATGTAGCATAAAAAATCAACGACTTTCTGCCCTTTAAATGGGAAAATGGCCATTCCACCGACCGCTTTCATTCGCATACTGTTGGGGTCTAACGGTTCGATTTGTCTTGCTAAAAACAGTAAGATAAATGGTCAGCATAACAGTTAATTCTTGATTGTACGAATGCAAGAAAATTACAAAATTTATTTTTCAAGCGAAGTATCAAGTTTTTTGCGTAAATCTCTATATAATAATACGCCAAAGTAATTGCTCGTTTATATATTTTGACACATTCAGATATGGGATACAACTAGGTTCAGAAAGGTAGGTTCCCTACACCTAGCCTGATCGTTCATCCAGTATCATTTAAGTCCCGTGCGATCTGTACACCATCCAGGTAACTATAGCCCCGTTACCTTTGGCTCGGCTCTCCCGCGCTGGCATATCCTGTCAATTCAGGTGCGGCTATCTAACAGACTGAACATTATTTTGTCCATGGGGCTTATTAGACAGCATTTGGGACACTGAAACATGAACAGTGTGTCCGTAATCAGTTGATACTGGACCCCATGCTGAGTTTCACAGCAGTGATGTCACCGTTATGCCCTGGTTGTGTCATGACAATCACTCTCTTACATATGACATATTATAAGAATGAGCTGAAAGGATTAATTTTTATAACTAATACATTCAGCTCACTTGGGGAATTGAATATCAAGTCAATGATTCGGTTTAATGGCAATAAAAGGCAAAAATTGACAATATTTGCTTAAATTCATCTCATATATGTACCTTTGTGGATTGTAGGACTCATTTATCGGTTATTTTTGTGTCATTTACTGCTTTCGCATCCCCTAAAACATATAATTTGACTCAAAAATTGTGAAAATCGGTTAGATACTTTGTAAACTAGCAATATTGGATTTCAGAATGGCGGCCATCTTGAAAATGGCGGCCATCTTGGATTTTTTGAGTGGCCCAAAAGTTTTTTCGGAAGAGTAGACCATTGTGAGCAATCGTGCCAAGTTTCATGCTTGCTTACCAAAATGAACGATTTTTCCTTAATCTGCTCAACTAAATCATCAAATGTGTTCTACGCGTCCTGCAGATTACGATCTACCGTGTCCTAAACGTAACACTCACCCTAACCCTAACCCTAACTCTAACCCTAACCCTAACCCCTAACTCCCAACCATAACCATAACCCTTACGTAACCCTAACCCCTAACCTAACCCTAACTCTAAGCCTAACAGCTAACCCTAACCCTAACTTAACCCTAACAGAACCTAACCCCTAACCCCTAACCCTAACGCCTAACCCTAACCCTAACCCCTAACCCTCAACCATAACAATAACCCTAACCTAACTCTAACTCTTAACCCTTAACCCTTAACCTCACCCTAACCCTAAGCCTAACACCTAACCCTAACCCTAACCCTAACTCTAACCATAATCCTAACCCTAACCCTAACCATAACCCTAACCATAACCATAACCCTAACCATAACCATAACCATAACCATAACCTAACCCCTAACCCCTAACCCCTAACATAACCCTAACCTTACCTCTCCTCAGGCCCTCTGACGGCTTTGTCCAGCTGACTGGTTGATCTGGAAATCAAGAAATAAACGTTACCACGCCATCTACTCGGTTGTCTGTACCTTTATTTGCTCCCTTCCTCTATTCCTTCTAGACATTCTGCCGAATAGGAATCTAAAATGTCGTAATAGTTTCCAATACCTGCTTGTCTCTCACTACTTTCTTTACCTGACTGGTTGATTTGAAAGTCAAGAAGCATACGTTATCGCGCCATTTACACGATTATCTGCCCTTTTTTTCTGTATCCTTCTACCGTGCCTTCTAGACATACCATACTCACGCCGACTGTTCTTCTGTTCGTGTTTCTGTGTAGTCCTTACACTTTCCATTCAACTACAGACGATGTGAATACGAGTCTTAAAAAAATAACTCATTCTAAAAATGTGTAGCAATATTAGAAACGCATGCACAAAAAAAAGATTAGTTTGGCAAATTTCTACGTGGGGTTAAAAATTACCTAGAGTGGGATTTTCCACTTAAGGTTTAAAGAAGGCTACGTATTCTGGATGTGCCGTCTCTGGCAGAGTAAATGGATGCGGCAAATTGGTAGAGAAAATCGGGTCTCTTTCGTGTGAACCACCAGAGAGGGCAGTTTGTTTTGTATAGCTCCTTCCTCACACACACACACACACACACACACACACACACACATATATATATATATATATATATATATATATATATATATATATATATATATATATATATATATATATGTGTGTGTGTATCGAGGCAGCATTTTTTCTTTAAGACACGTATTATTAAAAATAACCGACAATTTTTGTCTGCTATTAACAAGATTAATTTTAACACTAGTACTAATATACTTAAATGCTTATAATACCTAATAAACATAGTTAAATTTTCCCGCCATAATTAATTATAAATCTCACTCCAGGTCTTTACCTGTTTGTCATTATTCCACTGACGATGGACCCAGACGGGTCAGAAAGTACTCTGGACCAACATGTACACTATGGCAGTTTCATCAGCCAATTTCCTTCCGAGATTAAGATTTTAATCCGGAAAATTGAAGGGATCAACACTAAAATAACCAGACAAAAATTGTCGGTTATTTTTAATAACATATATATATATATATATATATATATATATATATATATATATATATATATATATATATATATATATACATATATATATATATATATATAGAGAGAGAGAGAGAGAGAGAGAGAGTGAGAGAGAGAGAGAGAGAGTGAGAGAGAGAGAGAGAGAGAGCGGGCGGGCGGAGGCAGAGAATTGCACTTTATACAATAGACTAGCAGGGCTACCCGACGTTGTCCGTGGCCAAAGTTCAACATATTTCTATTAAAACTACTATCACTCTACCTATATCTATCTGTCTCTGTATCTTTCTCTTCTTCCCCTGGAAAAAATTTCCCTCGCCTTCATCGTGTTCCCCTCCCTCTCCCCAACCCCTCTTTCTCCTCTGCCCAGTCCATTGTTCTCTCTGGACATACACACAAACAACTGTCCTTTATATAGATTCCTCAACTGATAAATCGGCATAAACAAAGTAACTCTTTTATAAAAAGACAAATCAAAGTTACAGGAAACATTAAAAATATTTAAGTAAATTTTAACTTTTAAAAGATGCAAATAATTACTATTTGACTATCATTCAAAGAAAATATTTATATATGAAAAGAAAACATTTTTAGGTGAAAACAAAAAGAATATTTCTCTATAAAAAAGGAAACATTTCTAAGAGAAAAATAAATTGAAACATTTCTAAGAGAAAATAAATTGAAACATTTCTAAGAGAAAATAAATTGAGACATTTCTAAGAGAAAATAAATTGAGAAATTTCTAAGAGAAAATAAATTGAGACATTTCTACGAGAAAATAAATTGAAACATTTCTTAGAGAAAATGAATTGAAACATTTCTAAGAGAAAATAAATTGAGACATTTCGAAGAGAAAATACATTGAAACATTTCGAAGAGAAAATACATTGAAACATTTCTAAGAAAAAATAAATTGAGATATTTCTAAGAGAAAATAAATTGAAACATTTCTAAGAGAAAATAAATTGAGACATTTCTAAGAGAAAATAAATTGAAACATTTCTAAGAGAAAATAAATTGAAACATTTCTAAGAGAAAATAAATTGAAACATTTCTAAGAGAACATAAATTGAAACATTTCTAAGAGAAAATAAATTGAAACATTTCTAAGAGAAAATAAATTGAAACATTTCTAAGAGAACATAAATTGAAACATTTCTAAGAGAAAATAAATTGAGACATTTCTAAGAGAAAATAAATTGAGACATTTCTACGAGAAAATTAATTGAAACATTTCTAAGAGAAAATAAATTGAAACATTTCTAAGAGAAAATAAATTGAAACATTTCTAAGAGAACATAAATTGAAACATTTCTAAGAGAAAATAAATTGAAACATTTCTAAGAGAAAATAAATTGAGACATTTCGAAGAGAAAATAAATTGAAACATTTCTAAGAGAAAATAAATTGAGACATTTCTAAGAGAAAATAAATTGAAACATTTCTAAGAGAAAATAAATTGAGACATTTCTAAGAGAAAATAAATTGAAACATTTCTAAGAGAAAATAAATTGAGACATTTCTAAGAGAAAATAAATTGAGACATTTCTAAGAGAAAATAAATTGAAACATTTCTAAGAGAAAATAAATTGAAACATTTCTAAGAGCAAATAAATTGAAACATTTCTAAGAGAAAATAAATTGAAACATTTCTAAGAGAAAATAAAGTGAAACATTTCTAAGAGAAAATAAATTGAAACATTTCTAAGAGAAAATAAATTGAGACATTTCTAAGAGAAAATAAATTGAAACATTTCTAAGAGAACATAAATCGAAAAATTTCTAAGAGAAAATAAATCGAAACATTTCTAAGAGAAAATAAATTAAAACATTTCTAAGAGAAAATAAATTGAGACATTTCTAAGAGAAAATGAATTGAGACATTTCTAAAAGAAAATAAATTGAAACATTTCTAAGAGAACATAAATTGAGACATTTCTAAGAGAAAATAAATTGAGACATTTCTATATAAAAATGAAAACATCCCTAGATGAAAGGTAAAGAAAATATGAAAACATTTCTAGATTAATAATAAAGAAAATATTTCTTTATAATAAATTGAGACATTTCTATATAAAAATGAAAACATCCCTCGATGAAAGGTAAAGAAAATATGAAAACATTTCTAGATTAATAATAAAGAAAATATTTCTCTATAATAAATTGAGATATTTCTATATAAAAATGAAAACATCCCTAAATGAAAGGTAAAGAAAAGATGAAAACATTTCTAGATTAATAATAAAGAAAATATTTCTCTATAACAAATTGAGATATTTCTATATAAAAATGAAAACATCCCTCGATGAAAGGTAAAGAAAATATGACAACATTTCTAGATTAATAATAAAAAAAATATTTCTCTATAATAAATTGAGATATTTCTATATAAAAATGAAAACATCCCTAAATGAAAGGTAAAGAAAATATGAAAACATTTCTAGATTAATAATAAAGAAAATATTTCTCTATAATAAATTGAGATATTTCTATATAAAAATGAAAACATCCCTCGATGAAAGGTAAAGAAAATATGAAAACATTTCTAGATTAATAATAAAGAAAATATTTCTCTATAATAAATTGAGATATTTCTATATAAAAATGAAAACATCCCTCGATGAAAGGTAAAGAAAAGATGAAAACATTTCTAGATTAATAATAAAGAAAATATTTCTCTATAATAAATTGAGATATTTCTATATAAAAATGAAAACATCCCTCGATGAAAGGTAAAGAAAATATGACAACATTTCTAGATTAATAATAAAAAAAATATTTCTCTATAATAAATTGAGATATTTCTATATAAAAATGAAAACATCCCTAAATGAAAGGTAAAGAAAAGATGAAAACATTTCTAGATTAATAATAAAGAAAATATTTCTCTATAATAAATTGAGATATTTCTATATAAAAATGAAAACATCCCTCGATGAAAGGTAAAGAAAATATGACAACATTTCTAGATTAATAATAAAAAAAATATTTCTCTATAATAAATTGAGATATTTCTATATAAAAATGAAAACATCCCTAAATGAAAGGTAAAGAAAAGATGAAAACATTTCTAGATTAATAATAAAGAAAATATTTCTCTATAATAAATTGAGATATTTCTATATAAAAATGAAAACATCCCTCGATGAAAGGTAAAGAAAATATGACATTTCTAGATTAATAATAAAAAAAATATTTCTCTATAATAAATTGAGATATTTCTATATAAAAATGAAAACATCCCTAAAT
>OY744550.1:51259165-51281665 GCA_963556195.1 Sepiola atlantica
GCTGATTTTTGGCAGAGATAGAGGTTCTAGGGTCTAGTTGATGACATTTTAATTTCAGTTTACAATATAACTTAGTTTTCCAGAAAATTCCAAAAAACCTTATGAGAAGGTATTCTATTGAAAGTAGTGACATTCCATGAAAAATGCCAGTATACTGAAATCATATGCCCTTAATAGGATTAAGATAAAAATTCATATACACTAAATGTACAAAAGCAAGGAAATTCCTAAATTTGTACAATTTTAGTTTCATTAAGGGTATGACTACATATCAACCAAACCATTGCATTATCACATGACTGCAGTATAAATCTCTATGCATGAGTGGATGAAGTGTGTGAGGTGCGCTGAAGAAAAGTTCCTACCAGTAAAATACATAGTCCTGTTGTGCTCGCATACCCTTAATGACAATAAAATTGTAAAAATTTGGGAATTTCCTTGCTTTTGTACATTTAGTGTATATGAATTTTCATCTTAACCCTATTAAGGGCATATGATTTCAGTATACTGGCATTTTTCATAGAAATATATATAAACGCGTGTCACAAACATGTGTGGGTGGGGGTATATATGTCGGAATTTTGCACTTTCGGTTATATATACATTAGAAGCATACCCATCCCAATGTTGATCAAAATCGATTACATGATTTTTATTCTAGAAAGGTTAAGGCTTAAGCTTAAGCGGGCTTGAGAAGAAACTGAAATTCAGGGAATTCTGCTTAATTTGTAGGTAATGACTACAGATCAAATTTAATGCAAATCTGGAATATTAAAATGGAAGTGTGTGGCCATATGATGCCTATTTAAATCTCTTAAACATATCACAAAGAAACTGAATTGTTTTGACTATTTGTTAAGTGATGCCAGTAGCGTCACTTAAATTATTTCAAACTAGTCATCCGATTAATCTCAAATTCTGACACATGCTATTTGAACGTTAGTACTTTGTGATGTGTTAAAAACTTTTCTTATATTTCATCCTAGTTATCACAAAAAATATATATAGATATATGTATATATAGAGAGAGAGAGAGAGAAAGAGAAAATGGTAGTTTGCTTGAAGCATTGCTGGGAATAGTAGTAGTATGTTTTTAAAAGGCTGTGGGCAATGCAAATTCCGGGTAAGATGTAAGCTGGAAGGAAAAAAAATAATAAATCGAATTCGAAATGTGACTTACTATTTATTCTTAAAATCTTACATAACAGCAAGTATGGTGTTAGCTGTTTGTGTGATGTCCGGATGATTATAAAAATCATTTATATGATGATTTTTATAATCATCCGGACATCACACACACACACACATTATATATACAGGGTGTTTCAAAAGTCTTGGGAACATAACGTTGTATAACGCATTTGTAATGTTCCCAAGACTTTTGAAACACCCTGTATATATATATATATATATATATATATATATATATATATATATATATATATATATATATATATATATATATATATATATATATATATATATATTAATGGGGGCGTAAAAATACCTGGTATAGTACCCAGGCGCAATGCTACCCTCCTCGGCGAGATGGACCCATAGATGTTGTTACATCATTCATCTAAGAGACAGAAACTCTGATATAAAACCTGCCTTCTACATCGTCTCTTCGTTATCTTGCTTCGGCTTGTCACTGAAATCAGACTTTGTAGAAAGAGATCGTGCTCTGCGTGTCGTGCAAACGCAGAGCATGGCCATCTACATGTACATATATCCCTACAAGACTCACGGCGACGAAGACCTGGAAAATAGTGTCGCTAATAGTGTCACAGTGCCTAGCGTGGCGACTATAGCAAACACCCTTGAGTTACAGTCACCAATAAGGTGTCTGAAAACAGGGAGGTTCCTCCTCCAGGAGTGGTCAAAAACCCTGATGATAATGATGATGACGACGATGATGATGTCCAATATCTATCGTTATTTTTTTTTAAATCAGCGGTATCTAAATTTTCACGAATAGCTTCAACCCTATCCCTAATCCTAACCGTAACCCTTCCAGGTCCTCTTGACTAATTAAAAATAATTCTAGTTGACATTACCTACAGCTTTGTTTCAGAATTTATAATGATCAATTAAGTAGTTCTAGGACAGTTAAATTTTAAATCAATTGAAATAAGACTAGAAAAATATAAATAAAATATATTATATAAAAAGAGGGCCTATCTCAACTGTTTTTTTGCTGTCGAGCTGAGGTATGGTCCTGTGCCATCCTAGGAGGTCCACGCTCCCATGCTTTACCTTATCCCTGCGAAAGGGTTAGTTTATTGCTAATTACCTGAGGCGCCCCTACCGAGGAATGTCGACGGTGCTGCTCAGGCATTTCTTGTAAGCCAGAGTGCACTTAAACTAGTGCGCTGGCTTTTCAAAATCCCAGCTGACGTTGTGTCTAACCTCTTGCAGAGAAGATAACGAATACATGTCTCGGGTTAAGGTTATGGTTAATACGTAACTCAACTACCCGATTTGTGTGATTGTCAATAATAGTATTCATACTTGTAGTACCAGGAGGCTGTCTTCCCAGGAATTATTCCTTCCAAGATAAACGGGTTGAGTTGGGATGTGAATGTCGGCAGAAACGATCACTTTACTTTCCCCTTCGGTTCAGAGTGCCACCTTTTCGAAGGAAGCTGAATTTCCCTCATTAAACCAATGCAATATTCTAAAAGGCCTTCGAGTGGGAGAGGGAATTAGATAAATATGTTTAAAAGGTAGGGGTATTAGATAAATATGTTTAAAGAGTAGGGGTTGTAGATAAATATGTTTAAAGAGTAGGGGTAGTAGATAAATATGTTTCAAGAGTAGGGGTAGTAGATAAATATGTTTCAAGAGTAGGAGTAGTAGATAAATATGTTTAAAGAGTAGGGGTTGTAGATAAATATGTTTCAAGAGTAGGGGTAGTAGATAAATATGTTTCAAGAGTAGGGGTTGTAGATAAATATGTTTAAAGAGTAGGGGTATTAGATAAATATGTTTCAAGAGTAGGGGTAGTAGATAAATATGTTTCAAGAGTAGGGGTTGTAGATAAATATGTTTCAAGAGTAGGGGTTGTAGATAAATATGTTTCAAGAGTAGGGGTAGTAGATAAATATGTTTCAAGAGTAGGGGTTGTAAATAAATATGTTTAAATAGTAGGGGTAGTAGATAAATATGTTTCACGAGTAGGGGTTGTAGATAAATATGTTTCAAGAGTAGGGGTAGTAGATAAATATGTTTCAAGAGTAGGGGTTGTAGATAAATATGTTTCAAGAGTAGGGGTATTAGATAAATATGTTTCAAGAGTAGGGGTATTAGATAAATATGTTTCAAGAGTAGGGGTATTAGATAAATATGTTTCAAGAGTAGGGGTAGTAGATAAATATGTTTCAAGAGTAGGGGTAGTAGATAAATATGTTTCAAGAGTAGGGGTAGTAGATAAATATGTTTCAAGAGTAGGGGTTGTAGATAAATATGTTTCAAGAGTAGGGATTGTAGATAAATATGTTTCAGGAGTAGGGGTAGTAGATAAATATGTTTCAAGAGTAGGTGTTGTAGATGAATATGTTTCAAGAGTAGGGGTTGTAGATACATGTTTTTCAAGCGTAGGGGTTGTAGATAAATATTTTTCAAGAGTAGAGGTAGTAGATAGATATGTTTCAAGAGTAGGGGTTGTAGATAAATATGTTTCAAGAGTAGGGGTTGTAGATAAATATGTTTCAAGAGTAGGGATTGTAGATAAATATGTTTCAAGAGTAGGGGTAGTAGATAAATATGTTTCAAGAGTAGGGGGTAGTAGATAAATATGTTTAAAGAGTAGGGGTTGTAGATAAATATGTTTCAAGAGTAGGAGTAGTAGATAAATATGTTTCAAGAGTAGGAGTAGTAGATAAATATGTTTCAAGAGTAGGGGTTGTAGATAAATATGTTTCAAGAGTAGTGGTTGTAGATAAATATGTTTCAAGAGTAGGGGTAGTAGATAAATGTGTTTCAAGCGTAGGGATTGTAGATAAATATGTTTCAAGAGTAGGGGTAGTAGATAAATATGTTTCAAGAGTAGGGGTTGTAGATAAATATGTTTCAAGAGTAGGGGTTGTAGATAAATATGTTTCAAGAGTAGGGGTAGTAGATAAATATGTTTCAAGAGTAGTGGTTGTAGATAAATGTGTTTCAAGCGTAGAGATTGTAGATAAATGTTTTTCAAGCGTAGGGATTGTAGATAAATATGTTTCAAGAGTAGGGGTTGTAGATAAATATGTTTCAAGAGTAGGGGTTGTAGATAAATATGTTTCAAGAGTAGGGGTAGTAGATAAATATGTTTCAAGAGTAGTGGTTGTAGATAAATGTGTTTCAAGCGTAGAGATTGTAGATAAATATGTTTCAAGAGTAGGGGTTGTAGATAAATATGTTTCAAGAGTAGGGGTAGTAGATAAATATGTTTCAAGAGTAGGGGTTGTAGATAAATGTGTTTCAAGAGTAGGGGTAGTAGATAAATATGTTTCAAGAGTAGGGGTTGTAGATGAATATGTTTCAAGAGTAGGGGTTGTAGATGAATATGTTTCCAGAGTAGGGGTTGTAGATACATGTTTTTCAAGCGTACGGGTTGTAGATAAATATGTTTCAAGAGTAGGGGTTGTAGATAGATATGTTTCAAGAGTAGGGGTTGTAGATAAACTTTGAGAGCAAGTAAGATTTGTAATTATACATAAATCATGTTAAAAATTATAACAGAGAAGAAAACGACAAACTCGTTTAACTTTCACTTTTGTATGTCTTATTTTGGTTTCAATCCGCTTATATTTGATATTTCCCTTCAGTGGAATCGCCTCCTATAACGTATCTCTCTCTATCTCTGACTCTCTCTCTGTCTGTCTGTCTGTCTGTCTGTCTGTCTGTCTCTCTCTCTCTCTCTCTCTCTCTCTCTCTTTATATATATATATATATATATATATATATATATATATATATATATATATATATACAGAGGAAGAGACATCTGTGTATCAATCATATATATAAAATATATTAAAGTTAAGAAATTATTCTTAATCGTCTCTGAAACGATCGTATGCCAGACCATTGTTGACTTTGAATTCTTGGAACTGTTATAAATAATGTTATAAATCTTTTGATTTATTTATTCATAACTATTCATTCTTCTCCCTCTTTCTCTCCCTCTACCCCCTCTCTGTCTCTTTATATATATATATATATATATATATATATATATATATATATATATATATATATATATATATATATATAGTAATTGAAGTAAAGTAAACATCCACAACATAGGAATCTAAAGAATTTCAACCGGAATTATAAAAAGTGCTCAATATCAAATAGTAGAGTTTTTATGTATATATATGATTAATCTATTCAGACAGACATGTACAAAATCTGCGACAAAATTTGAGATAAGAATCGAATTCTAATTCTACCTGAAGAGATCTCAGTTTTTAACAGCTGTAGATAGATAACATCGACATTCTAGTGTCGCAGATTTTGTACATGTCGGTATGATTAAAAATAATCGTATATATACATACATATATATATATATATATATATATATATATATTTATATATATATATTATATATATATGTATGTATATATATGTATGTATATATATACTGCACACAATGCTTCAATCAAACTACATGAACTTCTTATTTTTAATGTGTTTCTATCGTTGTCGAAAAGAATAGTGTCACTGAGCACTGCTAATTTAATAAACTTATTCATGCGAAGCTAAATCAGTCTTTGCGTTATAAACCGATTACTGCCTTCGTCTTCTTCTTTCTTTTCTTTTTCTTTTTCTTCCTCTTCTTCTTCTTCTTCTTCTTCTTCTTTTTCTTCTGCTTCTTCTCCCTCGTTGTCTTCTTTCTAAATTATTCAGCTATATCTTTAACGCTGCGATTATTGATTATTTTCCTTTAATGTCGATATCAGCTTTTTTACGTTTTTACCGTTTCATTATTATTATTATTATTATTATTATTATTATTATTATTATTATTATTATTATTATTATCATTATTATCATTATTATCATTATTATTATTATTATTATTATTATTATTATTATTATTATTATTATTATTATTATTATTATTATTTAATTCGTCTCCTTTCCTTTACTTCTAATTACTCTAATACGATTTGATTGACTAAGAGATCTGTAAAACGCATTAAGGTGTGATTTTTGAAGATGGTGAAACGAAGCGTCTTTAAAAGTCACTTTTCGGTGATTTATCAGACACTTCTGCTTCCTGTTCGCGTTCCAGGGTCACGGGAGAAGCTGACGAGACTCTTTAAGAACCAACGAACCATTATTCTTGAAGATCTCGCAGACAAGGAGTACCTGAAACATAATAGTCACACCTCCCTTCCTTTCTGTGCAAGGAATTTAATAACAACAATAAAAAAAAAAGATGAAGATATGAAAATCAAACGTAACTCATGACTAGGATTTTCGTCCACATCTGTAAAATAATGAGATTAACTTTCACTATTAGAGCTATGATGCATTTAATCATCATCATCATCATCATCATCATCATCATCATCATCATCATCATCATCATCATCATCATCATCATCATCATCATCATCATCATCATCATTGCGGTGGTCGTCGTGGTGGTCGTCATCATCAGCAGCAGCATCGTTGTCGTCATCACTATCAGTGTAATCGTCGTCATCATCACCATCATCATCACCATCATCATCACCATCACCATCATCGTCATCATCATCGGTGTTGTCGTCATCATCATCATCAGCAGCAGCAACAACATCACGGCTACCACGACCACACGCTTTACTTTTATTTTTATGTACTCAGTAGAAATCCTCACACAGGTCATCAACAGAGATAACTCATTGATAATAACCGGTGGTGTTCCCTGGAGTTTGGGCGACAAGTTTCCCCAGACTTTTAGTACTCTCCATATCTTTCGGTAACTTTTGCAAATAACTTTGCGTTATCGCAACAGCCGCTTAACACTGATTTCTCACTGACCATTAATCTTCACTGGAATTTGGGTGGCAGTACTCTTACTAGGTACTCTTCGCACTCATCCAGTGGATGTTTGGTTAGTGCTCTCCCTCCGCGGTCCTACCATTCTCCTTGGCCCTTCACGGTCATTTTTTGTGGTATCAGCCGAGGCTGATGACTTATGGGGACACATTATTATCATTATCATTATCATTGTCATTATAATTATTATTATTACTATTATTATTAGTAGTAGTAGTAGTAGTAGTAGTAGTAGTAGTAGTAGTAGTAGTAGTAGTAGTAGTAGTAGTAGTAGTAGTAGTATTTGTACTGACTAGGAGTTCTCACACAGGTTATCATTAGTGATTGCTCATTGATAATAACCGGTGGTGTATCCTGGAATCTGAGTGACAACTAGTTTCCCCAGATTTCCAGTACTCTTCACCTCTTTTCGATAAACATTGCTTTCTCGCTGGTAACCACCATTAGTCTTCACTGGAATGTGGGTGGCTGTTGTGAAGTTGTCCAACAGTAAATAATAAATAAAGGAAGTCAAGTCGAGGGTTGGTTTAACGAGTGTATTAACAAAGTAAGAAAGTGACTAGCACTTGGCTAGACAGTTACAAGACTGTGCTTTGTCTTCTCTGTGTCTCTGGTGACTCGCACTATTTATAGTGACAACCGGTGTAGTTTCTCCTGTGTAAGAACGGTCGGTTTAACAGTGGCAATAAGCCTTCCCGAGGTCCTAGTGATCTCCGCACTCTTGCAGTTGAGATCTAATTAGTGCTCCTCGGTCTTCAAATCCTCCTTGATCTTCACGACAATTTTGTGTGGTATCAGCCGAGGCTTGTGCCATCAGTTTTTTGGGGGGCGAGCAGTTTCGAAAAACTTCCTTGCAGTTTCTATTTATTTATTTATTTTTACATATTTCACCCCAAACAAGGCAGGCTGCCACTGTAGACGTAAGGGGCTACTGAGAATTTGGGTGTGGGTTTTAGGTGTCACCCCAAGTTGGTGAGCCGTGTAGCAAGGTGTTTGTTTACATTAGTTGTAAACCTCTGCATGTCGGTACTATCGGGAAAACAGGGAGCAGGGAGGGAGTTCCAGAGGCTAGCAGCACGAGGAAAGAAGCTATTGGAGTAGAAGGCTCTCCAGCACCTGGGTACCTTTACAGTGAATGGATGGGATTTAGCTGATTGTCGAGTTGGTCTAGTGAATTTACGTCGAGGGGGCACCAGAGTAGCCAGTTCATCGGATCACAATCCATTGAAGTATTTGTAAAATAAGCACAATTTCTCTGAGTCCATGTGGTGGTATTCTCCTGTGGTTCTGTTTTCTCCAAATTGTACCTTCCATGTGACTGGTCACCTTTCGTAGCTTATGCTGGTTGGTTTCCGCATTCGAGGATTTTCCTTAAGATTGCGGATGTTTTCATCATTGCCATCCTTTGTATAGTGGCAGTGATCCCTTTGATTGCAATTTCTCCGTCTTTTTCCCAGATTTTGGGGGATTGTTTATTATTATTATTATTATTATTATTATTATTATTATTATTATTATTATTATTGTTGTTATTGGTATTATTATTATTATTATTATTATTATTATTATTATTATTATTATTATTATTATTATTATTAATGTACTCACTAGGAGTTATCACACAAGTCATCGGCAGTGATTGCTTACTGACAAAAACCGGCGGTGTTCCCTGGAGTCTGAATGACAACAAAGCTCCCCAGATTTCTAGTACTCTCTACTTCTTTTCGATAACCACCGCAAATAACCTTGCAGTGTCGCAACAGCCGCCTACCTTTGATTTCTCGCTGGTAAGTACCATTGGTCTTCTCTAGGATTTGGGTGGCAATATATATATATATATATATATATATATATATATATATATATATATATATATATATATTAATTCCGATTAAGTGCGCTCCACCTACGATTTGAACTCAACATCTCTCTATTGAAGTTACAACGCTTTTCCATGCTGCCTTCACGAAAAACTTTTCATCCCCATCTAAATCTCCTTTCATTGGGCATCTCATCAACGGACAATTACCAACTGGACAAACCCATATCTTTTTTACACGAACATTTTTATTTTCACTCTCCATTTCTTAATATTTTTTCAAATGTTGAATTTTGGCTTTTCCACTGCCAATTTATCTATCTATGTAATTCCTCCGATGATAAGATTTCGATCTTTGAAAAGCCTTGGCTTAAGGAAAGAATAATAAACATAATTTTATTACCGAATATACCTTGCATTGAACAATTTAAGTTTTAAATAAATCTGGACATTCGTACATGTTCATCACTCTTCCTTCATTTATCTTTATAATTGCTCTCTCTCTCGTATATTGAGCTTTAACCATTTCACTATAGGTTCTATCCTCTAAAAGTATACTTTTAGTTTCATATTTTATATATATATATATATATATATATATATATATATATATATATATATATATATATATATATATATATATATATATATATTGGTACTTGATGTATCAAAATAAAATATTATAAGGAGATATAATTTTTTATGTGTGAGTTTTCAGTATTTACTTCAACAGTGCTCGATACGTAAGTAGAGCTAGGTAGTAAGCAATGAAAATATATATGGCAATCAAGCTACACAGAGGCTCCCGTGTTTCATCGCCGGGGGAATCGTTAGGCTAAATGCATGGAGTTACTTTTGTCATGTGTTTTTATATACATGGCTGCTAGTTAATCAATCAGATTCTTTGTTGTTCCCTCAGCCAATCGTTGGGCTTCCCGCGAACAAAGGCTTTGTTGGTGACGCTCCTATGCCTATCCTATTTTTTTGTTGTTAACAATGGATTTTCCTATATCCTGTTTCCTTTGTTTTGTCAATACAGTGGGCGAATTTATTTTAACACGTGGTTTCTTGTATTTCTATTTTAGGTTTTAAATTTTAACTTGTTCAGTTTTTTATTTATTTATTTATTTATGTTTATTTTTATTTTTTATTTTTATTTATTATATATCATCCTAAGGTAAATTTATTTCTGTGTAAACAGCTGTTTGCTATTTCACTTCTAGAGTTTAATAGGTTTCGGGGATCTTTAAAATTTAACCTAAATATTACATGATAAAAATATAAATATTAAAATTTCAAAGTTTAGCTACATTATTTTTTTCTAGTTAAATTTACTACATAACATATTTATTACATTTCAATTTCATTTTACTTCTCTCTGTCATATCTGTCAGCGAGCCTTCTCTTTTCCTCTGCGAACCTCATGTCCTGAATAGCGGCGTCCATCTTGGTTTTCGTCAACAGACAGATCGGTCCAACTTCTGTTTCTTTCTGAAAAAGAGACGTTTTTACTCTCGAAATGATGAAAGGTTTTTTTTAACATTCCGGACTGTTAATATTTAGCAGTAAATTCCCCAATTAACTGTTTTTATATTAAAAGTTTATTTGAAAAAAAAATTGATTTGAGATTTGTACACTTATACCGTCTCCTGTCATTCATTTTTGTTCATTCCATCTTCCACCTTTCCAGTTTTCTGCATTGCATTGCCCCTGCCTTTGAACACTCACTGTAACACTTATATATATATATATATATATATATATATATATATATATATATATATATATATATATATATATTTTTGATTTTATTCCATTAATTGCGACAAAACAGGTTTTGTTTCATTGGCGCGAGTAGCTACCAAATCGTCGGGCGAAAGGAATTCAAATGGCTTAAAATTTTAAGTTCACTCTGTTTTGTCGCAATTAATGGAATAAAATCAAAAAATATATATTTTGCTCTGAATTTTCATTGAGCACTCTCATAAACCCGGTTTCAACTTCCTTCGGATTCATACCCCCTGGATATTTGTAACAAGTTAATTATATATATATATATATATATATATATATATATATATATATATATATATATATATATATACTTATATATATATACTTATATATATATATATACTTATATATATATATATACTTATATATATAAAGGTATATATATATATATAAGTATATATATATATATACTTATATATATATACTTATATATATATACTTATATATATATATACTTATATACATATATATATATATATATGTACATATATATACACATATATTAGGTAATATTATATAAGATAATATATATATGTATATATATTATGTAATATATATATATATACATATATAGCAGGTAATATATATATAGCAGGTTATATATATATATATTATAGGTAATATATATTAGGTAATATATAGCGAGCAGAAACAGACTAATTTTGTATTTTATCTTTTTTTGTGTGTTATATTCAAATGGCTTTGCTAACACACTTTTTCATGATTAAAAAAATTGATGATTCAACGCACATCGCAAATTAGTTTTTTCTTTCTAGTGTTTCTATGAAGTTGTTTCTTTCAAGTACGATTCGGAGGGCATTTCAGTGTTAGGCTCTTGTGACTCCATCCACTTGGCAAACCTCTTTGAAACACGTGATCTCGTGATTCGAGAAACATGAAGGTGTCCTTAAAAAGAAGTTGATTAAAGCCGATAATAAAAGGAGTGTAACATGTCACAATTCACTGCAATTTTTAATGTAGCTGACTGAAGAAAAAAATGCATTAACCCGACAACGATTTATTTATGAAAAGCGGACTTTTATAGTAAAGTATGGATGACCCAAATAACCTATAATTTTTCTCCATCTCTTCTGAACGCTAGTACAGTCTAATAATAACCCTCATAAGTATTTTTTTTATTTATTTATGAAAATCAAAATTTTATTCAGAAGAATAACAACGAGCTGAAAATCACCTATAAAAAAATTATTACATAGAAACCATTACATACTTGGGTGAAAAAAATCGTACATATTTCTACACAGAGCGTCTTGGCCCAGTGGTAGAACGCTGGACTATAGACATCAACATCGAGGGTTCTGTGATGACGGCTGTGAGCCAGAAACACGTGTCCATGGATTACTTTTATGTAACAAAAAATTAATATATATATCAAAAACAAACAATACGACCTTTGAAATGAGGCCGACTAATAATGCATTTTTTGTACATTTTAAGCACTTAGGAAGTGAAACAATTAAATATAATAGTAAGCTCAATAACAACGAGCTGAAAATCACATATAAAAAAATTATTACATAGAAACCATTACATACTTGGGTGATAAAAATCGTACATATTTCTACACAGAGCGTCTTGGCCCAGTGGTAGAACGCTGGACTATAGACATCAAAATATATATCTTGAAAAACCAGAACATATTTTTTTGTTTTTTTAAAATAAATTATTTATTTATTCTAAAAACTTGAGATCTTTCAGCGTATACGCCTTTGTCAAAAGTATAGGCATTTGTTTTCTTTTTGTTTTTTTTCGTTTACTTTTCTTTTTAATCCCTCTTGATTGGGATATTGTCGCAGCCAAGATGAAATTCGTCTTGATGTTATGACGGTTGGTGTTTGAATGCCAGATGTGAGTATCACGTGGTTTACGTGTTGTTCAATATTGATGGAAGGAATGAGAAGAATATTTTGAAAAAAAAGAACAACATAATTTTTTTTGTTTTTTATAATAAATTATTTATTTATTCTAAAAACTTGAGATCTTTCAGCGATATACGCCTTTGTCAAAAGTATATCGCTGAAAGATCTTTTTTAGAATAAATAAATAATTTATTTTAAAAAGCAAAAAAAAATTATGTTTTTCTGTTCTTTTTCAAAATATTCTTCTTATTTCTTCCATCAATGTTTCCAGTGTGGATTTTTTCATTAGATTCAAAATTTTATCGTTACGGAAGCCTCACTATATTCTGAGCTATACGGCATTGAATGTAGGTATAAATTTCCCGTCAAAACATACATTTTCCTAATTATATGTATGTTAAAGGAAATAATCTGATAAAGTAAATCCTGTTTCCCAAAATTCAAAGTTTACTGCAAGTAGTTTGTTAGTGTTGTAAAAATAATAATCGAAAGCCAATTTTATTTTTTAATTGTAAAATAATCAAATGCGAACGTGAATCAGTCTAGCGTGCATTTTTAATTGACATAAAATTCACATCATTTTTCCCATAGGCATCCCTTTCTATTTCTTTCCATAACTCTTTCTTTCCTTCTTTCTCTCTCTATTCATAAATGTACATATATGCACACTTTAATGGTTTGCTTTTATCTACCGTTTTCTTTTTCGTTTTCTCCCCTTCATCTCGCTTTAGTCATCCACATACGCTGTTTCGCAGCTCATCAGTGCGACTAGACCAGTTAGTGCCTCAAACCGGGATCGAAACGTAACCGTCGAGCTGACAGTCGCTAAACCCCTACGCCATCATACGACACTGAATGAATGTAAGTTGTATCTCAATGTAAACATTGCAATTGCCGGAGCTCGAATTAGTGTTTTACCTAATGAGCATTGCCTTTTTTTTTACGCTAACGGCAGTTGGCGATACAGACTGTTTCGCTGTTTCACAGCTCATCAGTGCGGCTAGACCAGTTAGTGCCTCAAGCCGGGATCAAAACGCAACTGTCGGCGCTGTTAACCCCTACGCCATCATACGACACTGACTGAATATATATATATATATATATATATATATATATATATATATATATATATATATATTTAGGCAAACGTTGTTGAATAGCACGGAGTGTTTCTGCTTTGTGATCTTTTTTTAAATTTTTTCTATCTTCCGAATGGTCAACTTCGTACCTCGATCAAACTGGTGATTCCGTAGTTTTGTTGTTCCTTGCAAGGAAGATGGAACAACAAAACTACGGAAACTTCATACACCAGTTTGATCGAGGTACGAAGTTGACCATTCGGAAGATGGAAAAAATTTATAAAAAAATCACAAAGCAGAAACACTCCGTGCTATTCAACAACGTTTGCCTAAATGAAAACTTGCTGCCTAAATACACACAATATATATATATATATATATATATATATATATATATATATATATATAATTATTTCTGCTTTTATTTACCGTTTTCTTTTTCATTTTTAACTCTCTCTCTTTCTCTTTCTCTCCTGAATGCGCATTTTTTCTTTGTTTTATTTACCGTTTCCTTTTTTGGTTCTGTCACGCTCCCCCTTCCACTGTGCCTTCTCTTTCTCTCTCTCTCTCCCTCTCGTTCTATCTATTTATCTATCTATCTCTCTCTTCATCTACCTATCTATCTATCTATATTTTTCTTTCATTCTTTCTTCTTAATTTTTTTTCATTTTTGCACACCTCTACTTTACACTCTATCTCTCTCTCTCTCTCTTTCTTTCTATTCCTCTCTCTCTTTCTCTTCTCCCTCTCTCTCTCTCTCTTCCTCTCTCTCCTCCTCTTTCTCTCTTTCTCTTTTCTCTCTTCCTATCTTTCTCTCTCTCTTCCTCTCTTTCTCTCTCTCTAGTCCCTTCTCTCTCTATTCCCCTCTCTCTCTTCCTTTCTTTTTTTTTATTTTAAAACAGGGTGTTTTATTATTTTTTATATTTTATTTTAGTATTTTCATTTTTTAACCGATTTATTATTTAAATCAACTTTTTAATATTTTTTAATGGTTTTCTTTTCTTTTTAATTTTTTATTTTATATTATTTTTTCTGAATTGAACTAAAAGAGGGTGTTTTAATTTTGTTATATTTTATTTTTTTCATTTTTTATCGATTCGTTATTACAATTATTTTAATAGTTTTTTTTAGTTTTTTATTTTATATTATTTATTTCCGAATTGACCAATAGGAGGGTGTTTTATTTTTTTAAATATTTTTTTCATTATTTATCGATTTATTATTTAAATGAACCTTTTAATATTTTTATATATTTTAATAGTTTTTTTTAGTTTTTAGTTTATTTTTATATAATTAATTTCTGAATTGACCTAAAAGAGGGTGTTTTGATTTTTACAATATTTTTTTCATTTTTATCGATTTATTATTTAAATTAACTTTTTAATATTTTTATATATTTTAATTTTTTTTTAATTTTTAATTTTATTTCATATAATTTATTTCTGAATCGACCTAAAGAAGGGTGTTTTATTATTTTTTTATATTTTATTTTATTATTTTCATTTTTTAATAAATTTATTATTTAAATTAACTTTTTAATATTTTTTTTTATTTTAATAGTTTTCTTTTATTGTTAATTTTTTATTATTTATTTCTGAATTGACTTAAAGGAGGGTGTTTTATAATTTTTTATTTTTTATTTTATTATTTTCAGTTTTTAATCAATTTATTATTAAAATTAACTTTTTAAAAGAAATAAGAATGGAAAAGAAAAATTGTAATGCAACCAGTCTAGATTTGAGTATTGATTTACTCCTCTCCAGGAGTTAGGCACAAGGCCAGTTTTATCTTACTCCCACAAGTAAGATGTGACCCAAGGTCGGGTCGGGAAAGTGGGGTTTGAAAATTGTCTGGGCAGCCCCGTTGGCATTCCCCGGTAGGCAATAAACTTACTCCTCCCCAAAGAGGAGAGGCAAAGCCTGGGAGGGTGGACCTCCTAGAAATGCACAGGACAGACCCATAGACCGGCGTAAATCAAGCCCCAAAGGCCAAGACAATACCAGTCTATGGGGTGCAGTACCAGTCTAGATTTGATTTAGCCAAAATAAATTTAGTATCTGGTATGTGTTTAGTTTGTCATGTTTTAAGAATTTGCCTTGTACTTAAAGCAAGATTTTTAATATTTTTTTAATTTGTTATGGTGTTGATGGTGTTGGTGGTGATCAGCATCAGCATCAGCATCAGCATCAGCATCAGCATCAGCATAATGAAACAATTAATCTCATTCATCTTCTTCTTCCTCCTCCTCCTCCTCCTCCTCCTCTTACTCCCCCTCCTCATCATCATCCTCATCATCATCGTCATCGTCATCGTTATCATAATCATCATCATTAAACAATTCATCATTATCATTATCATCATCATTATCAATATCATGAAATCACAAAGCCTGTGTAAGTAATCGAAAGAAGCACACATACACATAGCTCTCGGTGCTGTCGGAAGAGTTGCCAGAATGTTGCTGTATACAGACTTTGTCTGCTTTGGGAACTCCCAAAGCCTTTTTTATGAGTAAGTATCGCTACGAGGCAGTGGAGATTTGAGATCAGAGTTTTCATCATCTCAGACCGATTAGGCTCCTCTACCCAAAAGAACTGATTCTGAGCCACAAGGTTACCTGCCTTCATCACCTCTACCATCAGGTAGATTGGTTCACCCTGGCTTATAGATAAGCCACACGAACAAACAATGAGCTGGACTTAGTTGTCAGATGCTTTTGGAGACTAGCGATGTGACAAGCATTTTATAGACAATTGAAACTTATCCTCATCGTCACACATTTGCTATGACAACCTCAAAACCTGAATCACTATTATTACAATCATTACGAATCTATAGTCATACTTATTTGTAGTATCATCAGTATTAACTTCTTTGATATTATTATGATAATAGCAATAATAAGAAGAAGTACTCCTAGTGGGTAAATAATCCTGCCAAATCGTAGATTTTGCCGTTCCACCAGACACAGAATGAAGATCGAGGAAACTGAAAAATGAAGCAAATACACGGAAATTGTAAGAGAATTTAAAGGAGCATAGAGCATGGAGCATGAAGAAAGTAAATTTAATACCAATAATCGTAGGAGCACTAGGAACAGTCCAAAAAAACTTGGACTGGGAGAAATTTGAATGAAAGGGATTACTGGTACCATACAAAGGACGGCAATGATCCAAACAGCTGCAATCTTAAGGAAAATCCTCGAATGCCGAAAACCAAGCAATATAAGATACGAATGGTAACCACTTACATGGAAGTTACAAGGATACAAAACCACATGATAAAAACCACGTCGCGATCCAAGGAACAGAAACTGTAAAAAACATCATAAGCTCCCTCACCCCGAAAAATGGCACCAGCCTCGGCTGACACTACACAAAATAGTCGTAGATGGTCAAGGAGGATTGGAAGACTGGGGAAGGACATTACTAACTAGACCTCCACTAGAAGAGTGCGTAGAGTGTTGGGGCGGTGGGGAGGTTAGGGTTAGGGTTCCTGCCACCCAAATCCCAGAGGAGACCAATGGGTGTTGCCAGCGAGAAAGTCATGGTAAGCGGCTATTTTGATACTGCACTGTCATTTGCGGTGGTAATCGAAAAGAGGTGGAGAATACTGGAACTCTAGGGAGGCTTGTTGTCACTTAGACTCCAGGGAACACTACTGGTTGCTGTCGGTGGGTACGGTAACTTGTGTGAAAACTAGTAAGTACAAATAATGTACCGTTGTAATTGGAACGCTTGGAACCATGACGAAAAGCCACCATAATAATAATAATAATAATAATAATAATAATAATAATAAGAAGAAGAAGAAGAAGAAGAAGAAGAAGAAGAGGGTTGTTGTCACTCAGACTCCAGGGAGTACCACCGATTGTTGTCGGTGAGCAATCACTGACGATGACCTGTTTAATAACCCCTATAATAATAATAATAATAATAATAATAATAATAATAATAATAATGATGATGATGATGATGATGATGATGATGATGATGATGATGATGATGATGATGATGATGATGATGATGATGATGATGATGATGATGATGATGATGATGATGATGATGATGATGATGATGATGATGATGATGATGATGATGATGATGATGATGATGATGATGATGATGATGATGATGATGATGATGATGATGATGATGATGATGATGATGATGATGATGATGATGATGATGATGATGATGATGATGATGATGATGATGATGATGATGATGATGATGATGATGATGATGATGATGATGATGATGATGATGATGATGATGATGATGATGATGATGATGATGATGATGATGATGATGATGATGATGATGATGATGATGATGATGATGATGATGATGATGATGATGATGATGATGATGATGATGATGATGATGATGATGATGATGATGATGATGATGATGATGATGATGATGATGATGATGATGATGATGATGATGATGATGATGATGATGATGATGATGATGATGATGATGATGATGATGATGATGATGATGATGATGATGATGATGATGATGATGATGATGATGATGATGATGATGATGATGATGATGATGATGATGATGATGATGATGATGATGATGATGATGATGATGATGATGATGATGATGATGATGATGATGATGATGATGATGATGATGATGATGATGATGATGATGATGATGATGATGATGATGATGATGATGATGATGATGATGATGATGATGATGATGATGATGATGATGATGATGATGATGATGATGATGATGATGATGATGATGATGATGATGATGATGATGATGATGATGATGATGATGATGATGATGATGATGATGATGATGATGATGATGATGATGATGATGATGATGATGATGATGATGATGATGATGATGATGATGATGATGATGATGATGATGATGATGATGATGATGATGATGATGATGATGATGATGATGATGATGATGATGATGATGATGATGATGATGATGATGATGATGATGATGATGATGATGATGATGATGATGATGATGATGATGATGATGATGATGATGATGATGATGATGATGATGATGATGATGATGATGATGATGATGATGATGATGATGATGATGATGATGATGATGATGATGATGATGATGATGATGATGATGATGATGATGATGATGATGATGATGATGATGATGATGATGATGATGATGATGATGATGATGATGATGATGATGATGATGATGATGATGATGATGATGATGATGATGATGATGATGATGATGATGATGATGATGATGATGATGATGATGATGATGATGATGATGATGATGATGATGATGATGATGATGATGATGATGATGATGATGATGATGATGATGATGATGATGATGATGATGATGATGATGATGATGATGATGATGATGATGATGATGATGATGATGATGATGATGATGATGATGATGATGATGATGATGATGATGATGATGATGATGATGATGATGATGATGATGATGATGATGATGATGATGATGATGATGATGATGATGATGATGATGATGATGATGATGATGATGATGATGATGATGATGATGATGATGATGATGATGATGATGATGATGATGATGATGATGATGATGATGATGATGATGATGATGATGATGATGATGATGATGATGATGATGATGATGATGATGATGATGATGATGATGATGATGATGATGATGATGATGATGATGATGATGATGATGATGATGATGATGATGATGATGATGATGATGATGATGATGATGATGATGATGATGATGATGATGATGATGATGATGATGATGATGATGATGATGATGATGATGATGATGATGATGATGATAAAAGATAACTTGCTTAATCATTCATACCAGAGTGCAGGAGAAAGAACACGAAAAAAAATTATCAAGATCTAAAATGGGAATTAGTTAGACTATGGAAATGTAAAGAAGTAAAGGTGATTCCCGTTGTAATTGGAACGCTTGGAACCATAACGAAAAGCCACCATAAATGGCTTAAACAGATCGACGAGACAATTTCTTTTCCATTTCTGCAAAAGGTTTGCCTGTTAGGAACAGCGAAAGTGTTAAGGTACAGCTTGAATATTAAAGGTCAAGGGAATTGACTTTATGTTCAAAAAAAGAAAACTCCAACTAAAAACATTCAAAAGTTGAGACTACTATGAAATAATAATAATAATAATAATAATAATAATAATAATAATAATAATAATAATAATAGTAATAATAATAATAATAATAATAATAATAATAATTATTATTATTATTATTATTATTATTATTATTATGTTAATAATGTTAATAATAATAATAATTATTATTATGTTAATAATGTTAATAATAATAATAATTATTATTAATGTGTTAATAATGTTAATAATAATAATAATTATTATTATGTTAATAATGTAAATAATAATAATTATTATTATTATGTTAATAATGTTAATAATAATTATTATTATTATTATGTTAATAATGTTAATAATAATAATTATTATGTTAATAATGTTAATAATAATAATAATAATAATAATAATAATAATTATTATTATTATTATTATTATTATTATGTTAATAATGTTAATAATAATAATAATTATTATTATGTTAATAATGTTAATAATAATAATAATAATTATTATTATGTTAATAATGTTAATAATAATAATTATTATTATGTTAATAATGTAAATAATAATAATTATTATTATTATGTTAATAATGTTAATAATAATTATTATTATTATTATGTTAATAATGTTAATAATAATAATTATTATGTTAATAATGTTAATAATAATAATAATAATAATAATAATAATAATTATTATTATTATTATTATGTTAATAATGTTAATAATAATAATAATTATTATTATGTTAATAATGTTAATAATAATAATAATTATTATTATTATGTTAATAATGTTAATAATAATAATTATTATTATTATTATTATGTTAATAATGTTAATAATAATAATAATAATTATTATGTTAATAAACATTATTAACATAATAATTATTATTATTATAATAATAATAATAATAATTATGTTAATAATGTTAATAATAATAATAATTATTATGTTAATAATGTTAATAATAATAATTATTATTATTATGTTAATAATGTTAATAATAATAATTATTATGTTAATAATGTTAATAATAATAATAATAATAATAATAAGAAGAAGAAGAAGAAGAAGAAGAATAAACGTCTTTATTTAATAATTTTAAAATACAAATATATACAAATGTTAGGCAGAGTGAGGCCTTACCTATATGGCACTGTTCCGCCCAACTCCCTTATTTAATTATTCTTTATAATAAAAAGTATAAAAAGAAATGAAAAAACATACAAAATACAACCGTAACATTTTATTTATCTATCCCCCCCCCCATAGCGGTAAGATGTGACACAAGGTCGGTTAAGTAGGGTTTGAAAAGCCAACATCCTAGAGAATAAGGAGCGATCTGGCCTACAAAACAATGCCTGGACAGCCTCGTCGGCATTCCCCGGTAGGAGCGCCTCAGTCGATTAGCAATAAACTAACACCCCTTCTCAAAGAGTGAGAAGACAAAGCCTAAGAGGGTGGACCTCCTAGAACTGCATAGGACAAACACACAGACCGGCGGAATCAAGGCTTGAAGGCCAGGACGGTACCGGTCTATAGGGTGTAGTATCCATCGGAACAGATACTACACTTTGATCTTGGCCAAAAGGCTCTATTTATCTACTTTCCACAGAGTAGAAGGTGACACAAGGTCGGAAAGTGGGAATTGCGCACTCTAGAGGAAGAGTACTTGGGCCTTTAAAAAATTGCCTGGGCAGCCCCGTCGGCAGTCCCCGGTAGGGGTGCCTCAGGCGATTAGCAATAAACTAACCCCTTCTCAAAGGCTGAGAAGGAACTGCACAGGACAGCCCAGTAGACCGGCGTAAATCAAGCCCCGAAGGCCAAGACAATACCAGTCTATGGGGTGCAGTATCCATCGGAACAGATACTACACTTTGATCTTGGCCAAAAGGCCAACCATAACATAACAACACATGATAATCAATATACTGCAACATGAGGAAATAATACACTTTTCACAAAATACAATAATAGACACTTAGCAGACACATGCATATGCACATACATACAGAATTTGAATATCTAATAGAGACCATCCTCGGTTGTCTCCGGTCTCTCTATACAAGGGTTTGTCAGGACAACCTGACATGAGGATACTTCACCCTACAAGTAAACCCTGACCAAATATTCTAAATAACATAGTATTCAAAGCCTAAATAAGATCCCTTCGACATGGCTACCCATCACTCGCTTATACGGGAAATTGTGCACCTTCTTCTAGTGATGTTACTTCTAGTAACATAATTAACTAGGATACTCCACCAGACTAGATGAATCCTTGTTCTGGAATCCGGTAAGACCAGGGAACCACAAGAAATATATACTATAACATAATTAACTGGTCAAATGGGGAGAGGAAAATTAATCTTCTTAACTTATTTACTTACTCAACGCTTCACAGGTAAGGAGAACTTTAATGGAATATTTGAATGTCTATGTATCTCATAGGAAAGACGCCCCTTGATTTCTGAGGACTTCGACTAAAGTAAAATGAAAAAAAGAATACATAGGTGCATGCATATATTCATATACCTATACGCATATATGCATTCTTATCCAATTTTAAAAGGCAAAAATAAACTCCACCAGAAACAAATACAATTATTCTAAATCACAGTACATATCCTCCGGTGTATCGCAGGGTTCAGTGTTGGGTCCTTTGTTGTTTTTGATATTCATAAATGGCTTACCTAATAATATAAATTCAGAAATAGAACTGTTTGT
>OY744550.1:51286665-51324165 GCA_963556195.1 Sepiola atlantica
ATATAAAAATAATAATAATAATAATACTATCTAAACACTACACCCAAGAACCATTCTGCAATATGGTAGCTAGCAATAAAATTATATAGGATATATATATATATATATATATATATATATATATATATATATATATATATATATATATATATATATATTATTTACCTAAAATATATATAAACTTCTTCAATTGTATGGGTGTGCATATATATATATATATATATATATATATATATATTCACACATATATATATATATATATATATATATATATTCACACAGATTTAACTATTTATATATATGTATATATATACATGTATGTACATGTGTATATATATACATATATCTAAATATCTCTCTCTATATATATACATATATATATATATATATATATATATATATATACATACATATATATATATATATACATATATATATATATATATATATATATATATATATAATATGTTGGATGCACGTTTTATTGTTATTCATATTTTTATTGTTATTTCGTTGCTTTTGGTAGAATTTTGAACATTTTAAAACATAAATATTAAATGTGTGTTAATTTTGTATCACACTTTAAAAAATTAGGATTTAAAAAAATTTATAATTAAAGTTTAAAAATTCGGATTTAAAAAAATTTTTATAATTAAATGTAAAAAATTTGGAATTTAAAAAAATTTCTAACAAAATTTAAAATATTCGGATTAAAAAAAAATGTTATAATTAAATTTAAATAATTCGAATGTTAAAAAAATATAAATAAATTTAAACGATCCTGATTTTAAAAAAATATTTAATTTAATTTTTAAAATTCGGATTTAAAAAATGTCTATCTAATAAGAGTCAGAATTTATAATTTGTATAATTAATTGTATAATGTAAAATAAAATAAAAACTGTTTCAAAACAGCTGTAAACAACCGTAATACATTGATGCATTTACAACTTGATTTTAAAATGTTCTGAATAGCAATCTCAAGTGTAAAAGTTTTTAGGATAGTAATATCTAATTCCAGAGCAGTTGTAAATTTAGATATTTTTCAAGAAAAAAAACGCAGGACTTTATAAAAAGCAAAAAATACGGCCGTTTCATCAATTGCTAATACAGACGAGACATGTGTAAAAACAAAGCCCGTTAAGATTTAAAGAAAACATAATGTTCACTGAAGAAAAAGCCTAAGAAAATAAGAATGGATGTTTTTGTGCGAAGTAATTCGTTTTTTTTTCGTTTTTTTTTATATAAAAACTTTTTTTCTTTTAATAAAGTCTTGTGATTTTGTCGGAAAATATTTGAAGAGTTAGAATGCAAAACGCGATAAACGGCATTTTCAAAATTGCGAGGCTCTAACGACAAAAGGTGTTGCATTTCAATACTCTACCACACCACTAAATCTTAATTTATCTTTGTTTTCAATTAAATTAAGATTTTAATTGAGGTCTAGATTTGATGTTTATCCTTTCTATTGTTTAATGTCTTAATTTAAAGTAATTGGATTTATCGCGTTTTGCATTCGAACTCTCTCTTTCTCTCTCTCTCTCTTTCTCTTTCTCTCTCTCTCTCTCTCTCTCTCTCTATATATATATATATATATATATATTATACAGTTGCATTCCAATAATCATAGAAACAATCAATCCAAAACCTTAACTTTCATCTGTTCTTTAACTTTCTTTATTTTAATATATCGGCGAATATCTGTAATTCCTTTTTGTCTCACAAACAAAAATATGTTTAATATATTTATTTATTTATGTTTATTTTTAATATGCCTGAGCAGACTGATATGCAAACTCATTCTGATTCGCAGATAATGCTCCCATGGGATAGATACATACCGAAAGATCCATTAATGTTCGTATACAACGAATAAGCATACATATCGTCAGTGCGTATGTAGTAACATCTAAATGCACACGGAAATAACCAATAAGATTATGGTTTGTTATACAGGGTGGAGAAGCAAATTTTACAATTCCTTTAGGCGGGAATTCAAAGACAGTGTATGACCAATTAGTTATTGAAAGTCATGAGAATTTATTTGCCACAAGAAAATTTACATAATAGAAAATGTTTTTATACTATGTGTCCTATTTACTGAATTCCCGTCACACGTTTCCTGAAACCTGAGCAAGTCTTCCTCACATATTCGGGAGACCACTTCCACCATTCTTATTTAACAGTATCTTTCAGAGAGTCAACATTGCTGTGTGATGTTCTATCAGTAGAATGTTCTAGAACGCTCAAAATAGCATATTTCAGATAATTTTGTATCTTGGCTAAAAGGCGGCCATAAGCATGATTCCCCAAAATTGCTAATTAGCAATCTTAATAGTTTGCTTTAAGCCATGGCAATACCCGTAATCTCAGAGTCATTTAGTAAGTATTAGCATTGATATTTTCATTAGCTTTGTTAAATTTTATAGGCATTTTCATTCCATCGTAAGCTACAACATAAAAAGCCATAACCTTGCTCTGAATATTCCCTTAACCTCAGCAGTCGATTTTTGTCATTTCTGCGGTTCAGAACTGCACTGACAGCGAATATCTTTAATCTGATCGCACTTTTTAAATCTATTTTCTCTTCATAGCTGTTGTAAAAATGTGTTTGATGTTCTTGTGCAAGATTTTAATTTAAAATCATATTTTACTGCATTTCTAATTTCAAATAATATTTTACTGCATTTCTAATTTCAAATAATATTTTACTGCATTTCTAATTGTCTTGTTGTCTACCTCAAGTCTAATTGGCATTTTTATCATTTTATTATTAGTTGGATCCGTTAGGATTTTCGATTTGAGAGTTTGATACGTTTTTTCTTGATTCTTCCACTTCCAGACTTCCTCGTAATACTTTAGCCAAGAGTCATTTTATTCTTTACATTATAAACAGTCTTTATAATCACTCCATCTATTCTTGGAATCTCTTTTGGTGTGACGAGTGCATTCAGCAAATCTCACACACTTTGACGTTTGCTTTCCTGATTACTCATAAAGAGTAAGAATACTAATAATGTTAGGTATGATTATAACATTAATATATGCTATGTTTCGAAACAATTGACTTACTGCCTGCTGAAAAAGAACAATTTAACGTTCATTGTACAGTTTGCTCCCCATCGTATATATATATATATATATATATATATATATATATATATATATATATATATATATATATATATGGAAATATATTATGGAACACGGTCACACAGTTTAGATCAGTGTTGAAGTTTTGCCTAATCAAGTAAGATTTGCTATATAGGAAAAAATATTGATAACAAAAAATGTTTTTTTGAAAAATATATAATTTAAATCGCTTGTTTTTGTCTTACTTCTAAACGCCGACATTTTTCCATTTCTTGCATTGTGATAGCCTTCTAATACTCCTCTATATACGTATTACAACCAATGCTTCAAGCAAACTACCTCTCCTTATTATATATATATATATATATATATATATATATATATATATATATATATATATATATATATATATATATATATCTGAATATATGATGGACTTTTCATGTCGATTTCGACGCATGAATGTCCAACAGCAAAATCAGCTCTTTTTTATCCTTATGGCGATTGTGAGATGTCAGTCCAGCGAGTGATCCGCAGACGTTTTCATTAGTCAATGGCAGGGATTTTTTCAAACAAAGGTTCGGCTGACTATTACTTCTTCTTTTTTTGTTATATTTTGTTGTGAATGTGTTGTTAATGTTATATTTTGTTGTTAATGTGTCGAATTAATAGGTGACATCATTTTAACAACTGCGTTTTTGGGATAACTGTTAAATTTCAAGCGCTGGCCTAATTTACTTTTCTATTTAATTATTTTTTTCTATTTTCCCTATGTATTGTTATCTTAAACTAAAGTGTATTCTGTGTATACAGCCGTTGCCCTTTTACTTCTACAGTTTAATAAGTTGTTGGGTTCTTTTAAGTTGAGAATTTCAAATTTCTTATTCATTTTAAAGGATAACGCCAACCCAATATACGTAAACCCAAAGTCCAATCACCCCCATAAATCATAAAACAGATTTCTAACTCTATCGTCCGTAGGCTTAGCAATAACTCTAGCAACGAAAATGAAAGAACAGGACAACAATAATTATAATAAAATTATAAATAGAAGAAAAAAAATACAATCTGGTATACACTGCTCTACTATCAGATGCTAAAAACTAAACGTGGCAAGAAATTCCTGAATCTCATCAAAACACTCCACGGTAACTGACCCCTTGCACAAAATATTGAATAGAAAATAACAAAAAAAACAAAAACTGTTCAAAAGTTGCTGCGAAAACTTAGAAATTATAATTAAATCACACAATAACAAAATACTGAATGATAGCAGTAGAGAAAAAATAATTTAAAAAGTGACTAATATAGCAACAATTAAAAATAACACTAAGAAGGACAAAAATATAAACACTACAAATATTAATAAGGGAAACCCTAATATCAATCACACAAATAGAAATAAGAAAGTTAATAATGAAGCAAAAAGCTGTAACTGTGGAAATCGTGTATTTTTTCCACTACAAAATGAATGGCTAACCAAAAGTATTGTTTGCCAAGACACTATATTTGCAAAAGAAAAAAACGAATAACAAAAAGTAATACATGGGTATGACCCTCATAGACTTTAAAATCAGATATCACGACCATAAAAGCACAATCAATAACAAGAAACGCCGAATAAAAATAGTACTAGCGACCTATTACTGGTAGGTGAAAGAAAGCGGACGCTCGCTAATACTCGAGTGGAAAATAGTACGTAGAAATTTAGACAACTCGTGTAGATTATGTCTGAATGAGAAATTAGAAATTCTAAACTTTAAAGAATCCCAAAACCGATTCAACTGTAGGAGGGAAATAGCAAACAACTGTATACACAGAATAAACATTTAGTTTAAGATAAAAATACATGAAACAAGTAAAATGAAATAAGATAATTAAATAGAAAACTGTCTAGACAATATGAACATTACATTACAGTGTATTAAAGCTAGCACATATACGTTCGTGTTATTATTGAATATACTTCATATATACACCATATACTATATATATATATGTTAAAATCAGCCCTTTTAATTGTTTATTATTGTCATATGTATATATATATAACAATAATAAACAATTACAGGAGAGTATATATATACATGACAATAATCGACAATTAAAAGCTTATACATGTATTTATATCTATATCTATCTATCTATCTATCTATCTATCTATCTATATATATATATATATATATCTCTATATATATATATATATATATATATATATATATATATATATATAGTTTTTCATGGTAAACAACTGATGATCCCTTAAATAATGTTAGAAGCAAACTAATATAATAACTGTAAAAACTAAATTGACTTACATGAGTGATTTTCCACTGAACGACTTGGGACTTAAGGGTTTTTTTTTTCTTTTTAGTTTTAATGGTTGAGAAACTTCCGAGACTATATATATATATATATATATATATATATATATATATATATATATATATATATATATATATATATACATGACAATAATAAACAATTAAAAGATATTATACATATATAAATGACAATAATTAACAATTTAAAAAGGCCTATACGTATATATATATATATATATATATATATATATGATAATAACCCATTACAAGGTTTATACCTATATATATATATGTATATATATACATATATATATATATATACATACATATATATATATATATATATATATATATATATTACGAAACTAGTCACAAGATTTTAAAGTGTCTAGCATAGTAATTAACGTTACCAAATTCTTAGCCATTAAACAATTATACGTTTGAATCTTGAATGCGCTCAGAACGTAATCAAATTCCTGGCGGTTAAGTAATCAAACTTTTGAATCTTGCACGCTCTTAGAATGTAATCGCGCTCTTGTGGAAATCTTCTATATTATAGACGCTCTTTTTTAAATTGAAAATTACTAGCCGTTATGATAAAAAAAAATAGACTCAACAATAAAGACATATGTGTAACGACACCAAGACTAACTCCGCCTAAATATGATTTGACGAATCAAATCGAAAGTACAAGCGAAAAAGAACTGAAAAATGGAACAAGAAACCCACGGATCTTACATGCACTAATTGGACCAAATCATTAAATAGAGCATTCGGAAAATTGAAAAAATAAAAAAAAAGTCTTATCGAGCAAAACACTCTGTGTTATTTATATATATATATATATATATATATATATATATATATATATATATATATATATATATATATATAATAAAATTGAAATATAAGCTATATTAGCAATACAAGATTAATTTATTCATTTTTTTTTTTACATTAATCCTATCGATTTCGAAATAAAATTCCTTCCTCAGAGGTGACCAGTATTGAGTCATTTTTTTTTCATCAGAAAACAAGAATAAACAGACTTATTTCTTTGTTACTTGATAAACGTCTCTGGTACGACGTCTCCGCAGTGTTGTATCGGCGGTTATGATTCCCATCCGGTGTCGAACGAAACAAGCTGTCATGAAAAGTGTGGGTTGATCGTTCAATTTCAAAGTATTGCAGAGTTAGTTAATAAAATTGAAATATAAGCCATATTAGCATATGAAATTTGAACGAACAACCGCCAATTTTCATGACAGCGTGCCATCGCTTGTTTTGTTCGACACCGGATTGGAATCATAACCGCCGATACAACACTGCGTTAGTGTTAAAATTAATCTTGTTAATAGCAAAAAAATTCATTAACAATGTTTTCTTTGACAAAATAAATTTTAAAAAACATAAAAAAAACATTTACATAAATATATATATATATTTTTTAAACTCAGAGATCTTTTTTGTAGGGATAGAGAGTATTCGGCATCAGTTTAAAGCGAATTATCTTTGCTTTAAAAACATAATTTCTAATGTTTTTTGCCAATAAAAACAATATGTAAATGCATTCATCGTAGTAACTTACTCTCTCATACGAATGCGAAATTGAATATTTTTCCACGAAATTTCAAAAATGTGTCGGTACTCTTATAGGGAACGCACCGCGTTTCCGTGACTTTTCGTCGTCAACGTTCGGGCAGGTCTCAGAAGCGCCCGAGAGTTGACGAGGCGAAAACTGTCAAACGCTAAATTGCATATTTTTCCACGAAATTTCAAAAATGTTTCGGTACTCTTATAGGGAACGCACCGCGTTTCCGTGACTTTTCGTCGTCAACGTTCGGGCAGGTCTCAGAAGCGCCCGAGAGTTGACGAGGCGAAAACTGTCAAACGCTAAATTGCATATTTTTCCACGAAATTTCAAAAATGTTTCGGTACTCTTATAGGGAACGCACCGCGTTTCCGTGACTTTTCGTCGTCAACGTTCGGGCAGGTCTCAGAAGCGCCCGAGAGTTGACGAGGCGAAAACTGTCAAACGCTAAATTGCATATTTTTCCACGAAATTTCAAAAATGTTTCGGTACTCTTATAGGGAACGCACCGCGTTTCCGTGACTTTTCGTCGTCAACGTTCGGGCAGGTCTCAGAAGCGCCCGAGAGTTGACGAGGCGAAAACTGTCAAACGCTAAATTGCATATTTTTCCACGAAATTTCAAAAATGTTTCGGTACTCTTATAGGGAACGCACCGCGTTTCCGTGACTTTTCGTCGTCAACGTTCGGGCAGGTCTCAGAAGCGCCCGAGAGTTGACGAGGCGAAAACTGTCAAACGCTAAATTGCATATTTTTCCACGAAATTTCAAAAATGTTTCGGTACTCTTATAGGGAACGCACCGCGTTTCCGTGACTTTTCGTCGTCAACGTTCGGGCAGGTCTCAGAAGCGCCCGAGAGTTGACGAGGCGAAAACTGTCAAACGCTAAATTGCATATTTTTCCACGAAATTTCAAAAATGTTTCGGTACTCTTATAGGGAACGCACCGCGTTTCCGTGACTTTTCGTCGTCAACGTTCGGGCAGGTCTCAGAAGCGCCCGAGAGTTGACGAGGCGAAAACTGTCAAACGCTAAATTGCATATTTTTCCACGAAATTTCAAAAATGTTTCGGTACTCTTATAGGGAACGCACCGCGTTTCCGTGACTTTTCGTCGTCAACGTTCGGGCAGGTCTCAGAAGCGCCCGAGAGTTGACGAGGCGAAAACTGTCAAACGCTAAATTGCATATTTTTCCACGAAATTTCAAAAATGTTTCGGTACTCTTATAGGGAACGCACCGCGTTTCCGTGACTTTTCGTCGTCAACGTTCGGGCAGGTCTCAGAAGCGTCCGAGAGTTGACGAGGCGAAAACTGTCAAACGCTAAATTGCATATTTTTCCACGAAATTTCAAAAATGTTTCGGTACTCTTATAGGGAACGCACCGCGTTTCCGTGACTTTTCGTCGTCAACGTTCGGGCAGGTCTCAGAAGCGTCCGAGAGTTGACGAGGCGAAAACTGTCAAACGCTAAATTGCATATTTTTCCACGAAATTTCAAAAATGTTTCGGTACTCTTATAGGGAACGCACCGCGTTTCCGTGACTTTTCGTCGTCAACGTTCGGGCAGGTCTCAGAAGCGCCCGAGAGTTGACGAGGCGAAAACTGTCAAACGCTAAATTGCATATTTTTCCACGAAATTTCAAAAATGTTTCGGTACTCTTATAGGGAACGCACCGCGTTTCCGTGACTTTTCGTCGTCAACGTTCGGGCAGGTCTCAGAAGCGCCCGAGAGTTGACGAGGCGAAAACTGTCAAACGCTAAATTGCATATTTTTCCACGAAATTTCAAAAATGTTTCGGTACTCTTATAGGGAACGCACCGCGTTTCCGTGACTTTTCGTCGTCAACGTTCGGGCAGGTCTCAGAAGCGCCCGAGAGTTGACGAGGCGAAAACTGTCAAACGCTAAATTGCATATTTTTCCACGAAATTTCAAAAATGTTTCGGTACTCTTATAGGGAACGCACCGCGTTTCCGTGACTTTTCGTCGTCAACGTTCGGGCAGGTCTCAGAAGCGCCCGAGAGTTGACGAGGCGAAAACTGTCAAACGCTAAATTGCATATTTTTCCACGAAATTTCAAAAATGTTTCGGTACTCTTATAGGGAACGCACCGCGTTTCCGTGACTTTTCGTCGTCAACGTTCGGGCAGGTCTCAGAAGCGCCCGAGAGTTGACGAGGCGAAAACTGTCAAACGCTAAATTGCATATTTTTCCACGAAATTTCAAAAATGTTTCGGTACTCTTATAGGGAACGCACCGCGTTTCCGTGACTTTTCGTCGTCAACGTTCGGGCAGGTCTCAGAAGCGCCCGAGAGTTGACGAGGCGAAAACTGTCAAACGCTAAATTGCATATTTTTCCACGAAATTTCAAAAATGTTTCGGTACTCTTATAGGGAACGCACCGCGTTTCCGTGACTTTTCGTCGTCAACGTTCGGGCAGGTCTCAGAAGCGCCCGAGAGTTGACGAGGCGAAAACTGTCAAACGCTAAATTGCATATTTTTCCACGAAATTTCAAAAATGTTTCGGTACTCTTATAGGGAACGCACCGCGTTTCCGTGACTTTTCGTCGTCAACGTTCGGGCAGGTCTCAGAAGCGCCCGAGAGTTGACGAGGCGAAAACTGTCAAACGCTAAATTGCATATTTTTCCACGAAATTTCAAAAATGTTTCGGTACTCTTATAGGGAACGCACCGCGTTTCCGTGACTTTTCGTCGTCAACGTTCGGGCAGGTCTCAGAAGCGCCCGAGAGTTGACGAGGCGAAAACTGTCAAACGCTAAATTGCATATTTTTCCACGAAATTTCAAAAATGTTTCGGTACTCTTATAGGGAACGCACCGCGTTTCCGTGACTTTTCGTCGTCAACGTTCGGGCAGGTCTCAGAAGCGTCCGAGAGTTGACGAGGCGAAAACTGTCAAACGCTAAATTGCATATTTTTCCACGAAATTTCAAAAATGTTTCGGTACTCTTATAGGGAACGCACCGCGTTTCCGTGACTTTTCGTCGTCAACGTTCGGGCAGGTCTCAGAAGCGTCCGAGAGTTGACGAGGCGAAAACTGTCAAACGCTAAATTGCATATTTTTCCACGAAATTTCAAAAATGTTTCGGTACTCTTATAGGGAACGCACCGCGTTTCCGTGACTTTTCGTCGTCAACGTTCGGGCAGGTCTCAGAAGCGCCCGAGAGTTGACGAGGCGAAAACTGTCAAACGCTAAATTGCATATTTTTCCACGAAATTTCAAAAATGTTTCGGTACTCTTATAGGGAACGCACCGCGTTTCCGTGACTTTTCGTCGTCAACGTTCGGGCAGGTCTCAGAAGCGCCCGAGAGTTGACGAGGCGAAAACTGTCAAACGCTAAATTGCATATTTTTCCACGAAATTTCAAAAATGTTTCGGTACTCTTATAGGGAACGCACCGCGTTTCCGTGACTTTTCGTCGTCAACGTTCGGGCAGGTCTCAGAAGCGCCCGAGAGTTGACGAGGCGAAAACTGTCAAACGCTAAATTGCATATTTTTCCACGAAATTTCAAAAATGTTTCGGTACTCTTATAGGGAACGCACCGCGTTTCCGTGACTTTTCGTCGTCAACGTTCGGGCAGGTCTCAGAAGCGCCCGAGAGTTGACGAGGCGAAAACTGTCAAACGCTAAATTGCATATTTTTCCACGAAATTTCAAAAATGTTTCGGTACTCTTATAGGGAACGCACCGCGTTTCCGTGACTTTTCGTCGTCAACGTTCGGGCAGGTCTCAGAAGCGCCCGAGAGTTGACGAGGCGAAAACTGTCAAACGCTAAATTGCATATTTTTCCACGAAATTTCAAAAATGTTTCGGTACTCTTATAGGGAACGCACCGCGTTTCCGTGACTTTTCGTCGTCAACGTTCGGGCAGGTCTCAGAAGCGTCCGAGAGTTGACGAGGCGAAAACTGTCAAACGCTAAATTGCATATTTTTCCACGAAATTTCAAAAATGTTTCGGTACTCTTATAGGGAACGCACCGCGTTTCCGTGACTTTTCGTCGTCAACGTTCGGGCAGGTCTCAGAAGCGCCCGAGAGTTGACGAGGCGAAAACTGTCAAACGCTAAATTGCATATTTTTCCACGAAATTTCAAAAATGTTTCGGTACTCTTATAGGGAACGCACCGCGTTTCCGTGACTTTTCGTCGTCAACGTTCGGGCAGGTCTCAGAAGCGCCCGAGAGTTGACGAGGCGAAAACTGTCAAACGCTAAATTGCATATTTTTCCACGAAATTTCAAAAATGTTTCGGTACTCTTATAGGGAACGCACCGCGTTTCCGTGACTTTTCGTCGTCAACGTTCGGGCAGGTCTCAGAAGCGCCCGAGAGTTGACGAGGCGAAAACTGTCAAACGCTAAATTGCATATTTTTCCACGAAATTTCAAAAGTTTCGGTACTCTTATAGAGAACGCACCATGTTTCCGTGACTTCGCGTCGTCAACGTTCAGACAGGTCTCGGAAACGCCCGAAAGATGACGAAACTATTAACCAATCAGGTTGCAACAGGCATTAGACAATCAGGCTATAGCAAGCCGCCGATAACTTGTGGAATAAATTAATCGCGTTCAATAAAAAATGTAAATAAAAAGCATTGAAATAAATCGAAAAAAAAAACAATGAAAAAAGAAACAGAAACATTTGCTTAAAATATAAAACCATTTCATTAACAATGTTTCCTCTGACAAAAAAGTAAATAAATAAATAAACATCTAATTAATAACAGTTGTTTAGCTATGGTTGTTTATTATCGTCTGCCAGTCCTCAATTTAGCGTTTGACAGTTTTCGCCTCGGTTTCGTCTCGCTCAACACTCGGGCGCTTCCGAGACCTGCCCAAACGTTGGCGACGCGAAGTCACGGAAACGTGGTAAGAGTACCGCTTAAAGTTGTATTTATTTATGTGTTAAACCGGCGTGCGGTCTTATTTCACATTTTGTGGAGTTGAGTATTATGTCTCCATGTGTTATTAATTGTATTAATATTATTAAACAATTAATATATTAAATTTATTGATTTTTTTTCCCTTTTTTAGATGAGGTTTGATAATATGTTTGATTTGGATTGTTCGGACTATTGCTCTGATATTGGGAGATGTTCACACAACGTTTCGGCCGATAGAACTTCCGATCTTCTTCCGGGCTATTTTGACAATGGCTGTTGATTAATAGTGGGAAAATAGATTTAATACAGAAATGGAAACTACTCAACGCTGGACTTTTGGCTAAGATCAAAGTGTAGTATCTGTTCCGATGGATACTGCAGCCCATAGACTGGTATTGTCTTGGCCTTCGGGGCTTAATTTACGCTGGTCTATGGGTCTGTCCTGTGCAGTTCTAGGAGGTCCACCCTCCCAGGCTTTGCCTCTCCTCTTTTGGGGAGGAGTAAGTTTATCGCTTACTGCCTGAGGCGTCCCTACCGGGGAATGCCGACGGGGCTGCCCAGGCAATTTTTAATGGCCAGAGTGCTCACCTTCTCGAGCGCTGGCTTTCAAATCCCACTTTCCGACCTTGTGCCACATATTCCTATTGTGGGTAAGGGTTAAATAACGCCTTTTGGCTAAGATCAAAGTGTAGTATCTATTCCGATGGATACTGCACCCTATAGACCGGAATTGTCTTGGCCTTCGGGGATTTATGGCTCCGGTCTATGGGTTTGTCCTGTGCAGTTCTATGAGGTCCACCCTCCCAGGCTTTGCCTCCCCTCTTTCGGGAGGAGTAAGTTTATTGCTTACTGCCTGGGGCGCCCCTACCGGGGAATGCCGACGGGGCTGTCCAGGCAAATTTTGATGGCCAGAGTGCTTACCTCTCGGGTGCTGGCTTTTCAAACCCTACTTTCCCGACCCGACCTTGGGTCACATCTTACTTGTGGGAGTAAGATAAAAACTGGCCTTGTGCCTAACCTCCTGGAGAGGAGTAAATCAATACTCAACGCTGTTTCCATTTCGTAGGTACATGACAGATTTTTAAATTTAAAGTGATTAAGATGCAGAAAATGTCATTATTAGTCGCCCTTAACTTTATAGGACGTACTTTTCGTTAATATATATATATTTATTAATTTTATGCGCACATAAAAGTAATCCATGGACACGTGTCTCTAGCCTACAGTAATCATCAGTATGGCTAACTTAGACAAGGATAATTACATAAATAACATAAACAACATTACGTCAATCAACCAACGTTTCAATGCGTATTACCGCATCTTACCAAAGGCAGAGCTAAAATATTTTTTTTAGCTCTGCCTTTGATAAGATGCGGTAATGCGCATTGAAACGTTGGTTGATTGATGTAATGTTGTTCATGTTATTTTATAAATGTTCTACTTGGTATTGAGCACTCTTGAAAAACATGGTGTTATGTTAACCTTATTAACACATTTGGACTTGACCAACTATATATATATATATATATATATATATATATATATATATATATATATATATATATATATATTTAAAATAAGGAGAATATATTTTTTAAATATTTTGAAAACCTGGACAACGCAAATTATTTATGTTTTTTTTTAAATAAATTATTTATTTACTTTAAAAACTTCTTTTTTAAACTTGAGTACTTTCGGTGTAAACACCCTTGTCAGAAGTAAAAGCACATTTTTTCTCTTCCTTTTTCGTATAATCCTACATGACTGAGACATATCTATCGCAGTCAAGTTGAAATTCGTCTTGATGTTATCGACGATAAATGTTGATATGCCGGTGTGTATTGCCATTTCAGCAACGTTTTCAATGTGTGACTTTTCAAACTACCTTATTCACGTAACCGCGTTCTACACACACCGGCATATCAACATTTATCGTCTATAACATCAAGACGAATTTCAACTTGACTGCGATATATATGTCTCAGTCAGGTAGGATTATACGAAAAAAGAAGAGAAAAAATATGCTTATACTTCTGACAAGGGTGTTTACACCGAAAGTACTCAAGTTTAAAAAAAAAAGAAGTTTTTAAAGTAAATAAATAATTTATTTTAAAAAAACATAAATAATTTGCGTTGTCCAGGTTTTCAAAATATTTAAAAAAGGAAGAGGCTATTTTGCCGGTCCCGGCAAAATAACGACCCCCTCGTTATTTTGCCGGCTAATGTTTTTTTTACCCTAACTGTTATGGCCTTGTGAAAGAAAGTGTAATGAAATAAATAAGGACAAATATTTAATAACAATTTATTTTCATCGTCATTATCAGTTGTTATTTTGTCGGTTAATTTAATCTTTTGAATATAAAAGAAATATCTGCTTTTAATACAAGAAAAAACATTAAAAGTAAAAATTAATTAAATTAACAAAAATATTACAGACAATTAGATTCTTTAGTCGGATTTAGAAGTAATTTGCGTCGAATAAAAAATGTTTTAGTTATTAAAGAAAAAATAGTTTTCATTCATTGATATAAAAAATAAATAACTCTTGTTAAGAAATCTGATTATTAAAATAATTAAAGATAAGTCCTTAAAGAAACTAAATCAGATAAATGTTTTTTCAACAGTATGTACGTTTATATAATTTCAGTTTTATAAACAGTCGAAACAGCGATTTCAAAACTGATTTTTCACTATCTTTTAAGATAAATATTAGGACTATTTCTCATCATTTCACTAAATTAACCATTAAACTGAATGTTTTTCTTGCGATAAAATAACAACAGTAGTAATTGTCAATAATTTCACCTGCTACATGTAACGACGAATTTTAATGCAAAGTTGAATTGTTTTTACAAACAAACATTGCGAGGTTATCCGGTAGAGAGTTATATTTTTAAAAAAGTACTCAAGTTTTTTTTAAAAAGTTTTTAAAGTAAATAAATATTTATTTTAAAAAACATAAATAATTTGCGTTGTCCAGGATTTCAAAATATTTATTTTAAATATTCTTCCGTATCATTGCGATTTTAGCAACGTTTTCAATGTGTGACTTTTACAACTATATATATATATATATATATATATGTATATATATATATATATATATATATATATATATATATATATATATATATTTGTATAAGTTTATATTTTGTTAAATATGTTTTGTTTGAAGTTTATGGAAGAGGGGATGTAAGTTTTATTTGGTTTAGTTAGTGGAGAGATGTGGTGATAATGTATATGATAATTGACCTGGGGAAAGTATGAGGGGATATCATATCTTTAATTTTATACTTTATTATAATGATAATTGTGATGTAGATTATTTAGACGGTGAATTATGAGGTGTGTGGATACATCTTTTACTTTCCATATGTTGGGGTCTGTGTTGGTTCTATTTGTGGTGATTTGAGAGGGGAAGGTTGAGGTGGTTTATGTGTTATATGTTTCTGTTATTAGTCAATTTAGCTAGTAGACATTTTGCTTTTGTATGGGCACATTCTGAAAACTTCATATTTTAAATACATGCAGTTTATGGATCGGGTTGTAAATAATTTGTACGATTCTAAGTTTTTCTGTGGTGCATAGTTGGCAACTCTTCTAAACGAGGTTGTAGGATTTTTGCTTGTCAGTGTTCTCCATTTAAAAGTATATATTAAACATTCAGGTCAAAAGACCCTCTTCCTACAAAAGTAAAATTAATTAATAAATTAATAGAACAGCAGTTAATTATATTTGAAGGTTATCAGTCGATCATGTGTTCCGTTTAGACATAAATATTGTCTCATTCCATCAAATGAAACTATAACGCAAATGTTTATCTAAATGATGTTTTCATCGATAAAAAATATATTCGTTTAACAACTGTATTTATTATTGATCACTCTTATATAAACACAGTACGGTTTCTATGGAGTGTTACGCTGTGGATGTAAACCTTACTTGCATTAATATATATATATATATATATATATATATATATATATATATATATATATGTATGTGTGTGTGGGGGTGTGTGGGGGGGTGTACAACCGACATTAATTAACATCCCTACACTGAAGATTGCCTAAGCATGAAACATCGATGTCTGTAGGTAATAATAATCAATATTTACTTGAAAAAATATTATCATAGCCCCCTTAACAAGGATTGGTGCGTTCTGAGAAAATTTAATAATAAGCAGTAATACAACGGCTTAAATGCGAGATCCAAACTCCTTTGTGATTGTTGTTGTTGAATCATGTCCCTCTGTTCAATGTATCGACCGCTGATTTGCCGTTTATAGAGTTAAATCTCAACTAATTTCCATGCTGATTGATGGCGGCCGACGGGGAAAATATCTGACTCGGAGTAAGTGGCGACTTCGAAATATATTTATATATATATATATATATATATATATATATATATATATATATATATATATATATATATATATATATATATATATATTAAATGACTTTGTACTCATTAATGCGTAGAAAAAAACTTTTTTCAAATTCTTTTTGTTCTATGCATAATTCAAAATTGTTCTGTAAAGATTTCACATTAATATTTACAAATAATTAGTAATTTATTGGGTGTTTTCCTTCCGAGGATAAGATGTATATTTTTGAAAATCCATGGATTAAAGGACTTTCTAACATTTTATTACTTGTTTAATTGTGATTACAATAAACTTGTAAAGTATGTACGTTTACTTTTGTTTTATTATTTCATTCTTTCTTATATATATGTATATATATATATATATATATATATATATATATATATATATATATATATATATATATATATATATATATATATATGTGTGTGTATATATATTTATATTTATATATATATATATGTGTATGAAGATGTATGTATGTATGTATGTATGTATGTATGTATGTATGTATACGTACACACCGTTGTACACAAATGAACAACAACAAAAAGAAGGAAACAGGAAAACATATTTTCTGATATATTAAAAATTTGAAGAAAAATAAAGTATCTTTTGAATATAAGTTAATATAAAAGATGCGGAAGCTTTCAATTGGCAATAGTTTGATTTCGTTAGAGAGATACGTTCGGTTTTGTAAGAGAGTAATAAAAAAAAATGGATGGATGTATATGTCAAAAGAATTGCCGAAGAAAATGGCCTTTCTCGGAGACGATCCATGCGAAATAAAATAAGTGGATAACGTGGATCAGAGATTGGCAGACGGGCGGGCGGTACGGGTGATGGGGGGAGGGGGAGTAACGACTTTATTCGGGTATGTTTGTTTGTTTGTTTGTTTGTTTGTTTTTAAGATCTGAAGAAAGATTTTGTTTAAATCAGTCGCTAGAAAAGTGAAGATGTTCCGGGAGGATGTTTAAAATCTTTGGAGACGAGTCGAAAAATGAAACGAGAAAAAAAACAACAAAAAAAAAAAACGGGGAGAATGGGAGAAAATCAGAGAATTTTAAAATGTTAGAATATCAAAGAAATAAAATTGAAATTAAACCGGCAAAAAAATGTTTGTGTTGTTTTGTTAATTGTAGAAAGGATGTTGAAAATCATTGAAGACAAAGAAAAGTTAAAAAAAAAAAAATATGGGCTATATTTTTTTTGGGGGGGGGGGGGGGTATTTTTAAAATTCTCTTTTAAAGTTTTAACTTTTAAACAAGTACACACAGAAGATGAAGCAATATAAAATCAGAAAGATAACGTTTTATTTTATTTTTTTTTATTTTTTTGTAAATTTATTTTATTCAATTTTATTTTTTTGATGACGAAACGAGCAAGAATATGCGAGTAATTTATCATGAAATGGAAGGTGGAAGGGGTGCAGAAAATATTTTTAAAAGAAACAAAGGAACATTCAAAATTTTGATTGATACTAGCATTACGAGAATTATTGCTTTTGTTACAAATATTCGTCGGAAATTTTTCTTTTAAGTTTTTTTTTTACAATTATTTAAATAATTTATTTCATTTGTGCATATATTTGTTGTTGTTTTTTAATACTTGCGAATTGTGTGTATTGTAATCTCCGTTTCAATATATGAACAGCGTGTTTAAGTTGTATTACATATATGTGAGTGTGATTATGAACATTTCTAGGTACATAAATGTGTTACAGTGCGTACATATGTGTGGGTGTGTGCATATACGTGTGTGTATATGTGAGAGTATTTTTTAAATTTACAAATGTGTTAAAGTGGTTATATGTGTATGTGTATATACGTGTGTGAATATGTGTGAGTATTTGTTTTTATTTACCAATGTGTTAAAGTCGTTATATGTGTATGTGTATTTGTATATACGTGTGTGTATACGTGTGAGTATTTTTTTATTTACCAATGTGTAAAAGTGGTTGTATGTGCATGTGTATATACGTGTTTGAATATGTGTGAGTATTTATTTTATTTACAAATGTGTTAAAGAGGTTATATGTGCATGTGTATATACGTGTGTGAATATGTGTGAGTATTTGTTTTATTTACAAATGTGTTAAAGTGGTTATATGTGTATATGTGTGAGTATTTGTTTTATTTACCAATGTGTTAAAGTGGTTATATGTGTATGTGTGTATACGTGTGTGTATATGTGTGAGTATTTTTTTATTTACAAATGCGTTAAAGTGGTTATATGCAGGGCTTTACGCGCACCACTACTTTTAGAACTGCTCCCGCACCTTCCCCAACGCCTAAAATTGGAGCTCATTTCCAAAGGGGAGCCTGCTCCAACTCCTATTAAAAAAAGACCGGCTCTTTTTCAGCGCTCCATAATGAAAATTTACCTTCTGTCATAGATGTTCAGTTCTGCCAATGACTGGTCAAAGGATATCATCAATATGGGTCGGGATGTCACTTAAAGTGTACGACCAAAAGGTAATATTTGACAAGATATCGCTAATATTTTGAGAGTTATAGAAGAACATGTCGGATGAAGCATAGGATTATACGTAAATTTTCGTTTCCTGAGGTATAAAATAGAAATAGAAAAATCGTTGAAGTATTTTAAAACAATTTTAATTTTCATTACATTAACAACCTATTTTTTCAGGGAAAGAAAATTTTACCCGATATTTTTCTATGTATTTTGAAAGGGAATTGCGATTTGTTTTAAGTAAATAAAGTTTTACTTTTAAACATTATTAGTGATTATTTTCTTTTTAAAGAAAACATTTCTCTGTGAGATGAGAGACAGTCAGGGCAACATTGTCGTCGTGTTGTTGTTTAATATTTGTTTGTTTTACGAACGTAACTATATTGTATAATGTATATTATTATTTACAACAGAGAAACGCGCAAGTACTTTCAAACAAATTGATTTTTCCATATTTTTCAATAGTACAATTTGGGGCGAAAAAAACCCAATGAAGTTTGATTTTTTAAAGATGAAATAAAAATATTTTTCATAAGTTGGCCAAAAAATATCAATAAATTGTTAATAATTAATTCAGAGATCCATTTAATGTCTTAAAGTTCATACAAAATATCTGGCCTAGACCTTGGGAGTTGAAAAAATATCAAGTCAACCCCCCCCCCCCCCCACACCGAAAAATTAACTGGAGCATGTTTTTTTTAGGTCAGGCAAAAACCTTTATTCAAAATTAAAAATTCAAATGAAAAAGGGGAAAACGTCTATATTTGAAATCTCTCACAAAAACAAACTGTTTACAATTTTAATATTTGATAATAGATTTTTTAAGATAAAGAAAGATATCTAATCTACTTTCGGTTCTAAAAGAACAACAAATTAGTCAGAAAGTCTAATTATTTGCTTTATTTAATTAAAATTTAAAATATTTTCTTTAATTTAATTAAGTTTAAACATTGGTTTAATTGTAGAATAGGGGCCGCTGTTTTCTGTCGCTCATTTCGCTTGGTAATAGCCCAAATTTTGGATGAAACTGATTGTTGGTCTTAATTGTATTTGTGGTCCTGAAATAAAATTCTCATTTAGTATATAAAGTGTTGAAAATCTAACTTTAATTCCAGGTTTTAATCGCTGGCGGCCATGTTGGTTTTTATTATTTATTTCCTTTGACTAAAGATATTTTTACTGTTTTAAAATTTTATCACACACAATAAAAACTTTGAACATTCTATTTAAAAAGCAAGTTTTAACGGAATTTAACGAATTTAAAAGCAAACATGAAACGGTTAAAACATACTAGTCGTGAATTTAAGAATAACAAAATGTCGCCAAAAAGACGACGTGTAAAAATGTGGCTTTTGATATATGCTAAAAAATAAATTATAATTTTTTCTCAGGACAAAATGTACCATTTCACGCCAAAAATCTATTTTATCGAACATTTGGGTGAATACCGAGCGAAATGGGCAAGAAAATCCAACGACCCCTATAGTATAATTGAACCTAAACTTCTTTATTTAAAAGCACGAATTAAAAGAAAAATTGGCGTATTTATTCAATCAGCAATAAACATCCTTGTCATAAATACAAAAAAGTTCAAATTTATTAAAAAAATTCACTTCAAAGACATCTATAAACTTTTTATATAAACTATAAAATGTTTAAAGACATTTGTTGCCAAATTGTCTCCTGCCTTAAGAAAACTGTCCCATCAAAAAATTAACATGCCAATGTAAAAATCTGAGTACTTCAAATGTTCTGTTTTCATGCGTAACTCTCTCGTTCTTTCTCCCTCTCTCTCCCTTCATCTTCCCTCTCTCTCTCTCTCTATCTCTCTCCCACTCTCATATACATTTATCAGATATATATATATATGTTTTAAATAACTCTGAGAATATTTTTTCCTTTTTATTGCTGAATAAAAAACTAATGTTTAAAAATGTTTTTAATAATTGTGGAGCAAGGAGCACGGAGCGATAAAACCATGCTCTTTAGTCCCAAATGCAGTTGCTCCTGCTCAACTCCCGCTGAATATAAAATGGGCCCTCCTCTGCTTCGCTCCAGGAAAAACGAGCGTGCTCCTAGAGCACGATCCTTTTTAGAGAACCTCCGTAAATCCCTGGTTATATGTGTATGTGTATGTGTACATACGTGCGTGAATATGTGTAAGTACTCTTTTATTTACAAAGGTGTTGAAGTGGTTATGTGTGTATACGTATATACGTTTGCGTATATGTATAAGTATTTTTTTATTAAAAATGTGTTAAAGTGGTTGTATGTGTATGTGCATATACGTGTGTGCATATGTTTGAGTATTTTCTATTTCCAAATGTATTAAAGTAGTTATATGTGTATGTGCGTGTGCATAAACGTGTGTGTATATGAGTGAGTATTTTTCATTTACAAATGTGTTAAAGTAATTAAATATGTATGTGTATATACGTGTGTGTATATGTATGAATATTTTTTATTTGCAAATGTGTTAAAGTCGTTATATGTGTATGTGTATGTGCATGTGTATATACGTGTGGGAATATGTGTGATTAATTTTATAGACAAATGTGTTAAAGTTGTTATGTGTGTATATGTGTGAGTATTTTCTTTATTTACAAATGTGTTACAGTCGTTATATGTGTATGTGTATGTGTATGTGTATATACGTGTGTGAATATGTGTTGCTATTTGTTATTTACCAATGTTTTAAAGTTCTTTATGTGTATGTGTATATACGTATGCGTATATGCATGAGTATTTTTTATTTACACATGTGTTAAAGTAGTTATATGTGTATGTATATGTGCATGTGTATATACGAGTGTGAATATGTGTTAGTATTATTTTATTTATAAATGTATTAAAATGGTTATATGTGTATGTTTACATACGTGAGTTTATGTGTGAGTATTTTATTTATGTACAAATGTGTCAAAGTTGTTATATGAGTATGTGTATATACGTGAGTTAATATGTGGAGTATTTTTTAATTAACAAATGTGTAAAAGTGGTTACATTTGTATGTGTATATACGTGTGTGTATATGTGTGAGTATTTGTTATATTTAAAAATATGTTGAAGTGGTTATATGTGTATGTTTATATACGTGCGTATCTATATGTTTGAGTATTTTATTTATTTACAAATGTGTTGAATTTTGTATATTTGTGTGTGTATGTGAATATGCGTGAGTATTTTTTTTACTAACATATAGCTTAAACTGGTTATATGTGTATTTTTATATGCGTGTGTGTATATGTGTGAGTATTTGTTTTATTTACAAATGTGTGAAAGTGGTTATATGTGTATGCGTATATACCTGTGTCAATATGTGTGAGTATTTTTTTTATTTACCCATGTGTTAAAGTGGTTATATGTGTATGTGTATATGTGTGTGTAATTTTGAGTATTTATTTGGTTACAAATGTGTTAAAGTGGTTATATGTGTATGTGTATGTGTATATACGTGTGTGTATATGTGTGAGTATCTGTTTTATTTTCAAATGTGTTAAATTAGTTATATGTGTATGTGTATGTGGATATACGTGTGTTAATATATGTGAAATGTTTTTATTTTTTAAATGTGTTAAAGTAGGTATATGTGTATGTGTATATACGTGTGTGTATATGTATAGGCATTTTTTAATGTAAAAATGTGTTAAAGTGGTTATATGTGTATGTGTATATACGTATGTGTATATGTGCGAGTATGTTTTATTTACAAATGTGTTACAGTAGTTATATGTGTATGTGTGTGCGCATATACGTCTGTGTATGTGTGAGTATTTATTTATTTACAAATGTGTTGAAGTGGTTAAATGTGTACGTGTATACACGTGTGTGTATATGCGTAAGTATATTTTTTATTTACAAATGTGTTAAAGTAGTTATATATGTATGTCTATATACGTGTGTGTATATGTATGAGTATTTTTTTACAAATGTGTTAAAAGGGTTATATATGCAAGTGTATATACGAGTGTGTAAATGTGTGATCTTTTTATTTATAAATGTTTTAAAGTAGTTATATGTGTATGTGTATTTGTATGTGTATATACCTTTGTGAATATGTGTGAGCAATTTATTTTACAAATGTGTTAAAGTCGTTATATGTGTATGCGTATATACGTTTGTATCTTTATGTTCGAGTATTTTTTATTTAAAAATGTGTTAAAGTTTTAATGTGTTAATGTGAATGTGTATATACGTGTGTGAATATGAGTGAGTATTTTTTTTATTAACCAATGTGTTAAAATGGTTATATGTTTACTTGTATATACATGTGTGTATCTGTGTGCGTATTGTTTTTATAAATGTGTTAAAGTGGTTATATGTGTATGTGTAAGTGTATATGCGTGTGTGAATATGTGTGAGTATTTTTTATTTACAAATGTGTTCAAGTGGTTATATATGTATGTGTATACACATGTGTTAACATGTGTGAATTTTTTTTATATTTACAAATGTGTTGAAGTAGTTATATGTGCATGTGTATATACGTGTGTGTATATATGTGAGTATTTGTTTTGTTTACAAATGTGTTAAAGTGGTTATATGTGTATGTGTATATACGTGTGTGTATATGTGTTAGTACTTTTTCACAAATGTGTTTAAGTGGTTATATGTGTATGTGTATGTGTATATACGTGCGTGAATATGATTGAAAAATGTTATATTTACAAATGTGTTGAAGTGGTTATATGTGTATGTGCATATACGTGTGTGTATATGTGTGAGTATTTCTTTTGTTTACAAATGTGTTAAAGTGGTTATATGTGTATGAGTATATATGGTCGTCATGGGTCAAGGGGGATAGAAATCCCTAGGAGCGAGATAGCAGCATTCAGCTCTCTACCGGAATTGCACGAAGAATACTGGAATCTTCTGATGACATATTGACACTTAAATTCCTGAGAAAGACAACGATCGTTGTCAACGAGACTAAATGGTAAATGGCGGTTGCAAAAACATAAATTGACTTACATTGAAAGAAGCTAAGAGTACATCGAATCGGAGGAGACTTGTTGTCACTCATACTCCAGGGAACACCACTCGTTGTTGCCAGTGGTAATGACACGTGTGATAACTCCTAGTTAATAAATAATAATATGAAACATGAAGTAAACGACTCCATTCATTCATTTCGTATGAATCAGATGATCCAATTGTTGGCATTGATGCATCCGATATATTTCTAGGTAGACTTCTTTCTAGAAAGACATCGGATACTTGCAGGACGGACCACATGAAGGTTGTCAACATCTTCAGTGAAAGTGTTTCTGTGAAACGAACTGGATTCGAACTTGGCACCCCGAGATTGTCAGTACGTGCCGTTAACCACTTAGCCACCGTAACCTTCCAGTAAACCATTGTAATACCCATAATATTAGGAGTACTGGGAACAGTGTAAAAAAACGTAAAATAGACTAGGAGAAATTGGATTCAAACGGGAATTGGCACCATACAAACCACGACACTAATGAAAGCTTATGAAATATTAAGATAAATCCCCGAGTGCAGAAATCAACCCACACCACCAGATGATAGATAAACTGAAATAGAATAATGTAGAGTAAACGCAAGTAGAAACATAGAACCTCCCATTCGAAAATATTTCAGATTTGCATTAAATTTGATCCCGAGCTATTCAATGTAAATTAAGCAAGATTTCCTGATTCAGTTTTTTCTTAAGACCCCCTTAAGCTTAAACCTTAGCTTTTCTAGAATCAACCTCATGTAATTGAGTTTGATTAAAATTGGAACGGGTATTTTTCTATTGCAGTGGTTTTCAAACTTTTTTTTTAATGTCGTCTACTCTAGTGGTGATTAAGTAGAAGATGCCCATCCATACCCCAAAAAAGTATCATAAAAATCTCACGTATTTAAAATCTATTTTTCATATCTTATTTTTATCACTATATAAAAAAAGCACTTTCTCTTTCTTTTTTTACATATCCATCTTGGTCTTCTGGCCACGATCAAAGTGTAGTATCTGTTCCGATGGATACTGCACCCCATAGACCGGTGTTGTCTTGGCCTTCGGATCTGGATTTACGCCGGTCTATTGGTTGTCGGTCCTGTGCAGTTCTAGGAGGTGCACCCTCCCAGGCTTTGCCTCCCCTTTTCGGGGAGGAGTAAGTTTATTGCTTACTGCCTGAGGCGCCCCTACCGGGGAATGCCGACGGGGCTTCCCAGGCAATTTTTAATGGCCAGAGTGCTCACCTTCTCGGGCGCTGGCTTTTCAAGCCCCACTTTCCCGACCCGACCATGGATTACATCTTACCTTGTGGGAGTAAGATAAAACTGGCCTTGTGCCTAACCTCCTGGAGAGGAGGTAAATAAATACACACCTGATCTCAAACTAAGATGCTAAAAATACACAAATAGCATTAAGCATTCCATTTAGACGCATTTTCCTTCACTAAAGTAAAATTGCAGACAATGTTTTCTATATTTGGTACAGTATCAATAAATAAAACACATAGTTACCCTTTTTTTAAGTCAGTGGCTTGGCTATTGTTGCACTTTATCTGCCATTAGTTTGAATCGAGGTGTCAGACGATTTTCAAGTTCAACTCGCATGAGCTGATTCAAGTTCAGTATTGCATTCCCTTTCATTGTATTCACCAAAACTAAAAATAGAGAACCCTTGCTTACACAAATATGAGGTTGACATCTGTACAAATATCGCGATTGCCTTCTCAGCAGATCTTTGTACTCTGGAATATCAAGCTAGGTAACCCAGAAATCCATAGGATGTCTAAATGTTTTCAGAAATGCCTTTTGTGAATAATCCGCTTGAAGCTCCAACAGATTCTTCTTGGCCTTTTGGCTAAGATCAAAGTGTAGTATCTCTTCCGATGGATAGTACACCCCATAAACTGGTATTGTCTTGGCCTTCGGGGCTTGATTTACGCCGGTCTATGAATCTGTCCTGTGCAGTTCTAGGAGGTTCGCTCTCCCAGGCTTCGCCTCTCCTCTTTGGGGAGGAGTAAGTTTATTGCTTACTGCCTGGGGCGCCCCTACCGGGGAATGCCGACGGGGCTTCCCAGACAATTTGTAATGGCCAGAGTGCTCATCTCTCGGGCGCTGGCTTTTCAAACCCCACTTTCCCGACCTTGGGTCACATCTTACTTGTGGGAGTAAGATAAAACTGGCATTGTGCCTAACTCCTGGAGAGGAATAAATAAATACTCTCACTGTCTGGGAAATAGAAGTTAAGTTTTTTTGCATTAAAGTAATGTGTTTGATAACTAAGTGTGGCATATGTACCTCCTACCTCTAACCCTAACCCTAACCCTAAGTGTGGTATATGTGCCTCCAGCGCTTGTTCTGTCACCTGCATACCATGTTCCAAACCATATTTTCCCATAAATGAGTCAAATAAATTCAAAATCAAAAAAAGCATATCTATCTACATAACATTGCTTTTCCATATCTTTATTTTCAGTTTAAGTACATGTCTTTTCTCTATACGTGTAAACAAAATATCTCCATCTTTGGTTTGCTGACTAATTTTTAGCTTGTTCAGATGATCGAAGATTTAAGCCATATAAGACCATTTTGCCAGCCAGAGGACATCCTGATATTTAACTGCCATAGAGTTTGCTTCCTCAGTAAAGAAAACACAGATCTGCTCTACCAATGCAAACACTCGACTAAGAACCTTATCCCTAGATATCCAACGTACTGCAGTATGAAGGCCGAGTTTTGTGAAATTAACTTCCATATTCTTACACAACTCACGAAACAAGTTATGTTTTTTTTGCATGTGCACATATATGTTTAACTATTTTGACATCATCATCAAGTTGAAGACCAAAGTCACTTTTCTCCTTATAGTCCAGTCAAAATGTGGCTTAACCTCAAACAAATTGTTAACAAAGGTTTTGAATTTGGATATTGGGCAGGAATAACCTCTTTTTCAGATGAAAGAAAGTTTATCAAAATTAGCTTTGTGGAAAGGAGTCAACTTAACAATATTAAAATTTCGAGACATAAAATTCCTGACATTTCCTGACAAGTAGGTCCATTATTCCTGACAATTACTGACAAAAATAAACGTTTTTTCCTGACAATTTTTTTTTTATTAAATTAGAAATAAAAAAAAAAATTTTTTTGCATGAAAACCCACACAGGGTCAATCCCAAGCCAGCTTGACATTTTCTTGGTGTTTTAAATTGTAATGATAGGTAGCATTTCTAGCTTCATTCAGTCGCTTTGCCATAACGCCTCCCTGTGAATCACGCAAGGAATTACGATACAATTTGGTGAGACCGCTTGGACTTTCTTTACAACGCTATTTATTGCACCGGCCATAGCTTTTACACTATCAATAGTAATAGATTTGTATTTTGACCAGTCAATGCTCTCTTCAATATGAAATCATGAAATTTCTGAAAATTGTTGTGCGTTGTTGTTTCTACTTCCAGTTCGAAGAAGCACAAATAATGTTCACCAATGGTTTTCTCTTCTAAGTCTGGAAACCTATAGTAAACAATTAGATGTGTCTCTCATCTTATGTCTGTGGTTTCATCTAGTTAAATGCCCAACGAAGCCGTTATACGCAATTTTTTTAACAAGCTGTTCCTTCGGGTCATCTTCTGACATCACACACCGACGAAACTGGAATCTTCTTTACTTTCTCCATTGCACCTTATCTTCCATATATAAGGTCATCTGCTACTTCAACATTTTCAAGCTCAGTGAATGACTTTTTGTTTTTCTGTGTCGTCTTAAGAAAAGCAAGAGTAAGTGCTTTCGTTTCAGAGGGCTTGAATTGACTTTAAAAGGCTGACTGCTGCTTCAACTATGCAGCCAAAGTTGCCTAAAAACATTGCTTTGATTTTTTTTTTTGGAGGGGGGGTGTTGAGGTTGCTTCGTCTTTATATGCCGTGCATGTTTTGAAAGAAACAACATTTTCATTACTGCACGTGGTATTAAGAAATAGGCACTTGCCCGGTGGGAAGGGATTTGAAGCTTCTATGCGTAGGCCGGAAGAAAAAAAATCCAAAATACAATGTGCTCATCATTCTGCCATCGCTTTTTATCTGATGAAGATGCATCCTTTTCGTCAGCCTCCTTTTCCTCTGTGAAGTCTTGTGATGCGGCTCCATACTGATTTTAAACCTTATCTTTTCTCGCTGCATCAACTGCTGCACCAACTGCAACAGGTTTTGCAGGCTCTGGATTGCCATCTATCTTTTTTGAGGTACTGAGCAATAATGTTGAAATCTGGAAAATCAATAAGGACGAGTTAGCTAGAGAAAGAGGAAGAGATAGAGAAAGAGAAAGAGAAAGAGAAAGAGAAAGAGAAAGAGAAAGAGAAAGAGAAAGAGAGAGTCTCTTGTGTATAAAGCAGACACGTGCAGGGGGGAAGGGGATCTCGTCCACCCAGTAGAGTACTCTTGACGGCTGTCCACCCCTTCACTTAATCTCGTCTACTATAAGGTTGACCGTCCACCCAGGTTGAATAGCACTGTTTCAGTGTATATATAACCGAAAGTGCTCAATTCGTACATATATACACTCACCCACACATGTTTGTGAGACGCGTTTATTTATATTTGATGTGCTTGCCACATACAGCGCCTGGTATTCGCAGTAGGTAACCCATCTAGTACTGGAAGGTTATATATATATATATATATATATATATATATATATATGTATATATATATATATATATGTATATATATATATATATATATACATACATATGTATATATACATATATATACATATATATATCCATATACGTACATATATATACATATATATATACATATATATACGTACATATATATACATATATATATATACATATATATATATATATAAATGTATACATATATTTATATACATACATATATATATATATATATATATATATATATATATATATATGCTGTGCTTGCCACTGTTTTTAGTTTTGTAGTGAAATAATTAGGTTGATCAAGATAGTTATTTTAAAAGTATTTGTATAATTGATATGAATTAGTTTACCAGCTTATTTCTTTATCTGTTTTGATTCGATATGGATATAATTGAACTTATATTTGCAGATATACGTTTGTAGATATGAATATATAGACATTATTAATACGTACAAAACCTGTGAGAATAATCACAGACAAAAAAAACACACGTTCAAAATGGCCACCTCAGCAATGTTATCCGATAAACAAATAATTGAACATTCTGTGCGCATAATTCATTACGAAACATCGACTTAAGTTTTTTGGTGGTCTTTTGCCTCGCCAGCCAGTTATCTCCCCCTGCGAACATGTGGAAACCGAATAACGGCGAGAGAAGAATGGTGGGGGGGGTCGGTATAATAAAGATGGCGAGTGATGGTTATTGGTGCCAAATTCGTTGCGTAGTGGTCTCATCTAGGAGGAATTTGTTATAAATCTGTGCGCCACCTAGCGCCATTATCGTCCGTAGATATTTCATTAGAAAACTCTTGAAAAACAAGAATCTCTAGGGAAGTGGGCATAAAGGCGGAGCACACCCTGAAGCAGGCTCCTCTTTGACCCACCATGTTTTGCCAGCGAGAAGTGAGCGAGCGTGTAGCACCATTGAGACTAATTCACGAGGATTTGTCGATTTTACTGATTGAATTGCCTTTGACCTTACGTGATCCATCGGCGCGAGAGGCTTGAGCCCAATCGTCTACGAGAGGTCCGTCGTCCAATAACAGAATAAGAATAAGAATAAGAATAAGAATAAGAATAAGAATAGGAATAAGAATAAGAATAAGAATAAGAATAAGAATAAGAATAAGAACAATAATAATAATAAGAAGAAGAAGAAGAAGAGGAAGAATAATAATAATAATAATAATAATAATAATAATAATAATAATAATAATAAGAAGAAGAAGAAGAAGAAGAAGAAGAAGAAGAAGAAGAAGAAGAAGAAGGAGGCAACAAACGGACGCATAACACGTTTAAATAATCCATTTATATTTGCAGAGTTTATTCGCTCGGGTAATTCTTTGTTTCCTTTCCTAGAATTCCCGCCTTTTTGCCCATTTCTTGCCTTACAAGAGTGTATTAGTTTATTTGCCTTCTGATAACAGTTAGAAATAATGTTTTAAATTATGTTGCTACCATTTTCCTCTAGAAATGTATGCTTTAGTTTTTCTCGTGCTGTTACCATTTTACATCTAGAAGTGTTTGCTTGTACCTTAGGAGGGTAGAAAGTGACTAACTTGGGTTTACTTTCATCAGCCTCGCTTCCCTTATTTTGTCCTTTAGTCCTCACATTCCATGAGCGATGTGTCTGACAAAGGGGGAAGAATTGCTATTTTCTGGGTCGGAATCTATCCATATAACACTTATCGTTGGCTAGTTTTTTTTACCTTAAAGTAGTATTTTTTTTAACTACTTAAATCAAATGGCTTCATACCTTGTCTGAGGCGATTTCGATAAAAAAAATTTTTTTAATTCGGATGTTTTGTAGAAGATAACCTCCATTAATAGAAAAATGAGTGCTGCAAAAAAACTAATTAAAAAACGCTAGTCATGTGCATTGCGCGCACACGCCATTGGCCTACTTTTGTGGGTTCTGCTTAGACATGCGTCTGGTTACGGTTAGGCTATACAACATTCAGAATAAACACCACTGTGGAATGGTAGACAGTTGTTTCATAACGAGGGTCGTTGTTTCAATGGAAAAATTTGAGTTGCACCTTAAAGGTCAGAGCTGACCCCAGAACATCGAAGTCGATTAAACTACCTGACTTCAGGGTGGAGATTTTCTGTTTTGTCGCGCGATATTTCAAGGAGAGAAGACGTGTCCAGGGTGTCGTTCCCAATTTGGGGGCGCACAATGTAACCACGCGTAGCGGTACGAGCTCTCTGTCTGTCTGTCTGTCTGTCTCTCACTCTGTTTATCTGTCTCTCTGTCATTCTCTCTTTGTCGCTCTCTGTCTCTCTTTGTCGCTCTGTTTCTCTCTGTCACTGTCTCCCTATGTCTCTCTCTGTCTCTCTCTTTCTCTCTGTGTCTCTCTCTTTCTCTCTGTGTCTCTTACCCCGCCTCTCTTTCTGTCTATCTGTCTATCTTTCTCTCTCTCTCTCTCGTTCTCTCTCTTTCTGGTTCTCTCTTTCTCTCTTTCTCTTTCTCTCTCTCTCTCTCACGCAAGTAATCCGTTTCTCTAATTTTTTCTGTGGCTATTCTTTTCTTGCTAATAAATAAACCGTTATTAAAAACTAAACATCAGCGTCCGAGTAATTGTATCCACAGAAAAGCAACAACCTGAATTCCCGACGACGACATCGTCGCGGATGTATAACGGTTTATACACGCATCGGTAAGTGAAAACGTAACACAGCTATCCGTGTAGTTTATGTGGAGCCAGAAATATAAGGGAAACCATATATTTAGGCAAATACGCAATGGCAAGAATAAAGTTCATCCTCTCTAGTAAGCAATTCAACGTTTTTTTGTTTGTTTTTTTTTATATTGTTTTGTTTACTACAACCTGTATTTTTTCTGTTTTCAGTTATTTATTCTTTATTTTATTTTTTTGTACGAGTCGTATTTTTTTGGCAGGCTTTTTTTTACAAGAGATCCTTTAATTTTTCATACTAGCACCCGTTATACATTTGTAATGTATGTTTATTTACCTCATCTGCACGATGTCTGACACAAGGTCAAGTGAGGTTTGAGAAAGTCAGCGCACTAGGTGAAGTGACATCTGGCCTATAACAAAATGCCTGAGCAACAACTTAGGCATCTCCCCTGTAGGGCCGCCTAGGGCGATTAGCAATAAACTGACCCCTTCTTGAAAAGAAAGTAATGCCTGGGAGAGTGGACTTCCTATGACTTAACAGAACCATACATCAACCCGACAGCAACAAAGCCACTGTTGGAGCGATTGTCGAGGACTTATCCTTGATTGGTACGAAGTTTTTCAATCTAAGTTTTTCTTTCTTCATGCTATAATCATTTTAAAGTCGACAAATATTTCCTTTCTTTATATTGTTACGCTTTTCTTTTTTTTTTAATGGAAATATATTTTTTATAGCGCCATTTTCTTTAAATTCAAGAATGTTTTATTTTTCATATCTACTTTGACCATAATCTCGTTAATACACCGTTAGATCGCCGACGTTAAGCGACGTTGAGTCTGGCCAGTACCAACTGTGAGAGGACGTCGCCACCCGTCTGCAGAAACTGCAACGCCTAACGTCTTCATTTCTCCTGACATGTATATATAGACCGCTTCCCTAGAAAGTTCCTCCTAAGAGGGGAAGCTAGTTTGACCCGTCTAGAATTAATACCGTTTCGTTTTTTGTTTTTGTTTTTTTTTTTACTTTTTTACAATAATCTTCCTTATTGGGGAGACATATTCAAACAAGTGTCCACCATAGTAAGAATGGCATTAATATATATATTTTTTGATTTCACTTATATTATGTCGCATTCTTCTCCTTGGTGGATTAGTATAGTAAAAGTGGTGAGCCGGATTCTGGCAGTGATAGGGATGAGGATGATTTGCCGTATCGGCGATGTAAGAAAGTCCGTTTTTGTTTAGGATGCAAGACATCGGTGTGAGAAAAGGCGTCAATTACCCACCGCGAAAAGAATTCGCTATTTTCTCATGTACAAACAGGTCACCGCTTATCAAGGCCCAAATGCCACTCAAGGATAAGGGTAAATGAGTTTGTCAGATGGACGGTGTTATACCGTAAGAATAACAATAAGTAAATAAGAAACCCAAGACAGGAATTGAAAGGAATAGGAATTGTATTAAGAATACTTCATTATAATAAGTTGGTCACCATTACCGGCTCTAGATAGACGTGCTAAGCGGTTGCTCAGCGGTTCGCTAAGCGGTTCGCTAAGCGGTTCGCTAAGTGGTTCTCCTTGGTAAGGGAAAAGGTGTCGACTTCATAGTACCTAACGAATCAATCCTGTCACTATGGGTGAATCTAGATCAGTCCACAACAAACGGTGAGACAACACCTTGAGGATTGGTGACGATGGGTTAAACTAGGCAAAATTTGATTATTAAAGAAGACGGCTCGACAAAAAATCTGTTAACATTGGCGTTTAAAACGACCATGTTGTAGTCAGCTGGGAAACAGCTCCGTGATATTGTGTTCCACAGACGTGTAATTCTTAGAAAGAAACTTTGCTCGTAGAAGTTTCGTTTAGATTTAGGTACATAAAAGAAGAAAGGGAAATTATTGACAGTGGTTGTAGCGATACGAGTTTTTTTTTTTGAATAGTTTACAGGGGCCATAAATTAAACATAACATTCCGTAAGGAAACTATAATGTACTTTCCAGTGTAACATAACTATTCAAAATATCCACGGCTAAGTATACAACTAATGTTACTTTAATTCCTAAATAAAGGTAGTTGAATTAGGCTTTATAACGACCGTGTTGTAGTCAGCTGGGAAGCAGCCACGTAGTATTACGTTCCACAGACGAATAAGGAATCGGGATTTCTTGATGTTGAACTAAACAATGTCCAGGTGACGAATAAGAGATTTATTAATTATTTATTGAATTATTAATCTTATAGTTTACTTTTTCACCGAATGAATTAGTGTAATATATTTGTTTCTTATTTGTTTTTTTTGTGATTGAATAAATTATTGGCTTATTCATGATTGTAAAAAAAAGAAAATGAGGATTTAAGCTAACTAATAAATGCGTAATTTAATTTTATTAGCTACAGTGAAAAGTGACGTGGACTATGAAATTTAGTAGTGCGATCGTACTAGATTATAGTTAGTAATAAAACTAATAATAAAATTACTAGTAATGAAGTATAGGGTTAATAATAGCTGTCTTCTTTCCACTATTTTCAATACGTCGATAAATTTAGAAAAATTTAGATGTCAAATTTTAACATTAATTTTTATACCCATGTAATCATGATATAGTCCTATTGATGTACCAGTTCTCGCATGAAAGTGTTATATATATATATATATATATATATATATATATATATATATATATATATATATATATATATATATATATATAAGATAGATGGACGAAGAGTGATAAACATGCGCGAATGTCCAAATTTATTTCAAACTTCGATTGTTCAATGCAAGGTATATTGTGTAATAAAATTATGTTTATTATTCTTTCCTTAAGCCAAGGCTTTTCAAAGATCAAGATCTTATCATCAGAGGAATTATACAGATAGATAAGTTGGCAATAGAAAAGGCAAAATTCAACATTTGAAAAAATATTTTTTTTAATGATGGGTGAAAAAAGTTCGTGTAAAAAGTTATTGGGTTTGTCCAGATGGTAATTGTCCGCCGATAAGGTGTCCAATGGAAGAAAGTTTCGATGGAGAAGAAAAATTTTCGTGGAGGCATTACAGAAAGGCGTTCAAAATGAAGTAAATCCAATGGTGAAAATTGAGTTCAAGTCGTAGATATATATATATATATATATATATATATATATATATATATATATATATATATATATACATATATATATATATATATATATATATATACATATATATATATATATATACAAGGTGGGCCAAAATAAGGGTCCTATCTTTAAATTTGAATAACTTGAATTTGAATAACTTCCACAAAATAAAAGTTAAACTCACCAAACTTTATGTGTGTGTAGACTGACCCTTCCGAGATTTTTTGAAATAAACAAAACAAATTTTAGCCGAAAAACACTTCTTAAAACTTACAAAAACTAAAGTATTGTTTTTTACACTGTTTTGAGTTTTTTAAGCAAAAATAATGTTTTCTAAATGAGGGTACGTTCCTTAGGGCTAATACGGCTCATGCTTGCTTCGGAAGGGGTCCTTTACTTATTCTAAAAAAAAAATTTTTTAAATCAATAAATAAAAAAGTTATGAATTTTTAAAAATAGGACCCTTATTTTTGCCCACCCTGTATATATATATATATATATATACAGGGTGGGCAAAAATAAGGGTCCTATTTTTAAAAATTCATACAGGGTGGGCAAAAATAAGGGTCCTATTTTTAAAAATTCATAACTTTTTTATTCATTGATTTTTTTTTTTTTTTTTAAGAATAAGTAAAGGACCCCTTCCGAAGCAAGCATGAGCCGTATTAGCCCTAAGCTGAAGCTGAAGAGAGCCGGATGGGTAAGACCTTCCGTGCTTGAAACCGACGGGACGAATGTTGTACTAATTTTTCTGTACCAGAATAAATAAATATTATGCTCTTAATTATTAACTTTAATTCTTAATTAATCGAGCACTCTGCTGGGATTTTTCCTACCATTCTACAAAGAAGTTATATATATATATATATATATATATATATATATATATATATATATATATATATATATATATATATATATATATATATATATATATATATATAAGATAGATGGACAAAGAGTGATAAACATGCGCGAATGTCCAAATTTATATCAAACTTCGATTGTTCAATGCAAGGTATATTCTGTAATTAAATTATTCTTTCCTTAAGCTAAGGCTTTTCAAAGATCGAGATCTTATCATCAGAGGAATTATACAGATAGATAAGTTGGCAATAGAAAAGGCAAAATTCAACCTTTGAAAACATATTTTTAAAAATGATCGGTGAAAAAAGTTCGTGTAAAAAGATATTGGGTTTGTCCAGATAGTAATTGTCCGCCGATAAGGTGTTCAATGGAAGAAAGTTTCGATGGAGAAGAAAAAGTTTCGTGGAGGCATTACAGAAAGGCGTTCAAAATGAAGTAAATCCAATGGTGAAAATTGAGTTCAAGTCGTAGATATATATATATATATATATATATATATATATATATATATATATATATATATATATATATATATATATATATATATATGTATATATATATATATATATGTATATATATATATATATATATATATATATATATGTATATATATATATACATACATATATATATATATACATATATATATATATATACATATATATATATATATATATACATATATATATATATGTATACATATATATATATGTATACATATATATATGTATATATATGTATACATATATATATATATATATGTATATATATTTATAGAATTTTGTTTGGTAAGATTAGCATTTTAGGATTTTAATATTTCTCGAAATCAGCGTTATGGAAATATTTATTCATGTCTTTATTTTCTTAGTATAAGATTAATAGCTTCAGTAAATACCGATTGCATCATTTAATTAACAGGTGTAAGCATGAAGTTATCTATTAAACCCCAGTTAAATATTGTAGAAAATTCAATTTAGAGACAGAGTATTCCTTAAACATGTTTATCATATTATTACTGTACTAGCGGGGCCCGTGTAAATTACACGAAATGATTATTATAATAATAATTATCTTGTCCCTAACCTATACATGTTTGAATAAAATATGATAAGATTTGGCTTGTATATTTATTTGTCTTCCCGGTCATCTCCCCTCTCCACACCTTCGATGTAGAAAAAAATATTAGATGTTGGTTAGGATCGACCTATAAACAAGTCGGGCCGACGTCAAAAACAGAGATCGAAATCCTACGTCGCTAACAGTCGCGCCAACGAAAAATATTTAAAAGTATTACAAAAATTAGATGAGTTGAATGTTTTTCCAAATCTAAGTGCAGTACGCATGCACAGAGCTTTTGATGTAAGCGTGACACACGAACACACACTCTATCGTATTAATATATAGATTACTTATTTATTATTATTATTTTTATTGTTACTAATTTGTATGATTGCGTTATCATGTTGGGGCTCTGTGTAGATACTATTTGAGGCGTTTAAGTACTATATATTGAATAAATAAATTGACAACATCTTTGAATCACGCATGAAAATGTTGTCAATTTCCTTATTCCAAAAAGCGCCAATCTGCGCATAACATCGACCGGACTCTACTTATCCTAACGTCTTCTATAACTTGACGTGCTCTTCTGCCTTTACCGTGATTCGACCCCTCGGGGTTAATACCATCAAAATGAGAAAGAGAAAAAAACTATAATACAGTTTTGCCTGACAAAGGTGTTCTACAACGAAAGCTGGCAAAAATAAAAATTAAAATTAAATAAATGATTTTTTCATTTAAATTGCACGATGTGATTTTCCAAAATATTTCACTTAAATACCCTATATTGGTTTTACTGATTTGTATTAGATAACATTATGATTTTATAACTTTATATTTTGAAATAGGAATATGTAATTGTTGTGAAGTTGTTCAACAGTAAATAATAAATAAAGGAAGTCAAGTCGAGGGTTGGTTTAACAAGTGTATTAACAAAGTAAGAAAGTGACTAGCTCTTGGCTAGACAGTTACAAGGTGGTTCTTTGTCCTCTGGTGACTCGCACTATTTATAGTGACAACCGGTGTAGTTTCCCCTGTGTAAGAACGTCCAGTGTAACGGTAATAATAGCAAATTTTCTATCTGTTATTGTATAAAATTAATAGGTTTAGTAAACACCGATTGCATCTTCTAATTATCGTGTCTAAGTATTAATTTGCTTATTACATAGTAGTAAATTAGATTCGAGAGCGATTTTTCCTTAAACTTGCCTATAGTTCTATTCACCCAGTAATATAAATGCGGGTGTTTGAATAATTTTCTATCCCTTATATGTATGCGTATACAACTATATTATATATATTGTGTGTGTGTGTGTGTGCTTACACATGTAAATGCTTGTATATATGTGTACTATTACTAATTGCTTGTATAAATATACATATTTGTGTATCAGCGTGCATTTA
>OY744550.1:51329165-51334165 GCA_963556195.1 Sepiola atlantica
CTGCTACTAATGCTACTACTAATACTACTACTAATAATAATAAACACTTTCACCTAGGATGTTGGCCATCTTACGCGACCCCCTCCTGTAAGTATCCGATGTCTTTCTTGAAAGAATTCTACAGGGTGATTCATAAGTCACTTCACTTAGCTATTTAAAATGATTACCATATGAAGCACAAACATACTATTAACTTTTGATAATTGTTATCTTACTCTCTAATTACTGCTATTTGTTAGGCAATCGAAACGTGATGTGAACAGAAAGCCTCCTTCGCACAAAACCATAATCAATCAAATATGCTACAAAAAATCGTAAATTCCTAGCAAAAAAGAATGGAGCTATGCATGCAGAACGAAGGTGGAAATTTTGAAGATTTGCGGTAATTTAAAACTCCCATAAATGAATTTGTTGAATAAACTTTCTGTCTTGTATTACCGTATTTTTTTAACTTTAGAATTTCAAAAAGAAATAGCTAAGTGACTTATGAATCACCCTGTAACTATAAAGATATCGAGAACACCAATGCCAACAATAGAATCGCCTGATTAATACGAAATGAATGACCGAATATAATTATGGCACTCACAGAAATTAAAAATGAAAGCATCAACATCGTTGACATAAATCACAAACATTAATAAAAAAAAAAAACATTTAAAATAACACATTTAAAACACATTTTAAAAAATAAAAAAATAACAGAGGACACATGAAACATATATTATGTTAGTTCCACACTTTGTTAATATGAATACTACTACTACTGCTACTACTACTGCTGCTGCTACTACTACTACTACTACTACTACTAATAATAATAATAATAATAATAATAATAATAATAATAATACTAATAATAATAATAATAATAATAATAATGCTAATAATAATAATAATGCTAATAATAATAATAATAATAATAATAATAATAATAATAATAATAATAATAATAATAATAATAATAATAATAATAATAAAAAAATAAATAAATAAAAAAAACAACAAAAAAAATAAATAAAAATAAAAATTTTTTTAAAAAACACTTTCACTCAGGATGTTGGTAACCTTCACGTTGTCTCTCCTGTAAGTAATTGATGTCTTTCTAGAAATAATTCTAACTAGAAAGATATCGGGGAAACCAATGCCAACTATAGAATCATCTGATTCATACGAAATGAAGGAATGAATAAAATAATGAGTAACCACTTATCAAGTCCAAAAGCCACCCGATGACAAGGATTAATAAGATGGATGGATTGGCAGTTGAATGATGAAGAATATGATGAGAGGGTTTTAAATGATGAATGGAATGAACACAGTTTTATCATTTTCTTTTGATTTTTGTTTTACTTTAATTCGCTCCAAACAAGTATAGGGCACATCGAGTTGTGCAGCGAGATGTTTGTTCACATTACATTTAATTTTCTGCATGCTGGTACAGCGAAGGAAACAGGGAGGGACTTCCAAAGGTTAGCAGTTCCAGGAAATACGCTATTAGAGAAGAAAGCCCTTCGGTATCTTGAGACATCCACAGTGAATGGATGGAATTTAGCTGATTGTCGAATTGGTCGGGTAACTCGGGTAGTAGAGTGTGGGACCTATTAGATTCGAGACTCTTTTGGGGGACCCTGTTTAAGAGGGAGAGACTAGTGATTGGTGCACCAGCCCAGATGTGACAACACTACGCCATGCATGGACGGATGGTGGATTTGTAGATATTAGATACTGACAGGTGTGATAAATTTTCTAGCACGGTAGATGGAACCCCACATTTATTTGCAGCAGCCTTGGCAGTATCTTTTATGTATTTGTTCAAATTCATGCTACCTCTGAATGTTAGGCCAAAGAGTCTGAATGTTGGACTCTCGGGCAGGGTGCTATTAGCCATGGCAATCGGTGGTAGAAAAGGTTTCTTATAATTGTTAAAAGAAATGGGGCTTTGTCTTAGTAGCATTAAATGTCACTATTCATTGTTTACTCAATTCAGCTACAGACTGGAGGTTATTTTCTAAAGATTAAGCCATTGTTTTGGATATATGTGCATTCGTTTTACCTACATGTTGAGAGTAGATCGTGGTATCATAGGCAACTATACCCATCTCGGACACAATTTCATCGGATAGGTCGTTTATGAAAATCAGAAACAATAAAGGTTCAATGATCGACCCCTGGGGTACACCCGCATTAATATCATGTTGTTTGGATGCCCTGGATCTTTCGTTTGGCTAGGAAGGATCTAATTATATTAAATGGGGGCAGTTTATGACATGTATTCGCTGACATTGGATTTGAAGACGACCGTGATGTAGTTTGTAGGGAAGCAGTCCTATGACAATGTGTTCTAGATATGGGAAGTGGTAATTGTTTATTTACATACTTCGGATTAAAGTCTCAATTTTAGTTGTTGCCATTTTCACAACGTTTCGGCCGTTGTACTTTCCGCGTGTTTTTTATAAATATATTTTGTCTCAGATTTTTTATTGAATCTTTTGTACACTAATCTCGTTCTATAGAACAGATTTTTAAAAGCAACTTTTGTGTGAAAACCGAATGTTGATTAGATAAGAGTTAAAATATAAAAATGTTATTTCAACCATTCTAAGGGCTAGAAAAATATACCCCTCCGCAATATAATAAAAAAGGAAACGTTTTCAATTTATTCCCGCCAACTGGCTGGGAGCCGGTCGAATTCCTATTCAAATAGGCGCGGTAATTTGAAAATCAGTTTCTGTCCGTCAACCGAACAGATCGGTCAAAAGAAAGAAAACGCCTACACCCAACTCCCGACAACTTGTCCGATAAAAGAAGAGGAACAATTACGAACCTGTTGACACAAACAATCACACTGACGTAACAAAGGCAAGCATGTATAACTGAACTTTTCTTACACATATTAAATCATTTGTCTCCCTTCTCCAAACAAAAAGGAACAATTAACAGTTTTGCCAAAAAAACTTATCTCATTAGCTATTAGATTTGACACTTGACTAACTTGATTACTACTATCTCGTTACACGAGACTAAATGTTAAAACAAAAGAAAAAAAACTTATGAGTGAACGCACACAGGCAACGCAGACCACTGCTACTACCATAGCTTTATTTTGATTATTTTTCAGAGTGGTTAAGTTGTTGTCAATAAATATTTAATATATTTTTGTACAGATTGTTTTGTCATTCACTGGATTATTGTTTATCCCTTGACAATTTCTTGTTCCATATCAGTTTTTGTTTATATTTCTATCACCAAAGAGTGTACACACAACTCCTAGATAAATGAACTCGAGAAAAAATATATATTTAAACATGCATGAAACGCAGAGTGTAGGCACTCTATCCCCAGTTGAGTAAATACAATTTTCAGTTTTGAATTCCAAAGCAGTTACCACTTTTTTTTATGGAAATCACCCCAGACAAGACATGAAGCCACTTGATGTAAGGAGCTAACAAGAACGAAAAATGATTATTGCAAAGACAGGAGATCCCTACTGGCTTTAGTCTTGAAAAGACCAAGGTTATAGGTAGGAGGAAAACATCCAAAAGAAAGAGAGTTCCACAAGTCTGCAGTTTTTGGGAAAGAAGCTACTGGAATAGGAAGCTGTATTACAGTGAGGTATTAAAACGATCTGGAAAAAAAGAAGCAAGGGATAGATCAGACAATTCTGAAGAACCCATGCCATAATAGTATTTATAGAAAAGACTGGGACTAGAAACATCATGTCTGTGAGGGAGAAGGGACTAAGAAGAAGGAAAGCTGGGATCTGGGCTGGTGCATCATCTACTACTATCTCCCTCCTTGACAAGGTCCAAAAACGAGTCGCCAACCTAATAGATCCCTCACTGTCAACCAAGCTCCAGTCCCTGTCCCATCGCCGCAACGTAGCATCCTTGTGCTTGTTATACAAATACTTCAATGGATTACGCTCCGATGAATTGGCTAGTCTGGTGCCCCATCGACGTAAATTCACTAGACCAACTCGATAATCAACTAAATCCCATCCATTCACGGTGGAGGTCCCCAGATGCCGGAGAACTTTCTACTCAAATAGCTTCTTTCCTCGTGCTGCTGGCCTCTGGAACTCCCTCCCTGCCCCCTGTTTCCCCGACAGTACTGACATGCAGATATTTAAAATTAATATAAACAGACATCTCGCTTCGCAGATCCCTTTTCTTTCTTCTCAGTAGCCCCTTACGTCTACAGTGGCGTCCTGCCTTGTTTGAGGTGAACTACGTTTTAAAAACTCATCAAATTAGAGATAGGTTTTTGAACCTTAACAAGAACCCTTAAATAGGACAGAGATTCACCGACCCAAATATGACAACAGTACTCCATACAGAGTCTGATAGCATATTTGTAGAGATAGTCTAGTCGATTTCTCCTCAAGAGAAGAGCTATCTATAAGAATCTCGGGAAGAAAAGAGGCAAAAGGCAACCATAGAAGTCCGGGGTTGTGAAGAGTTAACTTGCCAAATGTTCTGAACATGACAACCGCGAAGATAAAGATTACACTTAAAAACATGCTAGTTCGGTATGTGTATATGTTTATATATTTGCATGTACAGGATTCACTTGTAAAATAATTAACCGATCATTATAAATTTTGGAACACAGCTGCTACGCTTAAGGGGTTGTAATGTGGGCTATATTTAGTTTAATTTAGTTTTATGCAAAGGCTAGAAATAAGTGGAAGCCCTTCGTAAGAATTCAGATACCACTGTTTTTTGTGAAATTTAAACAATATGTATTGGACATCAAATAATAAAATTTTCTCCAACTTTCAGTTTCTTTTAAGTATTTGAAAGGTTTTTTTAAGAAATAACATTAGACACAACCCCTCATTTGAAAATTCAAATATTTAAGATTTGCATTGAATTTAATCAATAGTGATTAGACACCAATTACGCAAGATTCCCTGAATTTCAATTTCTTCTTAAGAACCCGTAAGGTTAAGCCTTAAATTTAAGACATTTTTTTTAGAATCAAAACCCTGTAATGGA
>OY744550.1:51341665-51349165 GCA_963556195.1 Sepiola atlantica
GCGTGCACGAGTCAGGCGAATGGGTGAATTATATTCCGATGAGGCACGGCTATGAAATCGATGTTCACAAAGCTTGCGCCGACCAACTACAAATGATTACAAAATATGGGCGCTATTTTAATGGAGATATGAAGGGGGGAACACACGCACAAAAACCATAGTTAGAGATTAGCGAATCAATATGCACGATATGAAAACTAAATGCAAAAAGGAAATCGCAATAAGCAATATTTGCACATATATTTTGTGCACGTATTATATATATATATATATATATATATATATATATATATATATATATATATATGGGGGGTGTATGTGTGTGTGGATAAAATGAAATACCGTGGAGAAAGGATGTATGAAAGACAAGAAGGACAACAAATTAAACTCAAGAAGAAATTCCTTTCGGTCTTCCATACATTCGGTCTCGACGACTTTTCATTTTATGATACATCGTATATTTTATATATATATATATATATATATATATATATATATATATATATATATATATATATACATATTTATATATAGAATTTTATAAATATATATTCGAATATAAATTGTATAACATAAGGTAATGTTAATAGCTCAAATGTGTAAAGCCAGAACTATGTTTTATTCGATATTTTTTTATTTAATTTTATACTATTTCAATGTTGCTTTCGGTAGAATACTAGATACTCCTGAATTAAGATACATATTTTCACTAACCGTCTATATATATATATATATATATATATATATATATATATATATATATATATATATATATATATATATATATATATATATAAACAACAAACACAAACTAATGAGCGCGCACACACACACACACACATATATATGTTTATATATATATACATATATATATATATATATATATATATATATATATATATATATATATATATATATATATATATATATATATAATAAAATAGCAAAACTTGTGTTCTAGCGTTACCTGTCAAGATTAAGGATACGAAGAATTATAACACCAAAGATTAAATTGACCGTAAAAACGACGAGAAAGACTAAGTATTTATCTTAGAAAATATTTGTAAACAGTATTGGGAGAGAGTGTACTCACTGACTTGATTGCTAGACTGCAGTGTATATGCGTTCATGTTTTTAGTGAGGGGGGGGGGGGCTTTAATTTTACAAATTAACAAAAGAATAAAATAGCTGACGTGCAAACCCCAGAAGTAAATTGAAAGACGTTTTCCATCCAAAATGGTAAGTTTCTATTAATGATATATAAAAACCAGAAATTAGTGTTATTATAGAAATTAAAAAAAAAAAACATTCAAGTAGAATAAAATAAGAACGAATAGTGAATTAATGAGATGTCCTTATTGCCGAGCAATATGCAAATAGTTAACCTTGGAGGTTGATCGCATTCACCTGATCAGTAAATTAAACAGTTTATGTATTGTTCTGATTTTGTAAATATGAATTTAGCTTCATTATTTTTTTATCTCACTGTCAGTGTGATAAATGGGCAAACTTTATAGGTAGAGATTAATGGTAATAATATACACTTACCTTTGATAAAATAAAATAGAATATATTTTCACGTACTTCTAGATATCCACTCGTGGGGGTCGGACAGCTTGGAATCGACAAAACAGTGAATCACAGATTTCTATATTCTATTATTTTATCGTTGACTGTTTCAATACACACAGACACATACACACACAGACGCATATATATATATATATATATATATATATATATATATATATATATATATATGTGTGTGTGTGTGTGTGTGTGTGTGTATGTGTATGTATACCAGCCACAGTAGTCCTGGCTCACCCCATCCTTCCATTTTTCCCCACTCATTCTTTTCTACATTCATTTCTATTTCTCCAACAAATACGGACATCCACCCAGTAGTTGGCCACTATTTCATTCTATTTTTCCCAATATGTCTACCCTACATGTATCTGTGCTTGCATGACATTTTTTTCTCTATTTTATCATCCTGATGAAGTCTTATAAATAAAGACGAAACGTTGATGTACACATAAAAAACATCCATTTTTTGGTTTTCCTTTTTCATTTTCCCATATATATATATATGTATATATATATAATGTAAGATTCGTGGGTAAGAGAACCAGTAAAGTGCTCGATTATTAAGACAAATCAAAACTGCGAGTGTAATATTCATTATTAAATGTATTACAGAAGATCAGAACAACATTGGTACCATCGGTTTCGAATCCGACAAATGGGAACGGCACGCGGTCGTCCTTTGTGGACCCGCTATAGCCTTCCCCCAAATCTCAAAAAAGCAAAACACCACAACGCAGGCTGAGGAGGGTCCGCAAAGGACGAGCACGTCCTTTTCTCTCTTTGTCGGATTCTAACCCGACGGTACAAATTTTGTTCTGAATGGTTATCTCTACACTGAAGATTCCGTAAGGATGAAACATATACGGCCTCATCGGTTAAGAGTCGGATTTTCAGTTGCAAACTAGCAGCTCTGTTCGAATCGTCAACCGGCTTTCTACACTGAAGGATGAAACTTATACGCATGTAAATAAATAAATAAATAAATACGTATATATATATATATGTGTGTGTGTGTGTGTGTGTGTGTGTGGATATATATATTTATATATATATATGTATATATATTTATATATATATATATATATATATATATATATATATATATATTTGTATACTAACGGTTAGAGTTTCGGGTTAAGGTTAGACTATATATATATATATATACATATATATATATATATATATATATTTATATATATATATATATATATATATATAGGGTTAGACTATATATATATATATATATGTATATATATATATATATATATATATATATACATATATATATATATATATATATATATATATATATATATATATATATATATATATATATATATATATATATATATATATATATATATATATACAGAGTTTATACTGCATATCCCTGAGGAGAAGCCGAGGGGGTTCTGAAACAATTGTCGGATACTCAAACTATGTTTATTTTGATATAAAATCTCTAATTTGAGCACTTTTGAAAAGTTATGGTTTTGTTCATTTTGTTAATATTTGAACTTAATTTATATATATGTATATATATATATATATATATATATATATATATATATATATATATATGTAAGTATATATATATGTATATATGTATATATATATATATATATATATATATATATATATATATATATATATATATATGTACACATATGTATATATGTACACTAACGGTTAGCGTTTCGGGTTAGGGTTAAAGTTAGAGTTAGAGGTGGGTTAGATGTATATACATATATATATACATATATATATATATATATATATGTATATATATATATATGTGTGTGTGTGTGTGTACACCTCTCTAATCACAAGTAAGAGCTTTGATACAGTGAAATAGATATGAATAACCCGAGATAGATAGATAGATAGATAGATAGATAGATAGATAGATAGATAGATAGATAGATAGATAGATAGATAGATAGATAGATAGATAGATATGGGCATACTCAGACAGATAGATAGATAGATTGATAGATAGACATACAGACATATAGATAGATAGATAGATAGATAGATAGATAGATAGATAGATAGATAGATAGATAGATAGATAGACAGACTGTGAACTGTTTTGTATTCGTTAAATACAAGTAAAAATGTTCAACCATTGCACACACGCACGTGTCTATTGGCTGTCTAGTCAACAGGACGAACACACGGACACAAGAAGATCTGTACACATTATATTTCGTCTTGTGATGAAAACACACAAACACAAAGACACGCCCGTCCCACAAGCACACACGCAGGCACACACTCATATGTTATAAACGGATGATTTGTAGAAGACCAACAAAGGAAATAATAATAATAATAATAATAATAATAATAATAATAATAATAATAATAATAATAATAATAATAATAATAATAATAATAATAATAACTGCTAACTCTTTAGAGTATTGAGTACTTTTAAATTCAACTAACTATGAACCAATTAAAAAAAAATGCTAACACCCAATATATATATATATATATATATATATATATATATATATATATATATATATATATATATATATAGCTTAATGATAATAGAATTAACGATAAGTGAAATATCGTAGAGAGATCTATCTCGATAAAATACATCTCAATACGTTGAGTAGAGCAATCAATTTTAAAGAAAGAAAGATGAAGATAAAAAATTGTACAAAATTACATAAAGTTACATAAATAAATACACATTTTATTACATCGAAAGTTTAGATGCAAGGAGTAACATTAATCCTTAAACCATGGTTTCGAAGAAGTACTAGCCACTGAGCCCGGACCTCGGTCCTGCTCCCCCGCCAGTAGCTACTACTTCTTCTCATGTACCCATCAGGTCAACCCAATATTTTCCATGTACTTGCATGACATTTTTCTTAAAATTATCATCCTGAGTAAGTCTTATAAATAAAGACGAAACGTTGATGAATATATAAAAAAACATCCTTTTTTGGTTTTTCCTTGTTCATTCCCCATATATATATATATATATATATATATATATATATATATATATATATATATATATATATATATATATATATACTTTTTAAAGTTCTCAATACGAATAGAAGAATTGCGGTTCATGAATGTTAAGTGTTTAATAATTAATATCGCGACGCCATTTTCTACCGGTTTATTGTTGGCTTTAAAAATCTAATCAAGCAGTTTCTCGGTTGTCTTTGTTGAATTCTTTTTTTTCTAGATTTTTACTCGTCGTTTTTTAATGTTTTTTTTACTTGAAGATGATTGTTCGAAGAATCGGAAGTACTCGTGAGTCGTGATACATTTGGAGCATATATTAGTCTATTTGATTATGAAACAAAAAAATTTATCGGAGAGACTTGTTGTCACTCAGACTCCAGGGAATACCCTCAGCAAATACATGGAGCTTTCTAGATAATTTAGGGGAATATGGAACCTAAAGAATAACGGTGTCTTACCGATGGTAGTAGAAGCAATAGGGAGAGTTCCTAAAAAATCTTGGAAAAGAGGTTAGGAGAAATTGGAATGAAAGGGAGGATAGACAGCACTCAAAGCATGACAATGATCAAAACAGCTGAAGTATTAAATAAAACATTTGAGTTCGGAAACCAACTCACATAACCGATTGACGGGGACCAGTCATGGATGAACTGTTCGAAGAATCGAAAGTACTCGTGATACATTTGGAACCTTTATTAGTCTATTTGATTATGAAACAAAACAAATTTATCGGAAAGATTAAAAGATTAAGAAGGGTGTAGTTCTTATTTACTTGCCTTCCCGCGAGGACAGAGTTATACAAAAGGTCGGTTTTTTTATGTGGGGGAAATCTAACTCCCTAAAATGGGGCATTTTGTTTTGGAACAAAAGTAAAACTTGCCTCAATCTAGAAGGATTTCCGATTCACTGACGGAGGACAGAAGATGAAGTGTAGTACGAAAACAGATATTACACTTTGCTCCTAGCCAAAATTCGTGTTTAACTTAGAACTTAGAACAGATACAACATTACACTGGGTTTCATACTGATAAGAGACACTCATCAGATATTGTTTCTGTTGTTGTTTGGGCCTTATTTGCATTCCAATAAGAACTAAAAGTCAGCAGCAGCAACATCTGAAGATTTCCCTTTAGAGACAAGGCACCCAGTGTAATGTTGGGATCCGTGTGTTAAGATGTAACTTTAAGAATTACATATATTCTCCGACTCAGAGATCTGGAACGGGTTTTCTTAGTGTTTTTTATTTGCATTTGACCTTTATCAAAGGACGAGGGGCGAATATAGTCGATTGGTTCGAGCAGGAAACGCAACATCCTCGAACGTAGGTTTCGTGTTGTTTTGGTTTGTTGCGAAATATTTTCTGGGATTGGTAACCGCATTGATCTTGGATATAGGAAGGGATCCACTTCAAGTGGTAATCAAAAAATGGCCTTTATTTGAATTAGTTAAACATAATTATTACAACGTAATAATGCAGAATGCTTCACATGTTGAGAGATTCAAATGTTTAGAGATTGACAGGTTTAGAGATTCATATGTTTATCGATTCACATATTGTAAGATTAACATGTTATAAGATTCACATGTTGTAAGATTAACATGTTTAGAGATTCACATGTTGTAATATTCACATGTTGTAATATTCACATGTTTACAGATTCATATGTTGTGAATTTCTTCGTGGAAAAAGTATTTCCTTGTATTCACATCTTATTATTATTTATTTATGTGTTGTTTTTTTTAAATATTTATTTATGATAAGTACAAGCATAAATACATAATAAATAGTAAATATATGCATAAAAGAAATAATAATAATAATAATAATAATAATAATAATAATAATAATAATAATAATAATAATAATAATAATAGGGTCGAGGAGGGAAAGCGCAAACCAGACCTCCACTGGAAGAGCGCGGACAGCTCTGGGACCTTGGGGAGGCTTGTTGCCACTCGGGCCCCAGAGGGGACCAATGGCCCTTACCAGCGGGAAATCGGTGGTAGGTGGCTGTTGCGATACCGCAAGGTCATCAGCGGTGATGAACGAAAAGAGGTGGAGCATACTGGAAGTCTGAGGAGACTTGTTGTCACTCAGACTCCAGGGAATACCACAGGTTGTTGGCAGTGGGCGATCACTGACGATGACCAGTGTGATAACTCCTAGTGAGTAAATAATAATAATAATAATAATAATAATAATAATAATAATAATAATAATAATAATAATAATAATAATAATAATAATAATAATAATAATAATAATAATAATAATAATAGCCATGATGCCACTCAACTACATACTCAGGAAATGAGATGCCGGATACAAGTTCATAGGCAGAGAACAACGAATAAACCATCTCATGTACATGGACGACCTGAAGCTATATGCAAAAAGCAAAAACGAACTGGAAAAGCTGATAAATACGACCAGAATCTTCAGTCAGGACATTCAAATGGAATTCTGAATGGAAAAGTGTGCATTGCTAGAGATTAAAAAGGGAAAGTTGGAGACGACTGAAGGCATGGAACTACCCAACCGAGAGCAGATGAGGGCGCTAGATGAACAAGAGAGCTCTAAATATTTGGGAGTTTTGGAAGCAGACACAATCAAATCAACAGAAATGAAAGAGAAGATTGGAAAAGAATACCTGAGAAAAACAAGAAAGCTCTACGAAACAAAATTATATAGCAGAAACCTAATCAAAGGAATAAATACCTGGGCAGTATCACTAATAAGATATTCTGGACCATTCATAAACTGGACTAAAGAAGAACTCAGGCACCTTGATCAGAGGATTAGAAAATTAATGACTATGCACAATGCACTACATCCAAAAGACGATACAGACAGACTCTACGTGAAGAGAAACGAAGGGGGAAGAGGACTGGTAAGTATAGAGGACTGTGTGGACG
>OY744550.1:51354165-51366665 GCA_963556195.1 Sepiola atlantica
TCTAAGCATGTACCTTTTGTTAAAAAAAGCTATTACGGTCAAAGAAATAGGGAAAAACTGGCTCTGTTTTTAATATAATAGATTGACACCATGTATTATCCTCGGAAGAAGATGCATCTTTTGTGAGTAACAGTGTGTCATGTTTATCCACACCTACAACCTACATAGAATTTAGTTACTAGCTACATTTTCCTTCAAACAAGAAACAACTGAGGAAAAACTGGGTATGCATGACTGTTGGTCCATAGATGTTAATCTAATGAAGCTACGGTGTTTATAAGATAGAGCTCAATATCAAGTATGGATTTATTTTAGTATAAATGTTTATTTATACAAACATTTTTGGCTACGTGTGTGTATATATGTTTCAGCTACGACCTTATTCAAAGTCGAGCTTCCTCAGACCCGAGGATGCTAAACTTTGAGTAAGTTCGTTTCTCCTTGTGTGCTGACTTTTCAAAACCACGCCTGACATTGCGTCTAACCTCTTGGAGAGGGCGTAAATAAAGACTTAATGAGTTGGTTGACTGTTACCTCCATTTTGTATACAGAGTTCCGGTGTGTTATGGTCGTGAATGTTGTCCATTTCATTTTCCGCGTAATTAATATCTTGTAGCGTCGTAATAATGAGCTGCTATAATAAACGCTGGGATAAAATACGGGTTAAGAGATTGGCACAGAGAGATAGTACATTTCTGAGATAGCCCTCCGTTGCGTCATCGAGTAGTCTCCATGCAATCAGAATTATTTGATGCGTTTCAAAGTACACTTATTTAGCTAGAGTCTGTAGTCAGCCTCTCCATACTGAATGGTCGTTCGTACGTGTAGATGAGTAGCACACTTTCATGAGGTACCCGTGTTAATGTGCATGAGCATAGTCAGAAGACGGCGGATCTAGAGGAGTGTAACCTCGATATATATTTTTTCAATCCGCCAATCTTTTACCCGTAGCTGTAGTTCATGTGGTGATCATTGAAAAAACGGATGCTTCAGCAGAGAGAAAGTAGCAGCATCGAGGTGATATCATCCTGCATGACAACCGGAAGTTGCATTGCTTCAGTTTGTGTAGAACCGGATGACAGCTATAGTATCCACTACATAGAGATCATCAGCCATCGAAATATTCAAATAACAGTCAAACGACATGATTGATTGATGATAAACCCTCTCTTGATTAGTATTATTTAAACACTAGTCATTACTAGTCATTACTCACTGGCAAAAATAGGTGGTGTTTCCTGGAGTTTGGGTGACAGCAAGTCTCCCCAGATTTCCAGTACGCTCTACTTCTTTTGGTCATAGTTGCAATCATTTTGTGTTTTTGCAACAGCCCTTATCGCTGGTAACAGTTATAGATTTTTTTTCTCTCTCGAATTTGTGTAACAATAAGCTTTCCCATGATTCCGGTGCTCACCATGTCCTTTCAGTTGAGGTCTGAATAATGATCCCCCCTCCTCTGTCTTTCCATCCTCCTAGACTCTTCATGACAATTTTCTATGATAGAAACCAATGTTGGTGTTACCGCATTGGGGCAGGGAGCGGGGAACTGTGTGTCAGATTACGCGATTCTTCTTAAATATCTACCAGGGAAGTTTCAGTTCTTTTGATTTCTTGGGATAGTGTTCTTTCTATATATTAATTGTTTTTACAAAGCGTTTCTCTATTTCAACTTGTATGTAATTGGTCGGTGTGGTCTATTTCCGTGGGTTGGTTTCCGCACTTTATGACTTTCTTCATATTTCAACTGTATGATGTGAATCCTCCTTTTCATTCCATTTTCTTCTAGTATTTTTCCAGTTTTTTTTAACTGTTCCTAGTGCTCTTATAAGTATTGGTGTAACTGTTGTTTTCTTAATGTATTATATTACCTTTAGTTCTCTGGCAAGCTTTATGTGGTTGCTTAATCTTTATGTTTCCTTTTCCTGTGAACTACTACAGGGTGGGCCAAAATAAGGGTCCTATCTTTAAATTTGAATAACTTGAATTTGAATAACTTCCACAAAATAAAAGTTAAACTCACCAAACTTTATGTGTGTGTAGACTGACCCTTCCGAGATTTTTTGAAATAAACAAAACAAATTTTAGCCGAAAAACACTTCTTAAAACTTACTAAAAATAAAGTATTGTTTTTTACACTGTTTTGAGTTTTTTAAGCAAAAATAATGTTTTCTAAATGAGGGTACGTTCCTTAGGGCTAATACGGCTCATGCTTGCTTCGGAATGGGTCCTTTACTTATTCTAAAAAAAAAAAAAAAAATCAATAAATAAAAAAGTTATGAATTTTTAAAAATAGGACCCTTATTTTTGCCCACCCTATATTTGGTAGGTTTTGTTCTTCTTGTTAAATATTTTCCCGTCCGGCTTTCTTGTTTGTATGAGTTTGTCCATTTCTATTCTATTGTCCAATAGGATATTATCCCTCTTATTTCCCAATATTGGTTCCGTTTTATGCTTGTACTATTTGTCTGTATGTACAAGGCGCATTCGCTGACAGAGTTTCCAGCGAATCATCTCACCACTCCATTCATATCTGTTTGTGCATTCCTTTTGAGCTATGTTGCTGAATTCGTTTATGATGCGGTTTATTATTTCGTCTCTTTTGTCTACAGAGTCTACAGTCATTGTTTTGGGGAGGTCTTGTCTATCTTTACTTTTTATGTAGTTTGTTCTAATTGTGTTGTTTTGTGCGGCTGTCAATAACGATTCCGTTTCTCTGTTCACGTGTGTTTTTCGTAGCCATGCCCATGTGTTTTCATGCGCCATTTCTTTGGTCAGTCTTATAAATCGTCCATATAGCTGCTTCTCTTACTATTTTTACTTTTCTCGCATTTTTCTTTCCCGTTACAATACTCTTCGTATTGTTCGCCCTGACAGTGACTTTGCCGGTAGTAATCAGCCTCTCTGTATTTAATGTTATATATTTTTTCTATTTCGTTTATCGTTTTCAATACTTACGATCTCCATTCCCCCTTTTTTTCTGGCGTGATGTTGCTAGTCTCAGTCTTTTCTTAAAAAAGTATTACGGTATGTGTTTTTATTTCCTGCTACCTTTGTTCCAGCTCGTTGGTCAAGTGGTCTCCATCAATTCGCTGTTTTGATACCTCATTGTAATACAGCTTCCTACTCCAGTAGCTTCTTCCTAAGAACCGCAGGCTTGTCGTACTGTCTTCCTGCTGATTGTTTTCCTCCTATCTATAGCCTTAGTCTTTTCAAGACTAAGGCCAATAGGTATCTCCTGTCTTTTCGATAATCATATTTGTTTCCGTTAGCTGTTTACATCAAGTGGTTTCATGTCTTGTCTGGAGCTATTTCCATCTCTCTCTCTCTCTCTCTCTATCTCTCTCTCTCTCTCTCTCTATATATATATATATATATATATATATATATATATATATTTTTGGGTTGATATGTTTGATGTTATGTATTTTTATGTATTTGTGTATATAATTTTATATATTTTCAAAGCATAATTGTATTACCTGTAGTAGTATAACTGCGGTAATGGTCCTCTGAAGAGAAGAATTATCTTTGAAAACTCATGAACTAATGACTTTGCTTGAATTTTGAATTCTAATAAAATTTGATTGACACCTTATTTTATTACTTCATTTCATATTATAATATTAATGCTCTATCCAGTATATTGAGCTTCAGTTTTTATCCGGATGTTTCACTAATTATAAGATATTAGTTGACGCTTATATCTTTTGTTGGATTGCTTCATATATATATATATATATATATATATATATATAGTTTTTGCTACAGGAAAGCAGTACAACATCAGTACCCTTGGTTTCAAGCTCAGAAGGTGTTTACCTTCCGGCTGTCTTCAGCTTTGTTGTCACCTGGTAAAGAAAATGGATTGTCTCGTATCACTCTTGTATGGATACGTTATTTGCCTTGAAGTGTTAAATTAGAATTGTCTAAATTTTGTGTTTGGGAAAGATATGCGAGATTAAAAAGTTTAATAAGGTCCGAAAAAGAGTGTGGGCGTTATTTGTTTTGAAGGGTTAAATGGATTCGTCTAGAATGTAACCCTTCAAAACAAATAACAGCCCAGATAAAAACGATGCTAATAAACATTGATTCACGGGACTTGTATATAAAAAAAATTTTATATATATTTTTTTAAAGATATTTTTTAAATTTTAAATCTTAACTGTATGTTCAAAATGCAGTCATTGTCAAAGTTGCTTTTTCGATGCAGTCGTTTTTGTTTTTGTATTCTTTTTGGGCTAGCTGGCTGCATTCACTTATTATGTGATTTATTGTTTCGTCTCTTTGTCGACAGAGTTTACTTTTGCTGCTTACCTGGATTTTGTCTAATTTAGTTTTCATGTTGTTTGTTTTGATTACATTGTTTTGTGCGGCTGTTAGCAGCGATTCCGTTTCTCTGTTCGAGTGTCTTTTTTATAGCCATGCCCAGGTGTTTTCGTGCGTTTCTTCTCCGGCCAGTCGTATAAATCGTCTATGCAACTGTTTCTCCTCCGCCTTTTCCTGTCTCGTCTTTTTGTTTCCAGTTCCGCTGTTCCCTGTATTGTTAATGTTGGTGTTTCTCTTGCCGCTTTGATTAGCCTTTCTGTGCTCTGGGTTATGTATTTTTCCAGTTCTTTTGTTGCGTGTGTGTCATCCACACAGTCTTCTATACTTACTTCTCTTGTCTATCCGTCGTCGATCCTATGAATGCATTTTTTCTTGTCATTAGTTCCTTACTCTCCGGTCTAGGTGTGTGAGTTCTTCTTTTTTTTTCAGTCTTTGAATGGTTCAGAATATCTTACTAGAGATGTTTATTCCTTTTGTTTTATTATTATTTGTACTCACTAAGAGTTATCACACAGGTCATCATCAGTGATTGCAAAGCGACAACAACCGGTGGTGTTCCCTGGAGTCTGAGTGACAACAAGCCTCCCCAGATTTCTAGTACTCTCCACCTTTTTTCGATAATCACCGCAAATAACGTTGCGGTATCGCAACAGCCGCTTACCATTGATTTCGCGACGGTAAGGACCATTTATTTACCCTGGAATAGGGGTGGCAATAAGCCTCCCCAAAGCCCCAGCACTTTTCCTACTCTTCCAGTGGAGGCATGGTTTGTGCTGTCCCTCTTCGGTCTTCTCATTCTCCTTGAACCTCTACAAATAGTTTGTGTGGTGTCAGCCTAGGCCGGCGCCATGTATTATTATTATTATTATTATTATTATTATTATTATTATTATTATTATTATTATTATTATTAGTAGTAGTAGTAGTAGTAGTAGTAGTAGTAGTAGTAGTAGTAGTAGTAGTAGTAGTAGTAGTAGTAGTCTCAACTTTTGGATGTTTTTAGTTGGAGTTTTCTTTTTTTTAAATATCAAGTCAATCTCCTTAACCTTAGACATTCAAGCTGTACCTTAACACTTTCGCTGTTCATAACAAGCAAGTCTTTTGCAGAATTGGAAAAGAAATTGTCTCGTCAAGATGTTTAAGCCATTTATGGTGGCTTTTCGTTATAGTTCCAAGCGTTCCAATTACAACGGGAATCACCTTTACTTCTTTACATTTCCATAGTCTAACTAATTCCCATTTTTAGGTCTTGATATTTGTTTTGCGTTCTTTCTCCTGCACTCTGGTATCGAAAGAGCAAGCTATATCAATGATTAAGCAAGTTCTCTTGTTTTTGTTTAGAAAGATTAAGTCGGGTTTTGAATCTTCAAGAACCTTATAAGTCTGTATGCGCATGTTCCAAAGAAGTTTGAGATTGTCGTTCTCCTGTACCGCTTCTGGCTTATGCTCATACAACTTCTTAGTGTGTCCAATTCATAATGCTTGCATTATTATTATTATTATTATTATTATTATTATTATTATTATTATTATTATTATTATTGTTGTTGTTGTTGTTGTTGTTGTTGTTGTTGTTGTTGTTATTATTATTATTATTATTATTATTATTATTATTATTATTATTTACTCACTAGGGGTTTACACAATGGTCATCATGAGTGATTGCTCACTGCCAATAACCGATGGTGTTCCCTGGAGCCAGAGTGGCAGAAAATCTCCCCAGATTTCAAGTACATTCAACTTCTTTCAATAAATATTGCACATTATTTTGTAATATCACAATAACCGCTTACCATTGATTTCTCGCAGGTAATAACCATTGGTCTTCTCTGGGACTTGGGTGGCAATAAGCCTCTCCAAGGTTCCAGTCCTCTCTGCACTCTTCCAGTAGAGGTCTGGTTAGCGCTCTTTCTCTCCTCTGGTCTTTCCATCCTCCTTGATCCCTCACTGCCATTTTGTATTAACCGAGGCAGGTGCCAACACATTTTTGGGCGAAGTGGGTAGTTTATGAAATTTCTTGCAGTTTCAGTTCTCTTGGGTGTCTACGTGGTGGTGTTCTTTCTATGGTTTTTTTTGAAATTTCTATTGCAACTTCCATGTGACTAGTTAGCGTTCGTAGTTTATGTGGGTTGGTGTCCGCATTCAATGATTTTCCATCAGATTCCAGCTGTTTTTATCATTGTTGTTCGTTGTATAGTCTTAGTCTTTTCTTTGATTCCGAGTTCTCCCAATCTGTTTTCCACGTTTTTTTTTTCAGCGCTGTTCCTAGTGCTCCTACCATTATTTGTATCATATTAACATTCTTGATGTTCTATATCCCTTTCACTTCTCTCGCAAATTCCGTGTATTTGTTTCGTTTTTTTTTTCTTGTCTTTTCTATCTTCACACTGTGAACTGCTGGAACGACAAAATCTACTATTTGGCAGGTTTTCTTTTATTATTTGCTTTTATGACCTCCGGTTTTATTTGCTTGGTTCACTTACTCTGTTGTACTTCCATGTCCCAGGTAATTTTGTGAATTTGTTTTCCAGTACTGGCTTCGGTTTAGTATCTGTACTATTTGTCTGTATGTTCAAAATTGCAGACGTTTGCATAGTTCCCAGTGTACTAACTTCCCCACGCAGTCGTGTCTGTTTTTGTATTCTTTTGGGCTAGTTTGTTGAATTTACTGTTTTCCTGTGGTTTGTCTATTTTCCCCTTGATATAGTTAGTTCTAATCGCATTGTTCTGTGCAGCTGTCAGTAGCGATTCCGTTTCAGTGTCCCAATGTCCTTTTCGTAACCATGTCCAGGTGTGTTCGTGATTCTCTTCCCTTGTCATTCTTATAAATAGTCCACGTAGCTGTTTCTCTTCTAACTTTTTTGTTCTCGTTTTTACGTTTCTTGTTCCTTTACTCCCTATCTTGTTTATATTGACTTGCTGAAATGATCAGCTTTTCTGTGTTCGGGTTCATGAATTTTTCCAATTCTTTTTCCTTTATGTGTTATCTGCACAGTCTTGTATACTTACCAGTCATCTTCCTTCATCTTTCATTGTCACGTAGATTCGGTCAGTATCATCCTTCGGTGTAGTGCAGTGTGCATTGTACATGGTCATTAGTTTCCTAGTCTACTGACCCGATACCCGAATTCTTCTTTTGTCCAGCCTTTAAATCGACCAGAATATCTTACTAATAATATAGTTCAGGTGTGTATTCCTCTTACTAGATTTCTACTATATAATTGAGTGTCTAAGTGTGTTCTTGTACTTCTCAGGTATTCTTTTCCAATCCTCTATATTCTGTTAATTTGATTGTGTCTGTTTCCAGAAATCACAAATATTTATAGTTATCATGTTTGCCAAGTGCCCTCATCTCCTCTTGGTTTGTCAATCCCTTGCCATCTGCTGTATTCAGTTTCCCCTTTCCATCTCTAGTGGCGCACACTTTTCAATTCCGAATTCTATTTCAATGTCCCGGGTGAATATTCTGGTCGTGTTTATCAGCTTTTCTAGTTCCTATTTGCTTTCTGCAGATAGCTCCAGGTCGTCCATATACATGAGGTGGTTTATTCTTTGTTCTATGTCTGCAAACTTGTATCCGGCATCACATTTCCTAAGTGTGCAGTGTAGTGGCATCATGGCTATGATAAACAGTAGTGGTTATAAAGAGTCTTCTTGGAAAATGGCTCTCCGTATTATTATATCAGTCAGGTGTTGTCCTCCAGTCTACCTATCCCCATTGCTTTCTTAATAAGATTGATAATCTTGTCGGATACTTTTCTAGATACTTAAGCACTTTATTAGCCAAGCTTTAGGGATTCTGTCGTAAGTTTTCTTGTAGTCAACCCATACCATGGCTATGTTCTATTCTCTGCTTTTTATTTTATTCGGGATATTTTCATCTATGTATAAGAGGCCATACATAATTCTTTTCTCATTTCTGACATCCATTCTGTTCCCCGAGATGTGGCCCATGATTAGTAAATGAGTGGTAGATCTGTTCTCTTAGTTGTGCCCTTGAGATTTTCCACATTGTTTAGTAAACAGGTTATTGGTCTATAGATGCTTGGGGTCGTTCCCTTTTTGGTCTTCTGTATTAATGTAGGTCTTCCTTTGGTCTTCCATTCTAGTATGTCTGTTTCGTGGATACATCTTCTCATGTTTTGCGTTAGTCTTTCACGTAGAGTTGTATTTTTGAAACTGGAATCATAGTGACAAGTTTTCCCAGATTTCAGGCATTCTCATTTCTTTCGGTAACCATTATAAATCAATTCAGGCAAAAGTGGTTTGACATTAATGTCACACTGGTGCCGGCTCTTGTTTTTTTTTCTGGAAATATGAGTGACAATATGTCTCCTCGGGATTGCAGTACTCTCCGAGCCTTTCCAGTGGATGTCTGGATGGTGCTCTCTTTTCTCAGTCTTTTTATCCTCCCAGATTATTTGTGATTATTTTCTGTGACACCAACCGATTTTTTTTTTTTTTGCCATTCATTCCATGTTTATAATTACGATTATGCGGCATTATTCTATTTCAGTTTATCCATGACAAGTTTGATTTTTGTTCCAATAGGGGGTGCCCCTCTTTAGGGAGTTAGATTTCCCCCACATCAAAATCCGACCTTGTGTATAACTCTGACCTCGCGGGAAGGCAAGTATATAAGAACTACATCCTTCTTAACCTTTTAATCTTTCCGATAAATTTGTTTTGTTTCATAATCAAATAGACTAATAAAGGTTCCAAATGTATCACTACTTTCGATTCTTCGAACAGTTCATCCATGACTGGTCCCCGTCAATCGGTTATATGTGAGTTGGTTTCCGAACTCAAAGGTTTTTCTTAATACTTCAGCTGTTTTGATCATTGTCATGCTTTGAGTGCTGTCTATCCCCCCCTTTCATTCCAATTTCTCCTAACCTCTTTTCCAAGATTTTGGAGGAACTCTCCCTATTGCTTCTACTACCATCGGTAAGACACCGTTATTCTTAAGGTTCCATATTCCCCTGAATTATCTAGAAAGTTTCATGTATTTGCTGGTGATATTCCCTGGAGTCTGAGTGACAACAAGTCTCTCCAGATTTCCAGTATTATCCACCTCTTTTTGATAGCCATCGCAAATAACCTTGAAGTATCGCCTCAGCCGTTTACCATTGATTTCTCGCTGGTAAGAACCGTGTGTCTTCTCTGGGATTTGGGTGGCAATAAGCCTCCCCAAGGTGTCAGCACTCTCTGCACTTCCAGTGGATGTCTGGTTTGTGCTGTCCCTCCTCGGTCTTCTCATCGGCCTTGACCCTATGCAAATATTGTTTGTGGTGTCAGCCTAGGCTGGTACCATTTTTTTAATTTTTTAATTTTTTTATCTTTTTATTTTAATTTTTTTTTTTAATTTTTTTTTTTAATTATTTTATCATTATTATTATTATTATTATTATTATTATTATTATTATTATCATCATCATCATCATCATCATCATCATCATCATCATCATCATCATCATCATCATCATTATTATTATTATTATTATTATTATTATTATTATTATTTAGAAAACTACAGGAGTTCCTTTTTAATTTCTTTTATATCCCTACCTTTTAGCTTTTCTGCATATTTTTGATTACCACTTGAAGTGGATCCCTTCCTATATCCAAGATCAATGCGGTTACCAATCCCAGAAAATATTTCGCAACAAAACAAAACAACACGAAACCTACGTTCGAGGATGTTGCGTTTCCGCTCGAACCAATCGACTATATTCGCCCCTCGTCCTTTGATAAAGGTCAAATGCAAATAAAAAACACCAAGAAAACCCGTTCCAGATCTCTGAGTCGGAGAATATATGTAATTCTTAAAGTTACATCTTAACACACGGATCCCAACATTACACTGGGTGCCTTGTCTCTAAAGGGAAATCTTCAAATGTTGCTTCTGCTGACTTTTAGTTCTTATTAGAATGCAAATAAGGCCCAAACAACAACAGAAACAATATCTGATGAGTGTCTCTTATCAGTATGAAACCCAGTGTAATGTTGTATCTGTGCGTAAGTTCTAAGTTAAACACGACAGAATACGTCCGTTTAACTATACCATTCTTAACCCCCGCTTTTTGGCAAGGAACAAAGTGTAATATGTGTTCTGATACTACACTTCATCTTCTCTCCTCTGTCAGTGAAGTAGAAATCTTCCGGTGATCTCCACCTCTTTCGATAACTACTACAAATGGATTTGCGTTATCACAACAGACGCTTACCATCGATTTATCGTTGGTAACAACCATTGCTCTTCTCTGAGATTTTGATGGCAAAACGCCTCTCCAATGTCCCAGTGCTTTCCGCACTCTTCCATCGGACGTCTGGTTAGTGCTATCCATCCTCGATCTTTCCATCCTCTTTGACCCTTCACGACTGTTTTGTGTGTTATCAGCCGGGGCTGATTCCATCATTCTGTTATTTAGGTTCTTGTGGTGTTCTTTATGTGATTTTTTTCTGTTGCTCCTTGCATGTGATTGGTTAGTCTTTTTAGCTTATGTGGAAAGGTTTCCGCATTCAAGGATTTCCTTAAGATTTCAGCTGTTTTATCATTGCTGTCTGTTGTATGGTCTAAGTCTGCCTTTTGATTCCAATTTCTCTTACTCTTTTTCCCAGTTTATCTTTGATTATTCAGAGTATTCTTATAATTATTTGTATTATATTTACTTTCTTTATATACTATATTTCTGGCAAATTCCATAAATTTGTTTCGTTTTTCTGTCTCTTTGATCTTAACCATGTGGTTTACTTGGACGGATAAATATACGATTTGGCAGGTATTTCCTTCGTATTGACTATTATAACATCCAGTCTTCTTGCTTATATGAGTTTGTTTGTTTGTTTGTACCTCCATGTCCTAAATGATGTTGTGTTTCTGTTTTCAAATAATGTCTCCATTTTGTGCCTGCACTATTTGTCTGTATGTTCAAACTTCAGTCGTGTTTGTTTTCGTATTCTTTTTGGGCTAGCTGGCTGCATTCACTTATTATGTGATTTATTGTTTCGTCCCATTGTCGACAGAGTTTACTTTTGCTGCTTACCTGGATTTTGTTAAATTTAGTTTTCATGTTGTTTGTTTTGATCACATTGTTTTGTGCGGCTGTTAGCAGCGATTCCGTTTCTCTGTTCGAATTTCTTATTTTGTGGCCCTGTCCATGTGTTTTCGTGCGTTTCTTCTCCGGCCAGTCGTATAAATCGTCTATGCAACTGTTTCTCCTCCGCCTTTTCCTTTCTCGTCTTTTTGTTTCCAGTTCCGCTGTTCCCTGTATTGTTAACGTTGGTGTTTCTCTTGCCGCTTTGATTAGCCTTTTTGTGTTCTGGGTTATGTATTTTTCCAGTTCTTTTGTTGCGTGTGTGTCATCCCCACAGTCTTCTATACTTACTTCTCTTGTTTATCCGTCGTCGATCCTATGAATGCATTTTTTCTTGTCATTAGTTACTTACTCTCCGGTCTAGGTGTGTGAGTTCTTTTTTTTTGTCAGTCTTTGAATGGTTCAGAATATCTTACTAGAGATGTTTATTCCTTTTGTTTTTTTAATTATTTGTACTCACTAAGAGTTATCACACAGGTCATCATCAGTGATTGCAAAGCGACAACAACCGGTGGTGTTCCCTGGAGTCTGAGTGACAAAAAGTCTCCCCAGATTTACAGTGCTCTCCACCTCTTTTCGATAATCACCGCAAATAACGTTGCGTTATGACAACAGACGCTTACCATCGATTTCTCATTGGAAACGACCATTGGCCTTCTCTAGGATTTGGGTGGCAATAAGCCTCCTCAATGTCCCAGTGCTCTCCGCACACTTTCAGCGGAGGTCTGGTTAGTGCTATCCCTCCTCAGTCTTTCCATCCTCTTTAAACCTTCACGTCTTTGTGGTATCAGCCATAGCTAGTGCCATCACATTTTTGGTGGGAGGGGGTCGTAGTTTATGAAATTTTATGGAGTTTCAGGTCTTTGAGTTCTTGTAGTTCTCTTTATGTGATTTTGTTTTTTTTCCTATTGCACCTTGCATGTGATTTGTTAGTCTTCATAGCTACTGTGGAAAGGTTTCCGCATTCAAGGATTTTCCTTAAGATGTCAGCTGTTTTTATCATTGCCGTCCGTTGTATGGTTTTAGTCTTTCCTTTGATTCCAATTTCTCCCCGTCTTTTTCCAGGTTCTTCGGAAC
>OY744550.1:51374165-51376665 GCA_963556195.1 Sepiola atlantica
TTTTTATAAGTACTCTTATAACATGTGTTCTTCGGAATTATGTGATCTATTCCCTGCTTCTTTTATTCCAGCTCGTTTGACTCGTTGGTCTAGTGGTCTCCATCAATTCTCTGTTTTGATACCTCATTGTAATACAGCTTCCTATTCCAGTAGCTTCTTTCCAAGAACTGTAGGCGTGTGGAACTCTCTCCCTGTTGACTGTTTTCCTCCTACTTATATAGCCTTGATCTTTTCAAGACTAAGGCCAATAGGCATCTCAAGTCTTAGCGATAATGAGATTTCGTTTTTGTTAGCTCCTTACATCAAGTGGCTTCATGACTTGTCTTGAGCGATTTTCTTTAAAAAATTGAAAAACTTTTAATAAGGTTGATAAATTAAGAATGTAATTAATTTATTCATGGCGTGAATTCTATATTAAAGAATATCTTAGTTCGTTTGTGCAATGCACCGAACAATCTATAGACCCGCTGTTTGACCTGGGAATAGAGATAAATAAGCTATGACTCCACATTCCTCAAAGCTCCCAAATTTGGGGCCTCTCAATCGTATAGGCTTGAAGGTCAACCCCAAGACCGGGGTTGATATATATAGAAAGAGAGAGAGGATGAAACATAGGGAGAGGGGGGTGATAGAGGAGGCGAAGTCGAAAAAGAAATAGAAAGAGAAAGAAAGCTAGAAAGAGATAGACATAGAAACAGAGGGATAGATAGAGTAACCGATAGAGGGATTTATAAAGAGAGGGATAGAGAGAGGATAGAGAAACAGTGAGAAAGTGGGTGGGTGGGTTTTACGGCATACCAACCGTCATTGGGGCATTTTGTGCCGAAACAATGCATATATTTTGCATATGATTTTGTGTTTTGTTTGCGGGTATTTTTTAGACAGATAGTGTGTATGCTATAAAAAAAAGTATAGTCGAGGGTGCCACGAAGGCTCTCTTTTCATTAGCTGCTAGACCGTGGTGTAAGGGACGGTGCCACTCCTTTCCCAGGGTTACTCAATTTACCCCTAATCCTCATCTTATAATGATGACTATTGGGGATAATGTTAAGCAGGTTTTACCCATAGAGTGAATGTGGTATTTTGGTGACTGAAACTAGTTTAGGGAATAGACCAAGAGGGCGAAAATCAATTTATTTTAGTCTTTTAGCCCATTTGCATCATACCAAAATAGGCCGGTTGTATGCTATAGTTTTCTATTTGATCTTGATAGGAACTGACTTCAGGTCAGAGTGGATCTAAGAGTAGTGTTAAGGGACGACACCACACTCTTAAAAATGGGAGCCCTACCCCTAAATGTAGTTTTGTATCATACCCAGGACGGTGGCGAAAGGGGCGGTGTTAAGCAGTTGATAGGGCTGGAAAATAGGGTAGGAAAACTAAGGCAGAAAGGGCTGGGGGACATGGATTTCTATGTGGATGTTTGGGGTACGTGCGAATACCTTGCTCAGGGGTGTCATAAGTGGTTTAATGCCGTGTCCGTGACAAATTCTATTTAACCCATAGATAGATATTATCACTCCGGATCAGAATAGACATGGGAGTAGTGGTAACTAAGAGTTAACTCCTGACTCCAAAAAGCTCCCAAATGTGTCCCTCATCACCGAGTGAACTTGAAGCTTATACCCAGGACCTCATTTCAGCTATTTTATTTTAATGGAAATACAACTCCAAAGAGCTTTAAAAAATGATATATAAAGAAATGTTAGTTTGATTTTCGATATTAGATCTAAATAGCTTTGTATCTGATGAATCGGTATTTGATTCTGACTAGCCAATTAGTCTTCTTGTGGTGTGTGGCACCATGTTCTTCAGAAAACTCAAATGTAGTTCGAGTTAATTTCTTTTCAGAAAATTAATTATCCTGCTCGTAATATTTTTCGGAATGAAACCATCTCTGTTGTCAGCAGCAAATGTCAATTACAATGGCCGCCATCTTTGCTATCAGCAGCAAATGATATATATTACTGCATTTACTGTTTTTGTTTAATTTTAATAACTTATTCGCGCAACTCCGGGTAACTGCAGTTAGTATTTCATGAATTTATTTATATTGTTTTCTTTCTCTCAATTATGTTGATCATTCTACTCAATGTGTCAAGTACTCCTCTTTCGTATAATTTGAAAGCATTATTTAATTAATACTTTTATGTTTATTAACCTCAAAAAAAGGCGTATTGAGTCTGAAGTAATATTCCGAACAGGGTAAATACTTTTCAGAAAGGAATTAACTTTACTAATGTCATAGGAGTCAGATTTGTGGGGGTAGCAGTCTTGGTTGGGAGCTAAGCAACTATACGTTTGTTCACATTAAATTAAAACTTCTGCACGATGGTACGTTCAGGGAAACAGGGAGAAGGGAGGGAAATCCAAAGTGAAGCGATCCGAGGAAAGAAACTATCAGAGTAGAAAATATTCAGGCATCTAGGGGCCTCTGCATTGAATGAGGTGGGGTTTTACTCTCTAGTTGGGTGGGTTGGGAGTATTTACGTTGAGAGGG
>OY744550.1:51379165-51414165 GCA_963556195.1 Sepiola atlantica
CCCACTTTCCTGTGTCAATCTTACCTTGTTGGAGATAGATAAATAAAATCTAGTTCAGCCAGGGGTTTTTACCCCACCAAATAAATCGGTATCGTCCGGGCCTTTGGGTCTGGATTTACGCCGGTCTATTGGGGCTTGTCCGTCCTGTGCAATTCTAGGAGTTGCACCCTCCCAGGCTTTGCCTTCCCTCTTTGGGGAGGAGTAAGTTTATTGCTAACTGTCTGAGACGCCCCTACAGGGGAATGCCGACGGGGCTGCCCAGTCAATTTTTTAATGGCCAGAGTGCTCACCTCTATAGCGCAGGCTTATCTAATCCCACTTTCATGACCTTGTGTCACATCTTACCTTGTTGGAGGTAGACAAATAAAACTATTTCAGCCAGGGGTTTTTATCCCACCTAAAATATTATATGTATTGGAGTTGATGGGAGAATGGATAAGGACACATTGATGTATAAGGAAATTGTAAATGAAAATAGACAGAGAATTATGAAAAAAACTAAGGGACCAGAACACCATTTAACTTTTACAAAAGAAACACCATGTGAAAGTAAATATCTGACACAGAGTTCTTCCTAATAGTGGTGCAACAGGTGCTGTTCATGCAGATCAAGTGGTGGATGTTTTGCATGAATTCCACAGTGAGAACAGTATCAAGGCTATACTTGTTGACAACACTAATACCAACACAGGTTGCGATGGTGGAATGGTTGCAATTTTAGAAAAAAAACTTTTTTAAAATCTTCACACAATTGGTTGCTCTTTGCATCATAATGAACTACCTTTCAGAGCCCTTTTTAAAAACATAGATGGTTGCGCAAAGGGCCCTACAACATTCAATGGCCCTCTAGGGAAATTATGCTCAAATGATTGCCATGATTTACCCCAAATATCATTTTCCACTATTAGCAATCCTCTAGAGTCAATTTTTAAAATTGATGAAATACATGATCTTAGTTCTGACCAAAGACTCCTTTATGAATACACAGTAGGTATTTCTAGAGGTAAGGTTGACTCTAGAAATACCTCCTGGAAAATTGGTCCTTTAAACCAAGCAAGATGGTTAACTTTGGCCATCAGGCTCATGTGTTTATGGACTCGTGGTGCATACCAACAGAGGCACACGACAAAACTACACTATGTAGTAAATTTTATTGTAAATGTGTATGCCACTTCTTGGTTTGAAATTAAAAGGAATAGTAAATTCCACAATCAGCAAGTGCACATTTTTAATATGACCCAGAGGATTAAGGAGCAGCCTCAGGAAATCCAAGATATCACATTTAGAAATATACAAGGTAATACATTTTGTTTACTGCCTGAAAACTTTCTATATTCCATGGTTAAATCTGAAGAGATTGAAGTAAGAGAAGAAGCTTTAAAAAGAATTTTGGCCAATAGGTAAGTAATATTTATTCATATATCTCTGACTCAATTATTGATTCCAATTTATAGAATGATTTTTAAAGATTTTATCTAATTTCACCATAATTATTAAAGCAGTACAGATTGGAATTTTTTAATAATTCAATTAATTAATGTGTTCTTTCAGGAGTGAGGAGTCAACCAGAAAAAGATTAAAAAGAATACCACCTATTAATTTTAATGCCACACATTGGACACAATTAATAGATTTAAAATTATGCTGCATTTTTGGCATTCTCAGGGCGTGGAACGGGCAGTTAAGTTAATAACAGAAGCTTCACAAACTGTATATGGTTTTGAAGCAAGGCATCAACACATTACAGCCAAAGTTTTGAGTCAGAAATTGAGACCAGCATTTTTGTCTAAGGGGTCTTATATGGAGCAATTTGACTCTCAATATTAAGCTCCATTAAAATAGTGTTAGGTTTTTCCTTATTTCTTTGCTTGTTATATTTTCACTTATAACAGAAACAAATCATTTTTTTAGGTATTCAAATATTACTGTTTAATTCATAACGTTAAAAGGTAGTTTACAAAAGCAGATACTGAAAATGAGGGGGGGGGGCAAATTTTTAATTTGAAGATTTCTTTAATTAATATCATTTTTATAAAATAAAAGGACATTCGCTGATTTTAAATGCACAAATTATTTGGTTTTAACACCAGTATTCAAGCAAATCTTGCAAAAACGAGGAATTTTAAGTATATTCTTGTCTACGATCTTTGATACCAAACGCTCAAAAAACCGCTGAAGTTTTTGATCTAATTTTTTGCATGAGTATTTAATAGGTCTATATACAACTTTCGGTACGTGCCTTTTTTTAATATTTAAAAAAAAGTGTAAAATCGACCTACCCTAATATATATATATATATATATATATATATATATATATATATATATATATATATATATATATTTGTGTGTGTGTAAATATTTATTTATACAAACATTATCGGTTACATATGTGCATACATGTTTCGGTTGTACTCTTCACAGAAGGTCAACTTCTTCAGACCAAAAGAAAACCGGGGAAGTGAGTTATTTTTGGTCTGAAGAAGTTGACTCTCTATGAAGAGTACAACCGAAACATGTATATTTGTGTAAATAAAAATGTATACTAAAGAACAGCTCTACTTGTTATTGAGCACTTCTTATAAAAACTGGAGTTTCAGCGGATTTACATCTACAGAAACTAACATAGTACATGTATATTTGTGTGTATATATATATATATATATATATATATATATATATATATATATATGTATGTAAATATAATGAAAATTATCTAAATAATATTCCAACGTGATGGAAAATTAAAAAGGAAAATCCAAAAGTGTGTATGTATTAATCGACACGATTGATTTGAAGAAATAATAGACATATTCAAACATTCTTCAAATCAATCATCCTGAGATAGTCTTGAAATAAAGACGAAACGTTGATGAATATATAAACAATTTTCTTTTCTCCATTGTTATATATATATATATATATATATATATATATATATATATATATATAAATGTATTGTGTGTATTTAGTTGGCATGTACTCATTTATGCAAACATTGTTAAAAATAACAGAATTCGTCTGTTTAACTATATCTTTTTTATTTTTCAATTTTTCTGATGATCTTTTTTGTATTAATTTTTTTATTATTATTTTAATAAAAAAGACCATGAGAAAGATTGACTAACTAAAAAAGGTATACGAATTCTGTTATTTTTCTATACAAAAAAATTATTTATGTATATATGCATATATGTGTGTATATATGTATGTGTATATATATATATGTATATATGTATGTATATGTATATATATATATACATATATATATATATATATATGTGTGTGTGTGTGTATGTGTGTGTGTTACCAATAATGCATCATGTAAACAAAAGAAATAATTTTACTGTCGCAGAGGTAAGAAGCTTGGCTACGGTAATCATGTATGCAGTTTCGCATCTGACTCTCGTAACACCGATTAGTCTGTGACATGTGTGTGTGAAAAAGACAAAAAGGAAAACAAATTAAACACATGGAAAACATCCAAAACCAGAGATTTACAGGTTTTGTTCTTCAGAAAAAAAAATTCTAAAGACATTCGTTGATCCGAACGAAATCAGTAAATTTATCGTATTCGTTGATTTTGTTCCTGCGTTTTATTTATTTTTCCTCCTTTCCTTTTCACACATCTTGTCCCTACGGCATTTCAATTGATATATATATCGTGTATTTTATCCTTATATATATATATATATATATATATATATATATATATATATATATATATATATATATATATATATATAAGTTATGAGGTTGAAAAAGACTAGATATACATTCGGATTGTACACATTATAAGTTATTTCGACCTACACTAGGTCTCCTCGGATGTGTTTCCAACCACAATTCAAACCTAAATGAAAGAATTTTAACACCTTTATATATCTGACAATAATCTTAAATTTAAGTAAAAAGAAAGAATAAAATAAAAAATAAAACGAATTTCAACGATATTCTATTTCCTGATTGGTCTCTATAATATAGAAGGGATGGGAAGGGGTGATTATGTTAATTAGTAAATTAGGGTGGTGGCATTAACAGAGTATAAAAATATGTAAAATCAAAGTACAAAAATAAATTAGGTTTCCTATTTTTACAAGAAGTCAATCCTCGATTTAAAAGGTGGATTATGATTAAAACCTAAATGCATCCGTTTAAAAGAATAAGAATTTAAAAAATTATGTTACAATGCGAAAGTTTGGATTAAGTTTCAGATTGCGAATGTTATACATTTAAAAATTTAATTTATTACGTTTTTAAAAATTACAATACGGAAATTACGATTAAAATAGGTGTTACAATTGCACACGATTAAAAATGTGTTATTATATGACGATAAATTAAAAGTATGGCGAAGTTAATATAGATTTTATTATTGAAAAAATGCACACGATTAAAAATGTTTTTAATTATATGACGATAAATTACTAGTTTGGCGAAGTCAATATAGGTTTTATTTACAAAAAAAATTACAGGTTAGTTATTTTAAATTTATGCCGGTGTCTACATTTTGCTAATAATTCGTCCCTTTTATTTAAGATATTGTTGTCTGCATATTTTAGGATTCTAATTTTTTCTTCCAGACATAGATTGCATCTATGTCTGAAACCCCTCGGAGTGCTTGACTCACATAGTATAGACCAATAAATGATTGGTTTTAATCCCATATTTCTTAGAAACCACACATGCTTTGCTAATTCAGTTTTATTAGTGATATTTGGATTAGAGAACGAATGTTTATGTGTGTAAAAGCGTCGCTTCCAATTGCCAGCAGATATTCCTATATATTTTTTTCTATCATTTGTGTCCTCTTGTGGATAAATTGTGGCTTTGTACACTACATTATCTACATTGCAGTTTCCTTTAAGCAGGCAGTTGTTTTCAATACGACAATTGCGTTTTTCTCTTTGTCCTTACTCTTGTTAGTTGTTGTTTCCAAAATCTTATATATATATATATATATATATATATATATATATATATATATATATATATATATGTATGTATATATATATGTATATGTATATATATATGTATATATATATATATATATATATATATATATATATGTATATATATATGTATGTATATATATATGTATATATATATGTATATATATATATATATATATATATATATATATATAGGCCTGTTTTGTTCTTTGAAGACTCATCAGCATAGATTTAACCAACATGCCTTTTTTCAAACGGGCTCGAACCAGCAACCCTGGCTTTAGTAACCCAACCTCATTTACCCTTGGTCAGTAAGTCAACGTCGACTGAGACGAATAAATACGGCTGTAATACAAACTCGTACCGGTATATTACATCTAAAGTGTTAAACCAAATGTACAGAACTTTACTGCCTGGGCGATGTAATTATTTTGTTTAAATCAGAGTGCCCTACCAAAATAAATTAATGAACCTCATTCAGATACCCGGCATTGCCAATATGTAATCTTGGACATAGTCTTTCCGTTTTCGCCCACGGGTCATCTTATAATGGTGGTGATTTTCATTAGATTTTCGATTTTTTATTCATTCCAGGTCAATAAAGAGACCTCATCATAGGGGCTTTGATCCTAGTGATTCTTAGATGTCCTCTACAAAAATCTTTCAGTATTTTTCTTGAGTGGTGCGACTATCACCATATGCTCACCGTATAACAAAATATCATAATAAGTACAGAAAGTAAAATAGCAGACACAAACGGATTGTCATGGCTTATCCCGAAACTACGAAAAGAATTGGTTGTTACTTTTGATGAAATTAAGTTTAAAGCTAAGTTTGATAATTTATTACAGAAAAAAATCTGCAATTAATTATCAAACTTAGATTTAAATTTAATCTCATCAAAAGTAACAACCAATTACTTTACAGCGAAGTACGTTTTTTTTATTTCCTATTCAGTACTAACGATAGTGGAAGTTGGGCAGAATTTTATTATTTAAGATGGCGGCTCAACGAGAATGTGTGTACATTGGACTTGAAAACTACCCTTTTGTAGTCAGCCAGGAAGCAGCCCCGTAGTATTGTGTTCCAAAGAGGGTAGTTCTGGGAAATAAACTCTGCTCATGGAAGTTTCGTTTAGTTTTAGGAACCTGAGAAAAAAAAACTTATTGGTAGTGATTGTAGCTAGACGAGTTTTTTGTTGTAAATGTTTTACAGGAGGGGATATAGATTGAAGCTCAGTCGAGCACCTGCCATATTTATTCATATATATATATATATATATATATATATATATATATATATATATGTGTGTGTGTGTGTGTGTATATATATATATATATATATATATATATATGAATAATGAAAATAATCTTCTCAAATTCTGAAGCAAACTTTTCACGCTCAATATACTTTCAGATAGAGCTTATAACTAATAATAAGTGAGACTAGCCACATTTATTAAATATCGTTGCCTTATTTATATATATATATATATATATATATATATATATATATATATATATATATATATATATAAATTGATATATATGTTCACACAGTCGAATTAATATGTATATGTGCATATATAAAAATAAATACATACATTATATAAATAGTCATTATACTCACACACACACACAAAATGGAATAAGCGGAAGACCTAAAAAGCTCAACGTTTCGCCCAAATGTTATATGGGCTTTGTCAAGAGCGAACGAAAAAAATGCAAAACAAGATATATCTAGACACCGATTGATTCTCTGGGTTTTTGAATTATTCTTCCTTTAGACCCCCTTTCTACTCTTTAGTCTTTTCTTTTCTTTCCGTTACTAATTTTTTTTTATATATGTACTTATTATTAACTCTATAAATATTTACATATCTTCCCTCTCTACATGAATCCTACCACTATATATATTTCTCATAAATTATAGACTTTCTCGTCTTCTGTCACTTTTTTGCATTTTTTTTTCGTTCGCTCTTGACAAAGCCCATATAGCATTTGGGCGAAACGTTGAGCTTTTTTAGGTCTTCCGCTTACTCCATTTTAATTTCATATATATATATATATATATATATATATATATATATATATATATATATATATATATATATATATATATATATATATATATATATATATATATATATATATATGTGTGTGTGTGTGTGTGTAATTTAATAATTAAATATTTTTAATCTTGTCAAGCGACAATTTGTCGTACTAATAAAGTGCAGTATTTATACTTCTCATCCGTACATCCAAATCGTTAGGCGCATAGATATAGATGCTGGGATATCAGACCCGAAGTCTAAGGTTCGAACCGTGCGGTCGGTGGATCATGTGTATATAGCCATGAAAACACGCGCATGTTTGTGGATATAATTATTCAACCAGCGGAGATAACCTTTGGATCGGAGCTTTTTAAAATCGAAACGCTTGAGTCTTTCTACACTGAGTGTCCACCTTTTAACAGGGCCGATAGTTATAATTTTAGAATTAAATATTTATATCAACAGACAAGCGCTTGTTTTGTCTTATAAAGACTCATCAGCGTGGTTATATGTAACCGACCCACCGGTCTTATAGCATTATGGGTATCTAAATAAATAAATGTAAGTTTTTCAACTATATTAATATGAACACAGGTTATCCTGATTAAATTCGAATATTAAAATATTAAAGACTATTTTTAAAATAGTCTTTATACGGTACAAATCACGTTGACACACCGGTTCCCGTTAGATCACCGAAGTTAAGCGACGTTGAGCCTGGCCAGTATTAAAATGGGTGACCATTTGGGACTACCAGGTGCTGTATGTGCTCTCTGTTTATCTCGGCATTGTTTCCAGTCGTCTTGGAATCAAGCAGTGCCGAATCAGGAGAGGTGTTGTTAGGGATTGCGCAACCCTTGCTTCATAATTACACGCCACTTATAGGGGTATCCATAGTCTCTCTAGACTGAACGGAGGGCCTAAAATAGTCTTTAAAATACCGTATATATAGTTGTCTCCAAACTCCTTTAAACATATCTCGATATTACTCATTTGCACATTTATTTATTTTTGCAGTTCCAATGTATTAATATTTTACAATATACCTTTCTAATTTGTATTGCCAACTTTTCTTCTATATACGCAATCGTGTTGTCTATTATTATAACTATTAATACAATTAATTAAAACTATTTAATTAAAATAAAGTATAGCGTTTTAAAAACTTTTTTTTAGAATATAATTTTTAAGGGAGATAATTTACACGAAAACTTCCGGCATTAGTAAAACGTCGACTATCGCTGAGACTTGGAGAACCGATACTACTCTTTAAAAAAATTATTTGCAGAAAATATTTCTTTAAATACATTTTAAACAAATTAAGCACATAGCCGTTAAAAGCGTACGGGAAAATGAGGTTGGTGATCAAGTGATAAAAAATGGTTATCCTACTCTTAACTAGAATCGTCGAAATCATCATAATACCACATTTACTCTAAGATATACTTAAAATATCCCCCTAAATTTGTTGGAAATGTTATTTTTCAAAAGTATATTTATGTACAAACCATCATTGGAAATAACACGAAGAGTGGAGAAAAAAAAAGTCGGTTAGTAAAACCCTGCTAACCCTATTTAAATAATTGACACCCTCAATGTTTTCCAAGCATGTCATCTCTAAATAAGAGTGGGGTCTAAGTGGGAGAAAAAAGAATGGAGGATAGAGTTTGGAGAATGGGTGGTTTCCTATCAAGATAAATGCAATTTTTGATAGGCTAAGGTAAAAAAAAATTGAAAATGGGGAGTGTGCACCTTGGAGGAATTGTATACAGGGTGTGACACGAGGGGTTGAGGTCCAATAGAGCTAGGAACCGCGTGCGCTATGCTCAGGCAGGAAACACGTACTCATACTTGACTTTTTTTCGCACACACTAGCTCGCTACTTGTATCCACCTTTTCACTTTTAAATTAGAAAAATGGCCAAGGAACCATAAAAAAGATGTTTTGTGACTAGGCATTTTTAAATGAATGAAAAAATCGATTTAATCAGAATATCTTTTAATAGGGATAGGGTAGTGTAGTATCGGGTCTATGGTCATAAGATCGTCCTCCCAGGAATTACGTCCTATGTTTTAGAGGCTGAGAGGAATCGCCTTAGGTATTACCTCCTCCTTTATTATATTATTTTTGTATTAGGGATTGGTTGTGTAGTATCGGTTCTGTGGTCATAAGACCGTCCTCCTAGGAATTACGTCCCATGTTTTAGGGGGTGAGGAATCTTCATCAGGATAATAGACAATTTTTTTCTTCCTTTTTTAAAACAACATGGTCATTATTACACAACGAACTTCGTTAACATCTAAAGCATAAGATACAGGCGACACCATGGCGTTTTACAAAAAAAAGGGAAGAAATAAATATATATTGTCTATTATCCTGATGAATATTCCTGCGTGAATTGAAAATTTGAATTTAAATAAATAATAAGTTTATTTAAAAAAAAAAAAAAAAGCCTCCTCATTTTACTGGTTTCCAAAAAAAAACTGTTTCAATTACAAAATTTAAATGCATTCTATACAGTGGAACTCTTTACTAATACTTATAACGTGCGACCAGAGCACACACAAAACTTGTATACATTATTATACAACGAGCTTCATTAACATCTAAAGCACAAGAGCAGGCGACAGCATGTCGTTTAAGAATATATTGTCTATTATCCTGATAAGAATTCCTGTGTGAATTGAAAATTTGAATTTAAAATAAATAATAAGTTTATTTAAAAAAATAAGCCTCTGCGTTTTACTGGTTAAAAAAAAGTTTCAATTCATTATATATATATATATATATATATATATATATATATATATATATATATATATATATATATATATATATATATATACAAAAGTAAGCTATGAAAATATATTTATGGCAATTAAGCTACACAGAGGCTTCCGCGTTTCATCCCTGGGTAGAATCTTCAGGATAATATATATATATATATATATATATATATATATATATATATATATATATATATATATATATATATATATATATATATATATATATATGACTATCACTATCATCATATTAGGGTTTTTGATAAATCCTCGAGTAAGTCATCTATTTAAACTGTCCAATTCAGAAGTTGGGGGGGGGCGTCTGTTATATATATATATATATATATATATATATATATATATATATATATATATATATATATATATATAAAATTGAAATATAAGCCAAATTAGCAATACAAGATTAATTTATTATTTTATTTTTTTCTTACATTAATCCTATCGATTACGGAATAAAATTACTTCTTCAGGGGTGACCAGTATTGAGTCATTTTTTTTTTTTTTATCAAAAAACAAGAATAAAGAAACTTATTTCTTTGTTAATTTGATAAACGTCTTTGATGGTACGACGTCATCGCCTTGCTGTTATGAAAGGCTTCCTTCATATTCACGCTTGAACTTCTGAAGAAGGGAAGAGTTCCCGAAATATATATGCGGATAATACTTAAATATTCATAATTGTATATATATATATATATATATATATATATATATATATATATATAGTATGTGTGTAAAGATTTTTAATTCATTAAAACATTACTTAGTTACACATTTACAAAACATGCTTCGGTCACAACTAAAGGAAGGCAAACCTTTTCAAGCCCCACATCTTTTCTTTACGTCTTCAGTTAATGGAATGAGACACATTTAATCTCTAAAATGTTTACATCAACATGTACTATATATATATATATATATATATATATATATATATATATATATATATATAAACGTATATATTTAGAGAATTAAACCTATAGTGAAATGATTTAAGCTCAATATACAGGATAGAGCAATTATAAAGATAAATGAAGAAAGAGAGATGATAATGTGCGAATGACAAATCTATTTCATCTTCGATTATTCAGTGCAAGGTGTACTCGATAAAAAACATGTTTGTTCTTCTTTCCTTTAAACCAGGTTTTTTAAAGATTAAAATCATATCATCAGATGAGTTACATAGATGGATACGTTTGCAGGGGAATAGCCAAAATTCAACATTTGAAAAAATTAAAGAAACAATATAAAGTAATGGAAAGTAAAAGTGTGAGCATAAAAAGGCTATCAAAAATATGGAGTCTGTCTAGTTGGGAAAATGTCCGTTGACAGATTGTTCGGTGACAAAAGATTTAATGATGGAAAAAGAGATGGAGAATGGTCAAAATGTAAATCTAACAGAATGATGTTCAGTTCAACCGTAGATAAGAAGATGAAATAGATTTGTCATTCGCACATCTTTATATTTCTTCTTTCATTTATCTTTATATATATATATATATATATATATATATATATATATATATATATATACAGGGTGGGCAAAAATAAGGGTCCTATTTTTAAAAATTCATAACTTTTTTATTTATTGATTTTTTTTTTTTTTTTTTTTAGAATAAGTAAAGGACCCCTTCCGAAGCAAGCATGAGCCGTATTATCCCTAAGGAACGTACCCTCATTTAGAAAACATTATTTTTGCTTAAAAAACTCAAAACAGTGTAAAAACCAATACTTTAGTTTTTGTAAGTTTTAAGAAGTGTTTTCCGGCTAAAATTTGTTTTGTTTATTTCAAAAAATCTCGGAAGGGTCAGTCTACACACACATAAAGTTTGGTGAGTTTAACTTTCATTTTGTGGAAGTTATTCAAATTCAAGTTATTCAAATTTAAAGATAGGACCCTTATTTTGGCCCCCTGTATATATATATATATATATATATATATATATATATATATATATATATATATATATATATATATATATATATATATATATATATATATATATGTATATATATATAGTAGTTCAGGTAAATGTAACCTTATACTACTATCGTAAACCCATCATCAAGTTTAATGTATCGTATTAATTAACTGTGGATCGAAGCTTATCTATATTTACCTATTTTTATCTATTTTTTAATTCTCTAACGTTTACTTAAAAGACTGTGAGACATTATCTTAAAAATATTAGCCTATTAATTTGTTAATATATATTCATGCAATCTAACTACGGTTATACAATTTTTTTACGCTACGTAGGCTTATATAAAATCCCTTAAATTCCAGATTGTTATATTTAGCACTCTTTAACGTGTTGTGGTTTCGTATCTCTATATTTTTAAATAATTTCTTTTTAATTTAACTCTATCTTATATAATTATTATTTATATATTTGTAATACATGTTGTAATTAATTTGAAGCAATTAACTATTTACTATTCTAGCATTAATGACTTAGCTTTATAAACAATAAATCGATGCCTTCATAGATAGTAACATCTATGTTTTAGTCGATAAAACATATATTCAATATAAGTTGTTTGTTTTTGTTATTTTTTTTTTGTTTCTACATTCTAATATGTTTTTCAGAAGGCGAACTTTGAATTTCTAAAGAGCACATGGTCGAAAGATTCGGAATTGACATATTAATCACTGTTGTTTGTCTATAGGCGCAACAATCCGTTAAAATGTACCGAAGTTTTAAATTTAAAAATTTGAACAGTAAAATGATCAAAAACTTTGTGATTGGAATTTAGCTTTATCGCTATCTCTTTCTCTCTCTCTCTCTCTCTCTATATATATATATATATATATATATATATATATATTTATATAAGAAGATAAACGAAACAAATATTTATAATATATATATATATATATTTATATAAGAAGATAAACGAAACAAATATTTATAATATATATATATATATATATATATATATATATATATATATATATATATATATATATATATATATATATATATTTATATAAGAAGATAAACGAAACAAATATTTATAATATATATATATATAGTCTCGGAAGTTTCTCAACCATTAAAACTATATTAAAAAAAAAATAAATAAATAAATACAAAAATTTAAAAAAAAACAAAAACTTATAGTCCCAAGTCTTCCAGTGGAAAATCACTCATGTAAGTCAATTTATTTTTTACAGTTATTATATTAGTTTATTTCTAACACTATTTTAAGGGATCATCAGTTGTTTACCATGAAAACTGTTTCGGGAATTTAATATATATATATATTTATATAAGATAAACGAAACAAATATTTATAATATATATATAAATATATATATATATATATATATATATATATATATATATTTATATAAGAAGATAAACGAAACAAATATTCATAATATATATATATATATATATATATATATATATATATATATATATATATATATATATATATATATATATATAGGTGTTATTAAATGACACAAAATTTTCCCGTTTAGTGAATTTTAGATGATATTTTCGATGCGTGGAGCAAGCTTTCTGATCTTCGCTGATAGCCGGTATAACATGAGTTCCGAGTGTTCTTGATTCGGTCATCACTCGACCGCCTTCTACTTTCGTGGTCGTAATCACGACTAGGTTTATATTTTTAAGAAGACTTGAGTTATTGTGGTTTTTATAATTTTGTTTAAGGTGTTTGGTAGGAGAGCTACAGAAGAGAAACGGGTGTGGTTGAGTCTATTATTTATCGGTGTATTCATTACTTTTGTTTAGTTATATTATTTCATTTTCCATATATTATTTTATTTATTTTATATGTAGTTTCATTACTTTATAATTACGGAATACATTTGGATATATATATATATATATATATATATATATATATATATATATATATATATATATATATATATATATATATATATATATATACAAATGTATATATATTTATATATATATATATATATATATATATATATATATATATATATATATATATATATATATATATATATATATATATATATATATATAGTGGGGGTATGTACGGTTACTTTGTAAAAGAAATCAATAAAGTGCTCGATCGCAGAAAAGTGAGAGCTAAATACAAAAAAATTATTTTAAAAACTGTTACATTTTCCAGAGTCGTACCGCGGTTTAATCCAGATGGACTGACTTTTTTTTTAATTTTTAAAAATCGTTTTATCATTTCTGTATGGGCTATAGACGATTTTATTTAAACAGAACCTGACACACACTCTCTCTCTCTCTCTCTCTCTCTCTCTCTCTCTCTCTCTCTCTCTCCCTCGCTCTCTCTCTCTCTCTCTCTCTCTATATATATATATATATATATATATATATATATATATATTTATTTATTTGTATATATATATATATGTACATGAGTGTGCATGCGCGTATAAATATATATGTGTGTGTGTATGTGTGTGTGTGTGTGTGTGTCTGTGTGTGTGTGTGTGTGTGTGTGTGTGTGTGTGTTAGAGGTGACATGTTCGATTTTTTTCAATGGCTTATTCGGCCATGAAAGACATGATCACATTGTCCAGATTCGAACTCAGTCTGATGATCTTCCGGAAGAACGTGAATACAAGCTATCAAGGAACGACGGATGGTCGTTAGATTATCAAGTATCGCTAAGTTTTTGTATTTGGGTTATTTTCGTCGCTGATACGTATTCAAGGGAAGTATCACACGCGCCTCCTCGAGGCACCGCGAGACGGAAGGAACAACGCTCGAGAACTTGCGCAGAGATCGAATTAAGAGTCGCCATAAATCTAGTTGCATTTGTAATTTTCCTGCGATGCCGGCATTAGCGATGGTTTTGGTGAGTAGGACTGGTGACGGGGAACACCACCACCACCACCACCACCACCACCACGATAATTCTGGCTTATATATTTATCTACATTATCTGCGTTTAACAAAAAAAATATAATTGTCCGAGTCTGAGAATACAGGCAATTATTTTCATATAAAATAGCGCCCCACTTAAGACGATCGGAAATCAAATAATGAGAGGAAAGACATGACGTTGCATCTTGTTCGCCATTACCAACGACATCACTAACGCACGCATAATATTGCAATAACAACAATAATAATAACAAACAATATGAATAGTACTACTACTACTGCTGATTACATTATTAATAATAATAATAATAATAATAATAATAATAATAATAATAATAATTAAAATAATAATGATAATAATAATAATAATTAAAATAATAATGATAATAATAATAATAATAATAATAATAGTAGTAGTAGTAGTAGTAGTAGTAGTAGTAGTAGTAATAATAATAATAATAATAATAATAATAATAATTAAAATAATAATGATAATAATAATAATAATTAAAATAATAATGATAATAATAATAATAATAATAATAGTAGTAGTAGTAGTAGTAGTAGTAATAATAACAACAACAACAACAACAACAACAACAACAACAACAATAATAATAATAATAATAATAATAATAATAATAATAATAATAATAATAATAATAATAATAATAATAAAAAAAATAAATAAATAAATAAATAAATAAATAAATAAATAAATAAAATAAAATAAAAAAATAAAATAAAAAAAACAGGAATAGTATCACTAATAAGATTCTCTGGACCATTCATAGGCTGGACCAAAGAGGAACTCAGGCACCTGGACCAGAGGACTAAAAAATTAATGACCATGCACAATGCACTACATCCGAAAGACGATATGGACCGACTCTACATGAAAAGAAACGAAGGGGGAAGAGGACTGGTAAGTATAAAAGATTGTATGGAAGACTCAAAAAAAGAGCTGGAAAAATACATAACTCAACACTGCAGCAAGAGACACCGTTCCAATAAACAACTCAGGAAGCACTGAAACCAGAAAAAAACAGCAAGAAATAAAAAGAAGAAACCAACGAAAATAGCTGGGCATGGCTAAGAAAAGGACACTTGAACAGAGAAACGGAATCTTTACTGATGGCTGCACAGAACAATGCAATTAGGACAAACTACATTAAAGCTAAAATAGATAAAACCCAGTAAACAGTAAATGCAGACTCTGTGGACAAAGAGACGAAACAATAAATCATATAATAAGTGAATGTAGCAAACTACCCCAAAACGAGTATAAGAACAGACATGACTGTGTGAGGAAAGCAGTACACTGGGAACTGTGCAAACAATTGAATTTCGAATACGCAGACAAATAGTACAAACATAAGCCAGAAACAGTACTGGAACACGAAAAACACAAAATCCTCTGGGATATGGATATACAAACAGACAAACTCATACAAGCAAGGAGACCGGATGTTATAATAATCAACAAGAAGGAAAAATCTTGCAAAATAGTAGACTTCGCCGTTCCAGCAGACCACAGAGTGAAACTCAAAGAAACGGAAAAACGAAGTAAATACACGGAACTAGCCAGAGAACTGAAAGGAATATGGAGCATGAAGAAAGTCAGTATAATACCAATAATCGTAGGAGCATTAGGAACAATCCCAAAAAACCTGGAAAAAAGAATGGGAGAAATTGGAATTAAAGGGATCATTGGATCTATACAAAGGACAGCAATAATCAAAACAGCTACAATTTTAAGAAAAATCCTCGAATGCGGAAAACAACCCGCATATGCTACGAAGGGTCACAGGGAATCTAACGCAGCAAGAAAACAAAACTACCGAAAGAACACACCACAAACAAAGCAACAGAAAATGCAAGACACATCACTTAATAAGCTCCCCCCCCCCCCTCAATAAATTACAGTGGCCTCAACTGACACAACACAAAAATGATGAATCTAAGAACAGAAATAGCAAGAAACACCATCAGCTCAATCACCCCCCCCCCAAAAAAAAAATAATAATAATCAGCCCCCCCCCCCCCCCCCAAGAAAAAATAAATAAATGAATAAAAAATATTTTTTTTAAATAAAATAATAATAGTTTTAAAAAAATTTTTTTTAATTGTACCAGCCTAGGCTAACACCACACAAAATATTTGCATAGGGTCAAGGAGGATGAGAAGACCGGGGGGAGACAGCACAAACCAGACCTCCACTGGAAGTGCAGAGACTGCTGGGACCTCGGGGAGGCTTATTGCCACCCAAATCCCAGAGAAGACCAATGGTCCTTACCAGCGAGAAATCAATGGTAAGCGGCTGTTGTGATACTGCAAATTTATTTGCGGTGGCTATCGAAAAGAGGTGGAGAATACTGGAAATCTGGGGAGACTTGTTGTCACTCAAACTCCAGGGAATACCACCGGTTGTCGGCGAGCAATCACTGATGACCTGTGTGAGAACTCCTAGTGAGTAAATAATAATAACAATTCGGAAACCAACCCGCATAAGTTACGAATGGTAACATAGAAGTTACAATAGGAAGAAAACAAAACCACAGGAAAAAGACCCACAACACGAACTCATGAACTGCCTCCCCCCCCCCCCCAAATACCACGCAAACTAGTCGCGAAGGGTCAAGGAGGATGGGAAGACCAAGAAGGGAGAGCGCTAACCAGACTTTCACTGGAAGAGTGCCGAGAGCACTGAGATCGAAACTTGATCGTCTAGTCGATGCTTCTATCTATTCGGCCGTCAGTCAGAAGCCGTGAGTAAGGAAAATCTCAAGGTTTATATAAACACTGTCAATCGCCGAAGAGTACTCTATTTGTTTACACGAAGAGCTTCATACATATATGTATATAGATGTATACATATACCTGTACATATATACATATACATACATACATTTATATGCATATATTCATTTATATGTACATATAAGTATGTATATTTATATACATACGCTTATATAATATTCGTATATATTTATCAACATATATATATATATATATATATATATATACATCTGGACATATATAAATATATATATATATATATATGCACATAGATATATACATAGATAGATTTATGCGTATGTTTACATATGTGTATACAAACATATAGATAAACATATGAATATGTATATATATATATATATACATAGGTTTTTGTATATATATATATATATATATATATATATGTATATATATGTGTGTGTATGTATATATGTATATATACATGTGTATATATATGAATATATACCTATGCTTATTGAAATATATACATATAAATATGAATATATATACATATGTGTATGTGTATACACATGTACGTATGTATACACACATACATGTATATACATACATATATATATATATACATTAAAACTCATATACGCACACGCATTGACATAATCGCTGTAACATGCATATAATCACAAGGAGAGACAGTCATCTTATGACAAGCTTTGACAGATATTCAAACGCAAACATAACTGTCATATATTCGTGTACATATGCAAAGGCAAAGGGTCGCCGACATATGTGCACGCTTACCCTCCCGACCGACCTCTGTAGTGGCCGCCTGTCCACTCAGTAAATCACTTATGGACTCGATTCCTTATGGCGACCAAATGTTCAACGGATCAACTCCTTGTCATTCGCTCAAGATCCTTTTTACATTTTTGGCGTTTCTTGTTCTACTCCACGACCTTCGCTTCTCTACCATTTCAGTCTTCTACCGCTTTTTTTTTTCTTTCATGAAATTAACCATTCCTTTCTACTTATACTTCTTCTTCTACTTATTTTACTAACACTACTACTAATACCATTTTTAATGCTTCTTCTTCTCATCATTATTATTATTATTATTATTCCTCCTCTTCTTCTTCTTCTTCTTAATATTATTATTCTTATTATTATTATTATTCCTCTTGTTCTTCTTCTTCTTCTTCTTCTTCTCCTGTTCTTCCTCTTCTTCTTCTTCTCCTCCTTGTTTTCTGTGTATTCGTCTTCATGGTTATGATGATAACAATGATGACGAGAATGAGGATGGTCCGTCTGAAGATGTTGATCTTAATACCTATCTAACCCTCATTTTTCTTCTTCTTCTTCTTCTTTTACTTCTTCTTCTTCTTCTTCTATTTCTTCGTGCTCTTCTTCTTCTACTTTTTTTTCTTTTCGATGTTCTTCCTTTTTTCTAATGATGATGAAGTCATATATATATATATATATATATATATATATATATATATATATATATATGGCATAATCACGTTGACACACCGGTTCCTGTTAGATCACCGAAGTTAAGCAACGTTGGGCCTGTCCAGTACTAAATGGTTGACCATTTGGGAACACCAGGTGCTTATGTGGCCCGGAGAGGATATGGACACTACCAGGTTATATTATGCCCACAGAAAAGTTAGGACAGATATAGTATCTGTCTGACCACTCGAGGATGTCCCCAGACGTTATGGGAAAAACAACCACAACAACATATGTATATATATATATATATATATATATATATATATATATATATATATATATATATATATATATATATATATATATATATACATGTTTAAAACCGGAAGGTGGAGTAAGGAAGAAAAAAAAATAAATGACAAGAGACGGTAACTCTCGGATCAATTCATTTATATTTCAAAATTTGAATATAAAGACAGTAAATTGTAAAATTGGTGGGCTTACGGTTAAATATTTAAAGGTCCAGAATGGTAGAGACTTTATTCATTTCGAGAGTAACAACCTCTCATTTTCAAAAATAAAACAAAAGTTGGACTGGCTGTGTCAGTTGAAGTGAGCCAAGTGGACGCTGCTATTCAAAAAGATAGAAGCATGAGATTCACACAAAGAGAGAAAAGTCCTGCAGAACATGCAATAGTGAAGATAGGTAATAGATTACTAAGATTAATTAATTTTGTTAATCTTAAATAATAATATTTGGATTTAATTTATTTTGTTGTTCTTCTTTTTTTAGTATTATTATTTGTTTTTTTAATTTATTATTTACTTTTTCTTTATTATTATTATTTTTTATATTAAATATTTAATATTATGCTAAGTGTTGCAATTGTAAATATAGGTTCGAATAGTCAGGTAAAGATTAAGGGAGATAATTAGGGGTCAGCATAAAATAGTCAAAGGGGGATAATTATGTAAAGTAAAATAATGCATGGTCAGATAGATAGAATTATTGTATCTTAATCCTTCATTTGTTCACTTATACTCAACCTAGGGTGTGGGAATAAGAGGTTGTTAGAAGAGAAAGAAAGGGAAAAGGGTTTATATATAATTACAAAGGAGTATTTATTATTGCATAGTGGACGAATTAGAGCATAGTAAACAAAACTAATTAAGTGTAAGTACAATATATGGGAATTAAGTCTAAATGGTGTGGAATGGTATGAATAGGAAATTGTAGGAGTTGTTGGGAACAGTATTGACCAGAAAGGTATATGAGGAAATAAACGTAGGGGAAGATGGGGGTCGGTTAAGAGGAAGGATATAAAAAAAGGGTGCTTGAATGAAAGGGTATAAGGAGAACAAGGAAAGTGAGAGTGTGGAGATCTAGATGGGTTAGGTGGATAGGTAGTTGAGATCATTGAGATCGAGTAGAGACAAAGGAGCAAGGAGTATAAATCATGGTCTCAGGTGAGTAGAGTTGGAATGATCTAGGAAGAGGAGTGGGTTTAAAGAATGAAGAGGGAACAAAGCTCGGATCTGCTATTTAAAAAGGGTCTATGTTTAGAGATAAAAATTGCTTCTGATATACTTATCTAACTGATGCAAGGATACGGACATCGATAATGGGTTGTGTGTTGTCACATAATAAGATGTGTTTATAGAAAGACGAAATGCGAGTGTATAAGTGTTCCTTGATGCGTTGGTGCAGAGGTCTAACAGTGCTATATATATATATATATATACAGAGGCATATATATGTGTATTTGTATAGGAAGCATGTTTTCATTCAGGCAAATGTTATTAAATAACACGGATTCATAATGATCTTTTCATTAGTTTGCGATATATATATATATATATATATATATATATATATATATAAATACATACACATACCCAACTGTATATATATATATATATATATATATATATATATATATATATATATATATATATATATATATATATATATATATATATATATAACATAGTTCACCCCAAACAAGGCAGGCCGCCACTGTAAACGTAAGGGACTACTGAGAAAAAGGGTGAGTTTTTTATGGGGGGTCAACCTAAATTGGGAGCTGTGCAGCGAGATGTCTGTTTACATTAGTTTTACATGTCTGCATGTCAGTACGGTCAGGAAAACAGGAAGCAGGGAGGGAGTTCGAGAGTCCAGCAGCACGAGGAAAGAAGCTTTTGGAGTAGAAGGCTCTTCGGCATCTGGGGACCTCCACAGTGAATGGATGGGATTTGGCAGATTGTCGGAGTGGTCTAGTGAATTTACGTCGTGAGGGTACCAGAGCAGCAAGTTCATTAGAGCACAATCCATTGAAGTACTTGTAAAACAGGCACAAGGAAGCAACATTGCGACAGTGGGACAGGGGCTGGAGCTTGGTGGATAGTGAGCGACCTTTTAAGTTGGCAACTCTTTTTTGGACCTTGTCAAGGAGGAAGACACTAGTGGCTGATGCACCAGCCCATATGTTGCAACAATACTCCATGCATGGGCGGATGGTGGTTTTGTAGAGATATGGGATAATGTCCGGTGTGAGAAGTTTACTAGCACGGTAGAGGGAGCCCACCTTCTTTGCAGCAGTCCTGGCAATGTCTTTGTTCCATATCATGTTTCTGTGAAAGTTAGGCCGAGGATTTTGAATGATGAACTCTTAGGTAGGGTGTTATTTGCCATGACAATCGGTGGTTGAAAAGGTTTCTTGTAGTTATTGAAGGAAAGTAGCTTCGTCTTCGCGGCATTAAAAGTTACCATCCCTTTTTTACCCCAATCCACTACAGACTGGAGGTCATTTTCTAAGGATTCAGCCATTGCCTCGGATATGTGCGCGTCGGTTTTGCCCACATGACGAGAGTAGAGAGTGGTGTCGTCAGCAAATATTCCTCTCTCAGTCTCAATTACATCAGGGAGGTCATTTATGAAAATTAGGAACAGTAGAGGTCCTAGGATGGATCCTTGGGGTACACCAGCAGTTATGTCATGTTGCTTAGATGAACGGCCATCGAGGACAACCTGGATCTTTTTTTTTGTTAGGAAGGATTTAATTATATTAAATATTTGTCCAGTAATACCATATGAGTGCAGTTTTAGGAGAAGCCCTTCATGCCAGACCTTGTCAAAGGCCTTGGATATATCAAGCACTACCGCCCTAGCTTCACCTGCTTTGTCCAGTGTATGATATATGCGTTCAGCGATGACCGTTAGAATATCTGCGGTAGATCGTACTTGTCTAAATCCGTATTGATGATGAGAAAGAAGTTTAGCATTAACTAGGTGCCGGGCTATAGCAAGATTGATTAATGCTTCAAATATTTTAGCACAGATCGGGCGTAGACTCATTGGACGGTAGTTTAGAGGATCAGTTCTATCTCCAGAATTCTTGAAGACTGGTATCATAGAGGCAATTTTCCAACTATCAGGGAAACAAGATTCAGCAAGGCATTTGTTGTATAGTTTGGAGAGGACAGGGACCAGCTCAGCAGAGCATTTCTTTATTATTGCTGGTATAAGGGCAGACTCACAGGCTTTCTGATGACTTTGACCTGAGATGGGGTTATGACCAGGTTCTCAATTGTGGCTTCAGTCCGAAATAGGAATTTAGAGAGGGGGTAGTTTGCTGAGTCCAAAGTGGAGTTTTAGGCGAAACGTTTGACCAGTAGTTCAGCCTTATCAGTTGCCGTGCAAACATTGATCCCTGAGTTATTCAAAATCAGCCTGCTCATAGTTTCTCGTCGTTTTGAGCAACGGCTCAAGAGAAAGAGAGAGAGAGTTGATGTTATATATATATATATATATATATATATATATATATATATATATATGTGTGTGTGTGTGTGTGTGTGTATATATATATATTTGTGCGTGTGTATGTGTAGTACAAAAGATCAGAAAAACATCGGGCACTATCGGTTTCAAACCTTAGCAAAGGAACCTACAATAAACCTATTTACCGAACTCTCTTCAACCTCTGTTTATGTCTGTCTCTCCGAGAAATGGCGCCTCGTGCGTTGTGTAACTCTTTGACGATATTTTCATCCTCTTCTTTATTTTAATTTTAACTATATTTACTAATTCGGCATCTCTACTTGCAAATTCTGCGGATATTTTCTGTCGCGAGCTAGTAAAAAAATGACTTATTCTCTCTTTTTAGTTTTAAATGTTTAGGAATAAATACCTTTAAGTTTATAGTTGCGTTTTATAATAATCACTAGAAGAATACCCGTCCCAGAACGGGTAAAATCAATTCAACGAACGGAACAGTTTTGCACCACTTTTATGTACCTTCACGAAGATCAAAATCAAAATATAATTATACTAAAAATTATGTCTAGAATGTAAGGCTTAAGCTTAAAGGGTCTTAAGAAGAAATTTAAATTCAGTGAATCTTGCTTAATTGGTGTCTAATGACTATGGATCAAATTTAATGCAAATCGGAAATATTTAAATTTTTAAATGGGAGGTTCTGCTCATACGATACCCATCTAAAAATCCTTTCAAATTACTACAAAGAAACTGAAATTTGGTGAATATTTATTAATTGATGTCTCATACCTATTGTTAAAATTTCACAAAAATCGAAGTTATCTGATTTTTTATGAGAGGCTTCTATCCCCTCATTGCCACCTTTGCATCAAACTAGATTAAAGTAAATATAGCATATATTACCCACCCTTACGTCTATTAGTTGTGTTCCAAAATTCATAATAAATGGTTATTTAGTTTAGAAGTTAATCCAATACATAAAAATATATAAACATATACACATTTTATTATTATTGTTATTTGTACTCACTTGAAGTTCTCACACAGATCATCGTCAGTGATTGCTCACTGACAACAACCAGTGGTATTTCCTGGAGTCTGAGTGACAACAAGCCTCCCTAGATTTCCAGTATTCTTCACCTCTTTTCGATAACAATGCGGTATCGCAACAGCCCCTTACCATTGATTTCTCGCTGGTAAGGACCATTGGTCTTCTCTGGAATTTGGGTGGCAATAAGCCCCCAAGGTCCCAGCATTCGCCGCACTTTTCCAGTGCTCGTTTTCTCATCTTCCTCGACCCTCTACAAATATTTTGTCTGGTGTCAGCCTAGGCCGGCACCATTTTTTTTTTTTTTTTTTGATTAATTTATTTTTAATTTTTTTAATTTTGTTGTTGTTATTATCATTATTATTATTATTATTAGTAGTAGTAGTAGTAGTAGTAGTAGTAGTAGTAGTAGTAGTAGTAGTAGTAGTAGTAGTAGTAAGCGGGGTTTTTTTCTAGCTGCAGAATACGCACAAACATGGCTGAATGTCCCCCAAGCCTTACGCTCTTGAGCTAAGGTGTTCGCTTGGTTTATGTGCATATTGATCCATTCACAAACGTTGTCTATCCATCTTTTCTTTTGTCTACCTTTCGACCGGCTTCCTTGTATTATGCCTTCAACGCATATTTTGCATAGACCCACACTGGAACGCTTAATGTAGCCAAATGATGTGAAGATTTTACATTTGATGACAAAGGACATTGATGAGATGACAGTGAGTTTTTTGCAAATCTGCGATACTGATGTAATCAGATAGTTGATGATCAATAATGAAGCGCATGATGTGGTCTTAGAAAGTTTCTACTTTCTGACGTAATTTTACAGCCCAGTTGACACATTCAAGTCCGTATAAGACTACAGGAAGGACACATATGTTATAGATTTTCGCTTTGATTTTTATATGGTATGCGTTTAGAAGTTAGGGCGGTTTTGTTTCTCGTGAAAGCGGCCCAACCTAAGCCGAATCTGTGATTTACAGCTGTTTACCCGTCATTAGATGAAAACAGCTTGTGTCCAAGGAAAACGAACTCTGTAGCTTGTTCGATTTGTTGGCCGTTGATCTTGATGTTAAGAGGAGTTTGTTTTTCATCAGTGGCTATGAAACGATACTGATATCAAGGGGACCACCTCTAGACCCTCACTATGTTACCAGGAGGGCGCATCAGCAACCCCGGACTGTTGTGACAGCAATGAGAAGTGATTCATGCCAGCAGCCTCGGACTGGCATAAAACGTGCGACAAGATGAAAATGCAACTCACAGTGTATTCATATTTGCACATATAACCCAAGAACTATAAACGATCTCAATGCTGGTGCCCTTGAACCATGCTACATGAGATCTGTGATATTAACTGGGATATCATTGGTCTGTCAGAAACAAAAATTAACGAATTCAGGATATAAACATACCTAATTTTATATAAATAGAGATTGTATGTACATGCACTTACGATTCATATGTTTAATGCTGTCATGATAATTCATTTCAATGTAGAATTATTTACTCACTAGGAGTTTTCACACGAGTAATTATCAGTGATTGCTCACAGTCAATAACACAAGGAGTTCCTTCCAGTCTGAGCTACCTCAAGTCTTCCCAGATTCTCAGTATTCTCCGTGTCTTTCGATAAGCATTGCGAAGAAGTTTGCATTATCCTAACAGCCGTTTATCATGATTTTTAGCTGATAACAATCGTTAGCCGTCTCTCTCTCCCTCTCTCTCTCTCTCTCTCTCCCCCCCTCTCTCTCTCTCTCTCTCTCTCTCTCTCCTCTGTCCTTTTATCCTCCTTGACACTTTACGATCATTTTGTGTTGTATCAAACGAGTCTTATAACATCACATTTGGGGAGGAGTGCGGTCTTGAATTCCTGTAACGTTCTTTCTATATTTTGTGTTCTATTTCTACTTAACTGGGTGTTACCAGATTACGTTGGTTGGTTTCCGCACTCAAAGATTTTTTTTTAATATTTCATCTGTTTTCATCAGTGTCGTGTGTTTTATGGTGTTTATCCTTCCTTTGATTCCAATTTCTCTTTTTAGTCTTTTCATATTCCAGGTTTATTTTTATTCGGAAGTGTTCCTAGTGTTCTTATAACTATTGGCATTCCTGCAATTATCTTCCATATTCCTTTCAGCTCCTTGGCAAGCTTCCTATATTTGTTTAGCCTTTCTAACTCCTTGATCGTCACTCCGTGAAGAAAAGAAAAAACAACAGTAGAAGAAGGAACGAAGAGAAAAGAAAATGGGGCAAGTAAAAAGACTACCATATAAAAGATTGAAATAAGTGATTCTAAAAATCGACTACGCAATCTAGTGGGGGATAATCTATTTTGTTCTCTGCAGTCTCTTTCTCACAGAAGAGACCTGGTTAGTCTCTCGCTACCTTATCGTTATTTCCATGGAAAGGGGATCGACTGAGCTCTAATCTCTGGGCCATCCGTGTAAGACTTCAACCACAAGAACTAGTCACTATAACCACCTTTTTATTTATTTCCCAGTGTGTATAACGGCAAACGAAATTTCCATGAAAAGAGTTTCTTTCCAAGAAGTGCACATCTGTGGAACACGTTAACACAATATCTATTTCCTGTGGACTACAACATAGTCATCTTTAATTCCAAATGTTAATAAACACCTGTCATTAGCCATCCACATAAGTAATACAAGTTTGTTTATTCCATTCATTATTTTCAATCCTCTCATAATGTACTTCATCATTAAACTGGCAACCTATCCATCCTATTAACCATTATCCTCGAGTGGCTTTCAGCCTTCATAAGTGTAAACTCAGCCGTCTAGTTGATAAGCAACTTGACCACGAGACTGGCGTCGTTGGTAAATGATATCTACAAAAATGTTATACAAACATTGATCGCTACTTGACAGTGCTCCATTTGTTTTAAATAAACAAATAGAGCACTGTCAAAAAGTGAAGAAGAAATAGAAGCAATAAAATTGTGGCCAATGTTATAAATTATATACAGACTGATAGCTGATAGTAACTTTAAAGTTCCAACCTACCCACACATCTGACATTACACCGGGTTCCATGCATACGGAAGGCATAATTGATGTAACCGTCCCAAATGACTATGGCCTCAATAGAGCCGAACGGGAAAAAATAACAAAATACCAAGACCTCAAAAATGATTTTAAAATAACATGGTCTCTCGATGAAATAAACATCATACCGGTTGTAAACAATCAGACAATCTCTTGTTGATTTTTTTTTATTTCTGTGTCTAATTGTTTCGCCTGTCTTTTTCATACATGCATATACACACACACACATTTTCATGTACACACACAACCTCACACCTCGACGAAATAAACATCATACCGGTTGTAGTGGGGGCAACTGGTCCAGTGAAAAAAAATCTAAGAAAATACTTAGAAACAATCCCCGGGAAGACCAAACTGTAGGGAAGTACAGATAGCATCCCTAAAAGGAAAAACATCTATCCTTAAGAGAGCCCTCAGATATAAATTTTACTCATAGGGAAATCAAGTGTTATCTCTTTAGATGAACTAAATCAAAATGATAAAAAAAGGTTCCATGCATACGGAAGGCAATCGTCAGATGATGCTTTTGATCTAATTCAGTTATTATTTCTATTGTTTCAGAATGATTATTTAAACGCAACGATTTAGAAAGCTCTACATGTCAGGGGTGATGTTATTTTTTTTTATTTCTTGCTCGAATAAAAATAATCTTTATTAAAGATTGCCTCCCGCCAGTATAAAATTCAGTGTCTGTGGAAAACGCTGTCATCAGATTTTTTCATTTTAGTATATTTATTGTACTCTTCTATTTTACTCTCTCTCTCCCTCCCCCTCTCTCTCACTCTCTCTCTCTCTCTCTCTCTCTCTCTATATATATATATATATATATATATATATATATATATACATATATATATATATTAGTACTTCATGTATCCACATAAAATATTATAAGGAGATATAATTTTTTATGTGTCAGTTTTCAGTATTTACTTCAACAGTGCTCGATACGTAAGTAGAGCTAGGTAGTAAGCAATGAAAATATATATGGCAATCAAGCTACACAGAGGCTCCCGTGTTTCATCCCCGGGGGGAATCGTCAGGCATTTAGCCTGACGATTCCCCCCGGGGATGAAACACGGGAGCCTCTGTGTAGCTTGATTGCCATATATATTTTCATTGCTTATATATATATATATATATATATATATATATATATATATATATATATATATATATATATATATATATAGGCTGATTCATAAGTCACTTAGCTATTTATTTTTGAAATTCTAAAGTTAACAAATACGGTAATACAAAACAGAAAGTTTATTCAACAAATTCATTCATGGGAGTTTTCAATTACAGCAAATTTTCAAAATGTCCACCTTCGTTCTGCATGCATAGCTCCATTCCCTTTTGCAATTAATTTACGACTCTTTTTAGCATATTTGATTGATTGAGTGTTGTGCGAAGGAGGATTTCTGTTCACATCACGTTTCCATTGCCTTTCAACAAGTGTGGGAGATTCATCAAATTTGGCTTATGAATAACAATAGAAATTCGCTCTTCAATTGTAAATGACATACTGCCTGAAAAAAAGCACATATGATGATTTACACAAATTTAAATAAATAAAAATAAATACATATAGAAACAAATATATAAAGGAACAAATTTAAAATAACAAATAGCAGTAATTAGAGAGTAAGATAACAATTATCAAAAGTTCATAGTATGTTTGTGCTTCATATGGTAATGATTTTAAATAGCTAAGTGACTTATGAATCACCCTGTATATATATATACTTTCTCTCACACTCTTTCACTTTCTTTTTTCTCTCTCTCTCTCTCTCCCTTCCCATCTTTTACATATTTACATTTATCGCACTCTCTCTCTCTCTCTCTCCCCTCTCTCTCTCTCTTTCTCTGTTCCCATCTTTTATATATCTACATTTATCGAACTCTCTCTCTTTCTCCTTCTCTCTCTCCATCTTCTTTCTATTTCTCTCTCTCTCTCTCTCACTCTTACCTCTCTCATATATTATATATTTACATTTATCGTGCTTGCTCTCTCTCTTTCTCTCTCTCTCTCTCTCTCTCTCTCTCTCTCTCTCTCTCTCTCTGTCTCTCTCTGTTCTCATTTTTTATATATTTACATTTATCGAACTCTCTCTCTCTCTTTCTCCTTCTCTCTCTCTCTCCATCTTCTCTCTATTTCTCTCTCTCTCACTCTTACCTCTCTCATATATTATATATTTACATTTATTGTGCTTGCTCTCTCTCTCTCTCTCTCTCTCTCTCTCTCTCTCTCTGTTCTCATTTTTTATATATTTACATTTATCGAACTCTCTCTCTCTCTTTCTCTTTCTCTCTCTCTCTCCATCTTCTCTCTATTTCTCTCTCCCACTCTCTTACCTTTCTCATATATTATATATTCACATTTATTGTGCTTGCTCTCTCTCTCTCTCTCTTTCTCTCTCTCTCTCTCTCTCTCTCTCTCTCTCTCTCTCTGTTCTCATCTTTTATATATTTACATTTATCGAACTCTCTCTCTCTTTCTCTTTCTCTCTCTCTCTCCATCTTCTCTCTATTTCTCTCGCCCACTCTCTTACCTTTCTCATATATCATATATTCACATTTATCGTGTTCTCTCTCTCTCTCTCTCTCTTTCTCTCTCTCTCTCTCTCTCTCTCTGTTCTCATTTTTTATATATTTACATTTATCGAACTCTCTCTCTCTCTCTCTCTTTCTCCTTCTCTCTTTCTCTCCATCTTCTCTCTATTTCTCTCTCCCACTCTCTTACCTTTCTAATATATTATATATTCACATTTATCGTGTTCTCTCTCTCTCTCTCTCTCTCTCTCTCTCTCTCTCTCTCTCTCTCTCTCTCTCTCTCTCCTCTCTCTCTCTCTCTCTCTCTGCTCCCATCTTTTATATATTTACATTTATTATACACTCTCCCCCTTTCTATTTCCCAATTAATATGTTGGCCCGACCTGTTGTTCTTTTTCTTCGTCTTACATGTTTATGTCATGTTCATGCTAACCGGCACACCATCCCTCTCTAATTTACCTCATTTCTGTTCTTGTGTTTTAACCCTTTTCCGGTCCATTTCATACATACAAAAAGAAGGAAACAAGTCTCACAAATATACACATCAAAGTAAATAAAGAAAAAACCACACATAGCTAAGCACACACACTCACTTAACCATGCACACATAGTCCTGCAGAACAAGGTAACCGAGCATATTTACTTATACTATAGTCGCTTATTCCTTTCCATCCGGACGCAAATCCACTACCCCCGGTCCTTCCCGACAGTTTGTCGACCCCGCCACCCAACAATACAACCTATCTATCCTCGCCCATCCACCCATTTCAATTTGTACAGCTCATTAAAAGACACAGATAATATCTTCAAGTGAACCAACGGAAAATACAGATCATATATTTTTTTTGTCCTCGTTGTTTGTGGAATATTGGCGCGCTATGGTGCCGACCTCACCGATTGGTTCAAGTCTTGGCCAATTAAGAAACTCTTATGACAGACAAACACGCGCAACACACATACACACTATACATAGACATACACACACATATAACGAGGTCTGTCTAAAAAGTATCCGACCTTAGGCCAGAAAAATATTTCAAACACGCGACGGAGTTGGAAACCTTAACCCCCTTCAAAGTAGGCCCCTTGTGCTTGCACACACTTTGCCCACCGATCCATCCACTGCCGGAAACATCTCTAGAAGTCTTCTTTTGAAATGGTGTTCATCTTCGCCGTCGCGTTATACATTATCTCTTTCTTCGCACCCTCTCGACAACAGCTGCATTCTGAGTAGTTTGGGGCCTGCAAGAACGCTGGTCACTCTCCGCTGATGTGCGGCCATTTTTTAATCGGTTGAAGCACTCCTTAATTTGTGCTACTCATCGCATATTCTCCAAACACCGGCTGAAAATAATTACAACATCAGTACCGTCGGTTTCAAGTTTGGAATGGGTCCGACCTCTCGACTCTCTTCAGCTTTGTTGTTACTTTGGGAGAAAAAAAGATTGAGGTTCTCGTGTATATTCACGGAGGTGGGGGGGGGGTGCTATTAGTTTTTTTGGTTTAATTAATTACCTACTATTTTATTTATTAAGATGAGATATGTGAGATTAGAAAGTTTTTAAAGAGCATTTTTTAATCTCACATATCTCACTTTAATATATAAAATAGAAATAAATTTATTAAACCTTTTTAAAATATCTGCCCCTCCGCCTCCCCCCCCCTCGTGAATATACACGAGACCCTCCATCTTTTTGAAACGACGGTACTGATGTTGTAATGATTTTCTGTCCTGAATAAAAAATAAATATTTAGACTCTTAACTTTGAATCTCTCAATTAATTAATCGAGCACTCTCCTGTGACTTTTCCCACCCTCTTACAAAGGAAGATGAACGAAACAAATATTTATATATATATATATATATATATATATATATATATGGTTTTATTTATATTTATATATATATATATATATATATATATATATATATATATATATATATATATATATATATATATATATATAAATAAAACCATATATATATATATATATGGTTTTATTTATTTATATATATATATATATATATATATATACAGGTGCATATATATATATGGTTTTTATATATATGGTTCATATATATGGTTCTTTCCAAATATGATCTAAGGTTAAGATCGGATTTTAACTCTGCCTGATGAGATCTCAGTTTATAATAGCTGTTGATCGATAACATGGACATGCCAGTGTCGCAGATTTTGTACATGTCTGTGTAAATAAAAATTATCATATATATATATATATATATATATATATATATATATATATATATATATTACAATAAACATAGTTTGAGTATCCGACAATTGTTTCAGAACCTCTTCGACTCCTCCTCAGGGGTATACTGATGAACACAGATTAGATCTGCCAATACACAAATATATATATAAAAAAAAAACAGACAAATTTCATTTTAAAATTTTCAGACGAGAAACTCCTTTACACAAGATGACATCTTTACACCTACCTATCGACGCTTAAGAAATTCGGTCAGCTCAAACTATAAACAGGACTGGCTAGAATCGGTCCGTCTCCCCTTCCTTATCTATATGCACACACACCCAGACATACCCACACTCACACATACACACACCCACGCTTATACACAGACACTCATACACTCATACACACATACACACCTATATACATATATAAATAAAAACATATATACATATATATACAGGGTGGGCAAAAATAAGGGTCCTATTTTTAAAAATTCATAACTTTTTTATTTATTGATTTTTTTAAAAATTTTTTTAGAATAAGTAAAGGACCCCTTCCGAAGCAAGCATGAGCCGTATTAGCCCTAAGGAACGTACCCTCATTTAGAAAACATTATTTTTGCTTAAAAAACTCAAAACAGTGTAAAAAACAATACTTTAGTTTTTGTAAGTTTTAAGAAGTGTTTTTCGGCTAAAATTTGTTTTGTTTATTTCAAAAAATCTCGGAAGGGTCAGTCTACACACACATAAAGTTTGGTGAGTTTAACTTTTATTTTGTGGAAGTTATTCAAATTCAAGTTATTCAAATTTAAAGATAGGACCCTTATTTTGGCCCACCCTGTATATATATATATATATATATATATATATATATATATATATATATATATATATATATATATATATATATATATATACATGTGTATATATTTTGCGTAATGTTTTAAGGGATTTTAATTCTCTTTTTTCTTTTTCCTGTTATTTTAGTTTTCTTATTAATCATAATCTTTATAAGCTGCAAAATAGAGTGTTATATACATTAAGACAATCGTTATTTATTATTTAATTAAAATTTTTAATAAATATCAATCATATTTACCAGCGAACTAAGTTGATCCAACAATAATATTATTCCCCTAATTATTTGAGAATTAGAAACCAAGTTTTTAATATCCACTAGTTATTATTTTTATCTAGTTTTTTTTTATGATAATCTACTTAATACTTTAGTATTTGTAATGATTTTGCGTTATTTTATAAAGGAATTGAATTTTTTATTTTGTTTTAGATTAATTATATTCTATCTTTGAAATGATCTATTTATTACAATCAAAATTTTTATTTTAATAAATATCTCTGCATCTAACACCTTGGTTTTTGAAGGCATTTTGCCTATTTCTTTAAGATTCTTTAAAATTTAAAAGATGCTTAAAAAAATGAACTTTCCAAAATTTATACCTACCAGCGACCATGCGCGATTTAAGTTCAATTTAAAAGAGACATTTACACTGTTAGTCCACACAACATCGGACGTCAATTCTACAAGACCAGGAAGGATTGTTACGAAAAGAAAATAAGGTTGTTACTTTTTATTTGTCTAAAGCTTTGGCGAAGCTTGTTATATCAAGCGAAATTATAAGATAAAAAAAGTCAAGATGAAGAAGAAAAATCCATGTTGTTTTGATTTTTGATTTTGATTTTAATTTTTAAAAATATCTGCATCTAACATGGTTTTTTGAAGGCATTTTGCCTCTTTATACATATATATATATATATATATATATATATATATATATATATATATATATATATATAATTGTGTTATTATATCTAGACATAAGACCACAGTCCACAGACACCATCGGCGCATATCCGCCTTTCACCGCAGTGTTCATGTTCTGTAACAGCTGTACATTTAAACGTGTACGGCATGTTGACTCACGTGGCAAAGCATCCGTCTTGCATCAAAGTTGCTTGGGTTTCGAGTCTTCAGTTCGGATGTGTCCAACTGGATAGATCAAAAGTGGGTAAACATCGAGTCTAGGAGTTAATCTCTTGGCTGTCATGGTATGTGGAGGCTGCAATATATATATATATATATATATATATATATATATATATATATATATATATAATAAGGAGAGGTAGTTGGCTTGATGCATCGTGTGTAATACGTATATAGAGGAGTATGAGAAGGCTATCACAATGCAAGAAATAGAAATATGTCAATGTTGAGAAGTAAGACAAAAACAAGTGATTTTAATTAATATATTGTTTCAAAATATATATTTTAATAATATTTTTTCCTATATAGCAAATCTTACTTGATTAGGCAAAACTTCAACACTGTGATGTAATGTGTGTGATCGTGTTCCATAATATATTTCGAGGAAGACCTCTTTGTCAAATGGTGGGTGTTTAAAATCTCAAAATAAAAATATATATATAATATACACATATATATATATATATATATATATATATATATATATATATATATTAATATTTTTATTTATACGGACATGTACAAACGCGACACTGACATGACGATGTAGTAATTAAAACCTAAGCGAAAAATCTGTCTTTTCTTTAGTTGTTTATATATATATATATATATATATATATATATATATATATATATATATATATATATATATATATATATATATATATATATATATAATTAACTTGTTACAAATATCCAGGGGGTATAAATCCGAAGGAAGTTGAAACCGGGTTTATGAGAGTGCTCAATGAAAATTCAGAGCAAAATATATTTTTTGTTGGTGATTTTATTATTCCATTAATTGCGACAAAATATATGCTGTTTCATTAGCGCCCATAATGAACGCCAACTTTTCAAGCGACAATGGAATCCAAATGCCTAAGATTTTAAATTCAACCCCAACCGGAAATTGAAGATGCATAAGAGGGAGGGGGACGGAGATGGGCTCAGCCTATAGCGAGGACATGAAAGGGGGGGGGGGAGACCCCAACAAGTGATATTTCAGAAAGTTAAGTGGGGTGATCTCTAGTGTCTGGGCCATCGTAACCTCAATTCCAACCAGGGCGGGGGCAGGGTGGGTTTAATTTAATAATGAGAATAGAATTATAATTATAAAGTTATAACTGTCATTTCTGTTGTAATAGGTGATTATCGTGTAGATAAAAATGTTTGATAATTTTAATTTAGGGTATTAATTGCTACTTTTTCATTCTATTTTAATATAATTATTTATGGCTTGTATAATGAGCTCAGTAACGGTAGTGAATTTTGTTGTGATAATATTTTTTAATTGTGATTATATTATACTAAAATTAATACTAGTGAAATTATTATATAAAAGAAGTTTAATGGTGTTACTATTCTTAGTATTAATAAAAACAATTCTAATAACAATAATAATAATAATAATAATAATAATAATAATAATAATAATAATAAT
>OY744550.1:51419165-51511665 GCA_963556195.1 Sepiola atlantica
AATCCGGGGTGAAGAATTATTATTAACAACCAGATTGGTAGTTTTAGTTTTATTATAATAGATAATTATTTTAACTTTTTTGTTTGGGTCGGTGGGAAGTACGTTTTTATCTATAATGTTTTTGAGGACCTGTTCGTATACATTGGGTCGACTGTTACGACGCTATCCAGAAAATTAACTATGCATAACGACTCCGCCATAACCCAGCACCTCTATAAAAAGCATTCCTGCCCCCGTTTGCATATCCGTAAACTTCTAGTAGATAACACAAAAATCATCGCACAAAATACTAATACACTTAAACTCCACATACTCGAAGCCCTATACATTAAAACAGCAAAAAACAGCTATTAACAAGATTAACTATACTATTAGTACTAATATACTCAAATGCCTATGAATATAAATTTACATAAAACACAGTTCTTTATTTTCCCGCCTAAATAGAATATATATTCACTCCTAGGTCTATGCCTGGTTAACATTACTCCACTGACGATGGACATGGAAGGGTCCGAAAGCGCTTTGGGAAGCTTTGACAATTTCATCAGCCAGTTTCCGTCTGAATCTAAGAACCTAATCAGAAAAACGGAAAGGATCATAGAAAAAATATCCAGACACAAGATGTCCGTTATTTTTAATGATACTTGTATATATATATATATATATATATATATATATATATATATATATATATATATATATATATATATATATATATATATATATTAACTTATAGATAAAATAGTTATAAAGAAATAAATAAAACGTCCATAACAAAATAAGAGGGCAGTTCGTATCTAAGGGAGGTAACTCCTAATGCTCGAGGCGAGACAAAAATACCAGCAATTTATCGCTAAAAGACAATAACAACAACATAAAAACAGCAACGTTATATATATATATATATATATATATATATATATATATATATATATATATATATATATATATATATGTATATATATATATATATATGATTCCTTTTAATTCATTTATTTATTTATTTATAAAACAAATTTATTGTATACAGATTTTTTATAATTAATTCACAAATTAATTTTTTGCATGCACAAAAGTTAGACATGGACGTGCGTTTCTGGCTATAAGCCGTCATCAGCATACCTGACCGGGCATGGATCGAATCTTCGATGTTAATATATGTAGACAAGCGTTCTAACAACTACACACCACAATGACTTGCCCAGTTGTGCAGGACTTCTTATCGCCTATCGTGTTACATAGATTATTTGTCATTGTTTTTGTTTTTTTTTGGGGGGGGGGGGCGATAGCGACCGGTGTTTTTTTACGGTGCGTTCCTAGTTTTCGTTACCCTGAGCGTTTTGTTTTTATTATTTTAAGAATATGCAAATGAGCGCAGTTTTACATTTTTAATTCGCCCTTAATCGAAAGAGTCATCAATTGTATATATAGATTTGTTTTTATTAATTAATTTATTTTAAACCGAGCGTTTCTGGTTATAAGCCGTCATCGGAATGCCTCACCGGGCAGGGATCGAACATTCGATGTCAATATTCGTAGTCTAGCGTTCTAACCGCCAGACCACAATGACCTGCCCATTTGTGTACGACTTCTAATCGCCTATAGTATTACGTAGATTATAACTATAATTATATTATATAGGATAATATATTGAAATAATATACGAAACTTTTTTCAAATATCTGTACGTGTGTGTTATTTTTCTTTAAATCAATCATACCGAGGAAGTCTTGAAATAAAGACGAAACGTTGATGAATACATAAATACATATTTTTTGGTATTCATTTTCTTATTTTCCAGGAAAGATTGTTACGAAAAAAATCAGGTTAATACCTTTTATTTGTCTAAAGCTCTGACGAGGCCTGTTATATCAGGCGAAATTATTAGATAAAAAAGTAAAGATAAAAAAGAAAAAAAAATATTTTGATTTTTGATTTTGATCTTAATAAAAAAAAATATCTGCATCTAACACATGGTTTGTTGAAGGTATTTTGCCTCTTTCTTTAAGTTTAAACTTTTAAAGATGCTTAAAAAATGAACTTTCCCAAATGTATATATATATATATATATATATATATATATATATATACATTTATATATATATATATATATATATATATATATATATATATATATATATATATATATATATATATATATTTAGGCAGCAAGTCATTATCTAAGCAAGCATTGTTGAACATCACGGAACTTTCGCGTTAGTATATTTTCCTCGTGAGGTTCTCAAACCGTCAAGCCATCTTTCTGGTTTCAGGTGGCAATCCGTATAGTACTTGACCGATAGTATTTAATTCGGCCATTTTCTCGAGCGCTTTCGACTTTCGTAGTCGTCTTCAAGATTAGGTTTTTTTTTGTTTTGGTTTTTTTAAGTCTTCTTATTTAAATTTTTTTAAAAAACCCTGTTGTTGCAACTCATATTGAGTCGTTTACCATTGATTTCTTGCTAGCAACGACCGTTTAAATTCCCTGGAATTTGAGTGACAATAAACCTCCCTAAAGTTTCAGTATTTCCCGAACTTTTATTGTGGGTTGTCTCGTTGATGCTCTCCCCCATCCGTATTTCCATCCTGCTTGACCGCTCACAACTATTTTCTGTTGCACAACCCGAGACTGATGCCACAACATGCAAGTGTGTCTTCTTCTTGGGGGGGGGGGGGGGGTATTGGATTACTCGGTTTGTCTGATGCCCTTTCTATGCTTTTGTTTTATTTCTGTTTCAAATTACGTTTCTCTGTTTAGGTGTCCTTTTCGTTGGCATGCCCTTGTGGGTCTTTTTTGCCATTCTTTACTATTATTATTATTATTATTATTATTATTATTATTATTATTATTATTATTATTATTATTATTATTATTATTATTATTATTATTTATTTATTTTATTTTATTTTTTAATTATCATTATTTTTTATTATTATTATTTTTTTTTAATTATTATTATTTTTTATTATTATTATTATTATTATTATTATTATTATTATTATTATTATTATTATTATTATTATTATATTATCATTATTATTATTATTTTTATTATTATTATTTTAATTATTATTATTTTCTTTTATTATTATCATTATTTTATTATTATTATTTTTTTCATAAGCATCATTATTATTATAATTATCATTTTCATTAGTGTGTGTGTACTTACTAGGAGTTCTCACACGGGTTATCGTCAGTGATTACTCACTGATAATCATCAGCGATGTTCCCTGGAGTTTGAGTGACAACAAGCCTCCCCATATTTCCAGTAATCCCCATTTCTTTTCGATAACTATTGCAACTGACTTTACGGTATCACAACAGCCGCTTACCATCGATTTCTCGCTGGCAACGATTATTGGTCTCCTCTAGGATTTCGGTAGCAATAAGCCTCCCCAAGGTCCCAGTACTCTCTGCACTCTTCCAGTGGAGGTCTGGTTAGTGCTCTCCCTCGTCGGTCCCTCCATCCTCCTTGCTCCATTACGATTATTTTGTATGGTATCAGCCTAGGCTGGTGTTATCAAATTTCGGGGTATTTTATTAGATTTCTTGCAGTTTCTGTTCCTTGGTTCTTGTGGTGGTGTTCTTTCTGTGTTTGTTTGTTTTCCTATTGCAACTTGCATGTGACGTATTAGTCGTCGTAGCTTATGTAGGTTGGTTTCCGCATTCAAGGATGTTCCTTAATATTTCAACTGTGTTCATCATTGTCGCCCGTTGTATCGTCTCAGTCTTCCCTTTGTTTCTAAATGCTCGTAGTCTTTTTTTTCAGGTTCTTCGTAGCTTATGTAGGTTGGTTTCCGCATTCAAGGATGTTCCTTAAGATTTCAGCTGTTTTCATCATTGTCGTCTGTTGTATCGTTTCAGTCTTCCCTTTGTTTCCAAATTCTCGTAGTCTTTTCCCCCCAGGTTTTTCGGGATTGTTCCTCGTGCTCCTACGATTATTGGTATTATATTGACTTTCTTCATACTCCATATCCCTTTCAATTCTCTGGCAAGTTCCCTGTATTTGCTTCGTTTTTCTGTCTCTTTGATCTTCACTCTGTGGTCGGCTGGTACAGCAAAATCGATGATTTGGCAGGATTTTTCATTCCTGTCGACTATTATGACATCTTTTTTTTTGCTTGTATGAGTTTATCTGTTTGCATTCCCATGTCACAGAGGATGTTGTGTTTTTCATTTTCCAGTGCTGGCCATGGTTTATATGTGTATCATTTTACCGTGTATTCGAAATGCGGTCATTTGCATAGTTCCCATTGTATTGCTTCCCCCGCGCAGTTGTGTCTGTTCTTGTGTTCTTTTTGAGCGAGTTTGCTTCATTCACTTATTACATAATTTACTGTTTCGTCTCTTTGTCCAAACAGTCTGCATTTACTGTTTTCCTGGGTTTTATCTATTTTAGCTTTAATGCAGTTTGTCCCAATCACATTATTCTGTGCAGCCGTCACTAACGATTCCGTTTCTCTGTTCAAGTGTCCTTTTCTTAGCCATGCCAGCTATTTTCGTGCGTCTCTTCTATTTTCTAACTTATGAAACGTCAATGTATTATGATTATTATTGTTATAATTTCTATTATTATTATTATTATTATTATTATTATTATTATTATTATTATTATTATTATTATTATTATTATTCGTTCCGTTACCGTTATATCTGATCGGAGCATTACATAATGAACGGCCTGGGCCGTCTGTTCTTAGCCAGTCTCAGATCATCTCACAGAAAATCACAACATCTTGTTGCCGGTCGGCTGAGTGGGCGTTTGCTATCGATCGATAGCCACGAATTCACCGTCCGTGTCCATCGGTCGTTCGCTCTTCGGACAAGGTGGGCCGCCCATCTCTTCTTCGACTTGTCGGCCAAATCGACCGTGTCCACCACTCTGTTTGCAGCTGCTCTATGCTTACTTAGCCATGTGGTGCTCGGTCGTTGACTCGTAGAACAGGGCTGGCAGTCCGCTGCTGGTGAACATATTGGCCCTGATATCCGGGTATTGATTTACTCCTCTCCAGGAGTTAGGCACAAGGCCAGTTTTTATCTTACTCCCACAAGTAAGATGTGACCCAAGGTCGGGTCGGGAAAGTGGGGTTTAAAAATTGCCTGGGCAGCCCCGTCGACATTCCCCGGTAGGGGCGCATCAGACAGTAAGCAATAAACTTACTCCTCCCCAAAGAGGGGAGGCGAAGCCTGGGAGGGTGGACCTCCTAGAACTGCACATGACAGACCCATAGAACGGCGTAAATAAAGCCCCGAAGGCCAAGACAATACCAGTCTGTTGTTGTTGGCTCCATCGATCTCGGGTGATCATGGGGGATGCGTGTCGTGGTCTTGGTCAGAATTGTACCCAGGGCTGCAACAGGCTGTGTAGTCTTTTTTTTTTTCTCTCATCTTTCTGTTTTTTTATCAGTGAGCATGTGATGGGGCGACTGTTGTCTTTTGCGCCCTGCGTGATCACTTCTCCCTCCATCGGATGTTTCTCCTCTCCTCAGCTGCACTGATGATGTTCCGGATGACGGTTCGCCAACCTTGCCGGTTTAAGGCAGTGGTCTCGAGCTGAGAGGGGTTGAGTCCGCCAGCTTTAAGATCCCGCTTGCAGACGTCCTTGTAGCGGAGTGCGGGGCGTCCAGTACGCCTTGTGCCAGTGGCAAGCTCTCCAAATAGCATGTCTTTGGGGATGCGGCCGTCGTTCATGCGGAGCACGTGGCCCAACCAGCGGAGGCGTCTAGCTCGCAGCATAGCATACATGCTGGGCAATCCTGCCTTGGCCAGGACGTCGATTTTGGGGACTCGATCCTGCCAGGTTATGCCGAGGAGTCTGCGGAGGCAACGAAAGTGGAAGGCGTTCAGTCTGCGCTCCTGATGAGAGTAGAGTGTCCATGCCTCACTACCATAGAGGAGGGTGCTCAGCACAACTGCCCGGTATACTTGCATCTTGGTGTTGGTAGTCAGCATACAAATTTCCCAAACTCGTTTGGTCAGGCGGGCCATTGCTGTTGCTGCCTTGCCGATCCTTGTGTTAAGCTCAGAGTCAAGGGAAAGGCTGCCTACGATTTTAGAGCCGAGGTAGATGAACTCGTCCACAACCATGAGGGTGTGTTCACCAATGAAGATGCTTGGAGCATCACTAACATTCTGGCACATGACCTCTGTTTTCTTTAGACTGATGGACAGTCCAAACTCGTTGCATGCAGCTGCAAAGCAGTCAACAAGACGCTGCATGACCTCCTCTGAGTGTGCAGCAAGGGCAGCAGCATCTGCAAAAAGGAGATCTCTGATGAGAATCTTCTGAACCCTCGTTTTGGCTCGCAGACGTGCGATGTTGAATAATCCACCGTTGCTCCTGGTGTGAATGAACACGCCGTCAACAGACTCATCAAATGCGTACGAGAGGAGCAAGGAAAAGAAAATTCCGAAGAGCGTAGGGGAAAGAACGCATCCCTGTTTGACACCGTTTTTGATCGGGAACGGTTCAGAGCTCGATCCATCAAATTGGACGGTCCCTTTCATGTCTTCATGAAAGGATACGATTAGGCTCAGAAGCTTGGGCGGGCATCCAATCCGCTGAAGGAGGGCAAACAGTCCATCTCGGCTGACCAAGTCAAAAGCTTTGGTCAGGTAGATGAAGGCAAGATAGAGAGGCTGCCTCTGCTCGCGACATTTCTCCTGGAGTTGTCTTATGGAAAAAAACATGTCTATGGTCGATCTGGCGGGTCTAAAGCCACACTGTGCTTCTGGGTAGACGCGATCAGCGAGAATTTGCAGTCTGTTGAGGAGGACGGTGCGTAGGCCTTGCCGACAATGCTTAGCAGTGATATGCCACGGCAATTGTTGCAGTCGCTTCTTTCTCCTTTGTTCTTGTACAACGTGATGATTTTAGCGTGGCGCATGTCTTTGGGCACAGTTCCTTCCTCCCAGCAGTGCAGCAAGAGTCCATATAGGTGCTCCAGGAGGGAGCTACCCTTTGCCAACTTTACTACCTCAGGTGGGATGTTATCGCTGCCTGAGGCCTTGCCGCTGGCTAGGGAGTCGATGGCTTTGCTGAGCTCTTCCATGGTGGGTGGGGTGTCCAGCTTGTCCATTCTGGGAAGTGATTTGGTTTTCGCGAGGGCTGAGTCAGTGACAGTGGTCTCCTTCGAGTAAAGTTCCTGATAGTACTCAACCCACCTTTCCATCTGTTTGCATCGGTCAGTAATGACCAGGCCTTCAGCTGACTTGAGTGGGGCGGTCTTGATGACGTTTGGACCGAAAGCCTTTTTCATCTCCTCATACATTCCGCGCACGTTTCCCAGATCGGCAGAAATCTGGATGTTCTGGCAGAGATGGAGCCAGTAATCATTTGCACAGCGTCTGGCAATCCTCTGTGCATCGCTACGAGCAGTACGGAGTGCCGCAAACGTCCTAGTGGATGGATCTCTCTTGTAAGCGAGGAGCGCATCACGCTTTGCAGCTATGGCAGGTTTGATCTCAGCAGCTCCCGCCTCAAACCAGTCTTCTTGCCTCCTTTCTTTCCTGCCGAAAGTATCGAGAGCAGTCTGAAACATAGCCTCTCGGATGTGGTTCCACCTCAGCGTGACACTGTTTATTGGACAGTCTTCTAGGGCTTTGTCCATGTCCCTGGCGAAGCGTTCACGCAGCTCAAGCATAACAGTTCCGACTGTATTGATGCGAGGCAGGGGCTTCTGCTTTGATCAGTGGGCACGTTTGGGGAGGAGGCGTATCTTGCTAGCGACCAGAGAATGGTCTGTGTCACAGTCGGCGCTGTGAAAGCTGCGCGTAACCAGTACTTGATCAAGGAGCGACCTACGAGTAATGACGTAGTCTAGTTGATGCCAGTGGCGAGACCTGGGATGTCTCCACGACACCCTGTGATGGGGCTTAGTCGGAAAGAAGGTATTGGTGATGCAGAGGTCGCAGTAAGAGCAGAGCTCAAGAAGACGCTGGCCGTTTTCATTTAACTTGCCGACACCGATGTGGCCCAAAGGACGGGGCCAAGAGGTGTAGTCTGCTCCCACCCGGGCGTTAAAGTCACCGAGTAGAAATATTTGCTCCTTTGCAGAGATCTGCTGTATCTTTGCCTCAAGTTCCTGGTAGAACAGGTCCTTTGCCTCTGTTGCAGAACAGAGTGTGGGGACATAAACGGTAAGAATAGTCGCTGGTCCAGACGAGGTGTTGAGACGGAGGGAGAGGATTTTTGGTGTGCCTGAGGAGGGTGCTTCTCTGGCTTGCAAAAGGGAGTTCCGGACGGCGAATCGAACCCCGTAGAGTCGATGTTCATATGGTTCCTGCCCCTTCCAGAAGAAAGTGTAGTCTCTCTCTTTTAGGCAACCATCGCCAGGGAGTCGTGTCTCCTGCAGTCCTGCTATGTCTATGTTCAGTCTCTTTAGTTCCCCATTTATGATTGCAGTTTTCCTGGAGTCATCAATTTTTTGGAGGTCGTCAGATAGGCCAGGACACATAGTTCTGACGTTCCATGTTGCCAGTTTCAGCACTGGTGGCTTTAGTTTTGGTTTCGTTGGTGCAAAGTTTCAGTCCGTTTTTCAGCTTTTGGTCTACACTCCAGGCACCCACTGAAGTAGACGGACAGTGGCGGGCCAGCACCTTATTGACTGGGGGCTGCCCAGCTTAAGGCGGGTGGTAGCTGGCCAGATAGAATTCGAAGATTCCTCCCAACCGACAGAAGACAACCCAAGGCGTCCCAGCTGACGCCAATTTGCCAGGACTTTTTAACCAGTAACTGCTGTCTCCCCGTGTTGTGTTGCCGCAATGCGGCACTGGAGTGACCTCTCCAGGCCGCGAGCCTGGGCAAAAGATATGGAGGACCTGGGAATGCCCAGTCGTCATGACCCCCTCTCCAACCTTGCTGGCGGGATACAACAGAAAGGCGAGCCGATACAGTTGACGTCAGCTTGGCTGCAGGAGTTGCCGGGATTTTCTGTCGGGGTTTACTCCCTTAGCCCCACCCGTATACCGGTAACCCACAAGGCAGTGGAGGTTTGAAATCAGGGTTTTCCGTCCTCTAGATGGGCTACCATCCCAGGTTAACGAGCCCCATCTTCCCGAAGCAACTGGTTTTAAGGCGCCAGAGACCCGCCTTCGCACTTTTCTCTTATTAGTAAAAGCAGTTCCGCCACGTGCAGGCTAAGAGTTGGATTTTCGTTGTCAGAGGATATTAGAGACGCACGCCATATGGAGCATTTTACAGGTATTGAGAGCTTATCCCCAACACCACCCCAGGCTGTGACAGCTTCTGTGGAACCAATACCAGTCTATGGGGTGCAGTACCCATCGGAACAGATACTACACTTTGATCTTAGCCAAAAGGCCAAGAAACGTAACTTATCCGGGTAGATAGTCTTGTTTAATATATATATATATATATATATATATATATATATATATATATATATATATAGAGAGAGAGAGAGAGAGAGAGAGAGAGAGAGAGAGAGAGAGAGATGTGATACTTAGAAGGCAATACAATGCAGAAGTGTGACGGATAGACACAAGTTGGAGCAAATAAGACATATAATGATGGAACAAGTTAAATAGTTTCACCCTTAATACAATGTATACATACACGCACACACATACACACACACACACACACATATATATATATATATATATATATATATATATATATATATATATATATATATATATTACAAACACACATAAATCTGTCTATCTACACAATGTTACTATGTTATGTAATATCTGTATCAAGGTGGTCTAGTGGAAACTCCGTATGATATAATATTTCGGGAACTCTTATCTTCTTCAGAACCGGCATATATATATATATATATATATATATGTTTATATATATATATATGTTTATATATATATATATGTTTATATATATATATTATTTAATTACTATTTGATAGCTATACACATATATTATAAAATAAAATAATATATCACGTATGTATATTTTTTCAGTATTTATTTCAATAGTGCTCAAAGCGTGATTAGAGCTTAGTAGTAGTATGAAAATATATTTATGGCAAGTAAGCTACACAGAAACGTTCATGTTTTATTCCCGTGCGAAATCATTAGGCTGATTGCGTGAATGTATGGCTGGCAATTTCTTTCATATCCAAGTAGCGTTTACTCTGGCTTACTAAATAATCAGATTCTTTGAATGTATTAACCTCTTCACAGATGTGTATTTCAATCAGCCGATGAATGTCAAGTTTTTTGCTTGAGAGTGGTTTGGGCGGTCCCTACTTTTAAGTGGTGATCTTACTGGTATCTCTCCTCCTTCTTGATCTTACTGGTATCTCTCCTCCTTCTTGATCCTGGTGATACCAGATCAGGCTGCCCTGTGGCTCCCTGAGACGAAATTCACCTACATTGACGTTTTTTTTTTGTTTTTTTTTTTGTTTGTAAAACTTAATTATGTTCTACAAAACCAAAAACAAAAACAACAGCCCCTCTCCCTTTCTCCCTCCCCTTTTTTATTTTTATTTTTCCTACCCTACTCCCGGTCCTGGATATGACCTTAAACTACATCCGATGGTGAGATCCGGCTTACGGACTTTGGGGAATGTGCAGCCTCCTCTTAATTACCATTGCTCCCAGGTCCACCCTGACCCGGAGTGGTAGTACCTGTTAGGGTCCCAACTATGGGTTAAATAGAAACAGTTATTAAAAGGGGAAAGAAACAAAAAAGAGAAGAAAACAAGACCAGATTCGGCATTAAATAACCCAAAAAGGGTTGATATGCCGTAAAACAAAACTACCAAACCAAAAACCCTGATTAAACATTTGAAGATATAAAGAACTTGAAGCATAAAAACTTTCACTATAATGACCAGATTCGGCATTAAATAACCCAAAAAGGGTTGATATGCCGTAAAACAAAACTACCAAACTACCAAATCCTTCTTGATCTTACTGGTATCTCAAGAAAGCGGACGTTCGTCAATAGCCAAATGGAAAATATCAAGATGTGTCAGGGTATGCATATATTTCTGAAAATAATACGATGGGTCAGGATATGCGTACATTTCGCTTATCCGTATAGATTATGCTTCTACGAGAAACTAGGAATTTTCAATTTTAAAGATAGCAAAAAACTACTAAATCGTAAAAGCAAAATATCAACTAACTGTAGACACAGAATAAACATTACCTTAGGATAACTATATTAAAATACTGAATAAAAGAAATAAATATAAACACCGTAGCTCAAAATTTAATCTAAAATGGCGATAGTTACAAAAATAGAACAAATAAATTATTTTAGTTCGCACTTTTTAGAGTAAGGTTTCCTTTGTCAATTCGACCAACTTAAAAGTCGGAAACACCAAAACCCTTCTCAAAAGGGGATTTAGCACTTTTTTAATACTGTATGTATATATATATATATGGAAAATGAAAACGTTTCATCTTTATTTCAAGACTTCCTCGGGATGATTGGTCTGAAGAAGTTACACACAAGTATAACTATTTTGAGCAATTGCAGTAAGAGAGGTATATCTTAAAAGACCGCTTATGAAAAGATGAATTATAAGCTACAAATCGATAGTAGCAGTGTGAGAGGTTGAGTTAACTGTGGAAAGTGTGAGGGAATGGTAGCGGTTGGAGTTCATAAAACCACTAGGAAGGAGGAGAGATCATGTATGATGTAAACCGAAAGAGGCGCTTATAAAAAGATAGATTATGGGCTCAAAAATATGGTAACAGTGGGAGAAAATAAGTTAACTGTGGAAGGTGAATACATAAATAATATATTTGGCTTTTCTTTTTCTCTTTAGGTATACACTCTATATAATCCCCGAAATTGTTTCAAATTGCAAGCTCAATGAGGTTGTTTTTAGTTTTATTTTTTTAAATTTACCTTTTGACGACATAAAAATCTTTTCAGGTTCTGAAGGCAAATCCTTTGGGGAAGTTTTGAGATACATGCCAACTTTTGAAGACAGTTTTTTTTTTCGTGCCTTTTAACTTGAAATCGTTTTTACCAAATCTTATTTATGGGCTTTTCTCATCTTCCTTTCTTCTGTTTGGGATTGATATGTTTTCCATGACTATTAAATGAACAATTTCTCTGAGGATCAGCGATGTTAAAACAAAAACAATATATTTATTTACTAAGCTACGAAACGCGCGTAAGATATTAAAAAAATTAAACAATTAGAAAACCGAATTAATCTATGTATTTTATAATTAAACAATACTTATCGTTTAGACAGTTCTGGATAATAATAATATCCGAATAATGATTAACGGTCAAAGGTTATGCGTATTTGTATTAGCTCTGCATTGAGTTTTTTCAAAATATTTGACTGCCTTGTAAGCAGTAAGGAAAATCTTCTGTGAGTTTATTTTTGTTTTTTTGGACATTTGCTTTTCATGTCACACCAAAATGTATAATATTTCAAACCGAGAACATTTTTCTCTTTTCTGAAGAGTCCAATGAAGACAGATCTAATATTGACATATTAATATTAAAAGGTTGGCCCCCCACTTTGAACGAAACGAATTCGTAAAAAGAATTGCACGGAAGATCGACTCTTTTGAGAATCTTTCGTGGGATAAATAAAAACTTTGCTTTTAGGATGTAATAAAATCATGTTTACTGGTATATATAAAGTATCGAAGACATATGCTAAAATATATATTTTGGCACTCCCATATATATTACAGTGGCTGAAACGTTTGGTGATGATAACACTCAACATGAGAAATGTAGTCCGAATAACCCAAATTATACAAGTTTTTGAAGTAGTTTTAAAATAGAAAATAATGGCCACCATTTCACACAGTGAATGCTTGTAAAAGTGTATCCAATCAGAGACCGCGTTGGTTGAAACAGTAGGTTCGCAAAGAAATGGTGTCGTATTTTTGCTTTGTTATGGCGAACTGGATATTAATAAAATTATGATATAAAAATGAAGTAACTGTTTTTATCTGATCTTATATTATATTTATAAAAAGGATAAAATAGCAAACGTTGTTTATGAGTTCAAAAAACTAAGTAAATGTCTAAGATGGAGTCCAGACAAATAGCCAATAAAATCGTTTGAAATACGGATTCAAAGCGGTGACTACGGAGAAAGCGAAACCTATTAATTTTGTTTAACGGTATCCGTGAGTAGAGTGGGAGAAGATAGAAGTGACAATCCCTCGTGGCCTAGTTGGACTGGGGGAACGCTTGTCTGTTCAAGGTGGCTATGTGAACCGAGTGATAGGGGCAAAACTTATCCCCCCTTTTTCTCTAAATTATAGAAAGAATTCATATACTGAGCAGGATTTAAATATGAAATTTGAAAAAAAATCAAGCGAAAGTAAAAATAATTATCATTCTAACAACACAAACCACTATGCATCCTGTCTTCTTAATAAAACAGATTGTTTTATCTAGCTTTTGTTACTAATGCTATTGCGCACCAATATAAAGAAATACTGACTTTACTTTATATATTATATATATATATATATGTGTGTGGTGTGTGTGTGTGTGTGTGTGTGTGTGTGTGTGTGTGTGTGTGTGTGTGTGTGTGTGTGTGTGTGTGTGTGTGTGTGTGTGTGTGTGTACGCGCGTTTTATATGCACATATGTAGGATGGTCTTCATATCTTTTGCTGGATTATGTATTTTATAAATTTCTGATTTTTTTTCTTTCTGTGTGCGTGTATGCGTATATATGCGTGCGTGTTTCTTTGTTTCACGGCATATGTACGCGTTCAACCATGACACGTGTCTGCGTCCGCCATCTTTGCAGCTGACACAGAAGAACGATTCTTTTTATCATTACATACGTAAATGCAAATGCGTGTATATTAATCGAATATGTGTGTGCGTGTGCGTGTGTATGTTTGTCTACGTGTTTATGCGTGCGTGTGTGCTCTCTCTCTCTCTCTCGCTCTCGCGCATTCTGCATTCACACAAGCATGTGTTTATGGAAATGAGAGGTTCTCATGTGTATCTATGCGTATCCATGCGTGTCCATGCGTGCAAAGCCCGGTCATGTGTCGCAACGGAAGTGGATCGCCAAGTGAAAATCAAACAGACAAACAAACGAACAAAAAGACATTAACAAACTGAGACGATTCATTAAAGCGGAACTTTGTAAAATAAATAACCGGATCAAGGTGGATCAATAATGATTCCCGCTAACAAATCTAACAACGATTATTACAAACTAAATTAATCTTGCGCCTGTCTAGATCTATACAATACCTCTTTAGTAGCATTTACTGCTCCCTATAATGATATAAAGTTCCCCTGCGAAGATTAAAGAAAAAAACTATTATGGGGGAAAGAGACAGGAATAATAAGGAAATAGGGGGTGTAATAATAGAAAGAGTTTAGTTGGAACGATACCAACAGCAATGGACATATAAGTGTATGAATATATACGAGATATGAAGGAGAGGAAAAAGTTTCTTATCAATTTCAATGGTGCGTAAGGAAGAGAGACCAGCTTTACAAGAAATAACTATTATCTATTTGAAATTGTGCTCCTATACCAATTCTGCACTCAAATCAAAAACGCGAACTGGAATGACATTAGATGTGGAAGGGTGGAGTATTCCAGGAACAGGAGTGCTAGCTTCTGTTTATTCATTTTCTGATCCATTATTTCCAGTCGTCGAACGACCGATTTGGTGTTGTTATCCATGGTGTGTAAGAAATCCCCATATTTTTTGCCGAACGTTTTCGACCGACATCGGTCGTCTTCAGGCAGATGAATTAGCAAGCAAGATAAAACTGGTGAATATACTAAGAGCACATTCTTTTAAACATTTCAGCAACATTTCAACATACCTTATATATTTTACATAAAAATACATTAGTTTTTCATGGTAAACAACTGATGATCCCTTAAAATAGTGTTAGAAATAAACTAATATAATAACTGTAAAAAATAAATTGAATTACATGAGTGATTTTCCACTGGAAGACTTGGGACTATAAGTTTGTTTTTTTTGTTTTTTGTTTTTTTTAATATAGTTTTAATGGTTGAGAAACTTCCTAGACTATATATATATATATACAGGGTGGGCAAAAATAAGGGTCCTATTTTTAAAAATTCATAACTTTTTTATTTATTGATTTTTTTTTTGATTTTTTTTTAGAATAAGTAAAGGACCCCTTCCGAAGCAAGCATGAGCCGTATTAGCCCTAAGGAACGTACCCTCATTTAGAAAACATTATTTTTGCTTAAAAAACTCAAAACAGTGTAAAAAAACAATACTTTAGTTTTTGTAAGTTTTAAGAAGTGTTTTTCGGCTAAAATTTGTTTTGTTTATTTCAAAAAATCTCGGAAGGGTCAGTCTACACACACATAAAGTTTGGTGAGTTTAACTTTTATTTTGTGGAAGTTATTCAAATTCAAGTTATTCAAATTTAAAGATAGGAACCTTATTTTGGCCCACCCTGTATATATATATATATATATATATATATATATATATATATATATATATATATATATATATATATATATATATATATATATAATGTATTTTTATGTAATTATTTTTTATTGGTGATTGCAGCGTTGTTGTTTTTTTAACTTACTATTATTTCGATTTTCTCACTTCCTAAGTGATTGCAGAAAATTGCATTATTAGACGCCCTTAACTTTATAGGACGTATCTTTCGTTAATATATATATATATATTTATTAATTTTATACGTGCATAAAAGTAATTCATGGACACATGTTTCTTGCTCACAGCCGTCATCTTCGATATTGATGTCTATAGTCCAGCGTCTTTACCATTGGGCCAAGACACGCTGTACGATTTTAATCACCTAAATATTTAATGTATTTTTATGTAATTATTTTTTATTGGTGATTGCAGCGTTCGTTGTTTTTTTGCTATATATATGTATTAATATTTACAAATGTTATATTCAAATATAAATTTTATAACTTGAAGCATTTGTAATAGCTCAATAATGTGAGGCTAGAGCATATGTATGAAATATTTTTATTGGATTTAAACCAGGTAACATGTTTAGAAAAACTAATTCACACCATTTCACAAAAAAACTGTTTTTATTTCCAGCATACAATGCTTTCGACTTACTACCAAGATATTTATAAAAAGCTCCTGTATCCTATGCATTTATTTTCTGGGGTTGGCTATCTTCAGTGCTCGTATATAAATAAAAGAAAAACAAAGAAAAACAAAGAAAAAAATGAACATTTCACACAAGTACATGCCGCCAATTCAACATTTTGGAGACATGCCGCTGGTTCAATATTTTGGAGACATGCCGCCGCTGGTTCAATATTTGGGACACATGCGACTGGTTCAATATTTTTAAAACATGCGTCTGGTTAAATATTTTGGGGATATGCCGCCAGTTCAATATTTGGAGACAGGACGCTGGTTCAATATTTTGGGAACATGCGACTGGTTAAATATTTTGGGCATATGCGGCTGGTTAAATATTTTGAGGACATGCCGCCAGTTCAATATCTTGGAGATATGCCGCTAGTTTCATCTTTTGGAGACATGCCGCTGGTTCAATATTTTGGAGATATGCCGGTGGTTCAATATTTTGGAGACATACGGCTAGTTAAATATTTTGAGAATATGTCGCCAGTTCAATATTTTGGGGACATACCGCTGGTTCAATATTTTGAAAATATGCGACTGGTTAAATATTTTGGGGATATGCCGCTCGTTAAATATTTTGGGCACATGCTACTGGTTCAATATTTTGGGCACATCCGACTGGTTTTATATTTTGTACAAATGCCGTTGGTTCAATATTATGTGAATATGCCGCTGATTCAATGTTTGGGCACATGCAGCTAGTTCAATATTTTGTAGATATGCCGCCAGTTCAATATTTTGGAAATATGCAACTGATTCAATATTTTACGGACATGCTACTGGTTCAATATATTTTACATATGCCGATGGGTCAGTATTTGGGCCGTATGCGGCTGGTTTAATATTTTAGGGGCATGCTACTGATTCAATATTTTGGGCACATGCAGCTGCTTCAATATTTTGTACATATGCCGCCAGTTCAATATTTTGGGAACATGCTGCTGGTTCAATATTTTGGGCACATGCAGCTGATTCAATATTTTAGGGACATACCACTGGTTCAATATTTTTTACATGTGCCAATGGTTCAGTATTTTGGCAACATGCGGCTGCTTCAATATTTTAGGGACATGCGGCTGGTTCACTATTATAGGGGCATACCGCTAATTCAAGATTTGGGGGCATTATTCTGGTTCAATGTTTTGGGCACATACCGCTGGATAAATATTTTTGACAGAGAACTCATTTTCCATATCTTGAACACGTTTTATACTCTACTAGACCACCCGTGACCCGTTGGGTCAGTTTGTTATATTAGCTATGGAATTCATGTATGTGCGTGACACTTGTGGCATAAAGAAAATAGTTTTTTTTTACATAACAGAAGCATTTCTATGTAAGTATATTAAAATGGAAGAAGAATATAGATAGATTTCTATGTGTCGTTCTGTTTATTATAATTGTTTTTTTTTTAATTACAGTCACTGAATTATAAGTGGTTGGCCATACTTATAGGTAAATATGCACTGAACAGGTACCATAATACTTATTATAGTTAAATTCAAATTTTTATATATCATCTTTTAAATGAAATGGTTAGTTGAAAGTACAGAAAAATAAAGGCGATTTGAGAAAGGAAGGGGGTACAGCAAGCTGTCTCGCGTACGTAACGAAAACAGAGGGAGTAGGAGTGGTGAAATCTATGAGAGGGAAAGTGGGAGGTGGTTTCGTTCACCGCCGCTATTATAGCTGATATTAATAATGATTGTTGTTGTTTTGTTTGTTTTTGTTTTTTAAAAGGGAGGAGGTTTTTTGAAACTGCGACAGACTTTACGAAGTCCTGCCGTTGAATGTTTTTAGCCGTGGAGAAAACAAAAAAACTATTTGATGAAATTAAATGTAATTGTTTTATATTAAAAGCGATATAAACATTTCCAGAATGAAAAATTTCATGCGTTCGTTAATAATAAGAGTTCAACGGAATTGGAATAACAGATTGGAAGACGATGCTATTTACGCATGCGCAACCGGATGTTGAAAACCGGAAAGCTGATTGCAAACATACAAGACAATAGAGTTTTAGTATTATATAGATATAGATTATAAATATGCTTTGTTGCACATCCTTGCCAGTTGGAGATAGCATAAGTAGGCCAGTCGTGTACAGCCATTCAACTTCTTAACACTTTTCTAAACATCCGAACTGTTCGAAGTAATGGTGGGTTTGTAGGTTCTCTAACCTGTTAAACGCGACTATCTCTATATACGTTTCAGTGTGTTTACCGACTGTCTACAATACGTCCATGAAATTAGGGATCAAAGCTACCGTTTCCATCTATCATTCCAAAAGTACGTATTTATATTAGTTCTCCTTTTCATTGAAGACGATTCTTCGCTGATAAAAAGAGGTGGATTTCGCAGGAGTCTAAGTGTCAGTAAGTCGTGCCATTTTTCCAATACTCTCCGTGCAGTTCATGTTCTCGCACATATTCTTTACCAGTGATATGTTATAGATATGAGTCGGTATTTTACTTTATATATATATATATATATATATATATATATATATATATATATATATATATATATATATATATATATATATATATATATTACTTTGCCGTTACTGGCTCGTAAGCCTACCAACTGCGACTAGGATGACACTGCACTAATCTGCCGGGCACACTACGTGCTAACCTCAAGTAGGCGGGACTAGGACCACTACGTGCAGCGAAACAACTTCATTGCCTACGACAACTTGCGCATGACAAGGCCAGATGGCCTGGGACTAGCATGGAGGACTGATTGCAGCTACGGGATGTAATTTGACTACCGTAGCTGCAGAACACAGTTTATATATATATATATATATATATATATATATATATATATATATATATATATATACATATACATATATATATATATATATATATATAGAGAGAGAGAGAGAGAGAGAGAGAGAGAGAGAGAGAGAGAAAGAGAGAGAAAGAGAGATATTAATGAAAGTAGAGGGATAAACATGTACGAATGACAAATATATTTCAACTTCGATTGTTCAATGCAAGGTGTACTCGGTAAAAACATGTTTATTATTCTTTCCTTGAGCCAAGTCTTTTCAAATATTAAAATCTTATCATCAGAGGAATTACATAGATGGATAAGTTGGCAGTGGAAAAGCCAAACTTCAAAATTTGAAAAAATATTAAGTAATGGAGAGTAAGAGTGTGCGTGTAAAAAGATATGGGGTTTGTCCAGTTGATGAATGTCCGTTGATAAGGTGTCCAGTGAAAGGATATTTAAAGATAGAAAATACGGGTTTTCGTGAAGGCAGCGTTGAAAAGTATATCTCTCTCTCTCTATATATATATATATATATATATATATATATATATGATGAGTCAATGAAAAATAATTAGACCTGCAAATGGAAGCAAATCAATATCTTCAGTTGTTCAGAACAAGGAGCATTTAGTGAATAAAATACTTATTCTTCTTCTCTTTCATTCCTTAAGCCAGGCTTTTCAAAGATTAAAATTTTATCATCAGAGGAGGTAATGATTGATAAGTTGACAGATGAGGACAGCCAATATTCGAAATTTGAATTCAATGTAAATAAAAGTGACCAAAAACGGAAATCCAAATAGTATGGGGTTCAAATGTATTGGTAAATCCAGAAGAATCTGTGTGAAAATCCAACGACGACGATTCAACCCAAGCTCGTAGTCCAAAGGAGGGGGGATCAGACAAAATTAGCCATGTTAAGAAAACGCAATTCTTCCTGTTTTCTAATAAGCAGATTCAAAGGCAAAATCAACGAACAGGAAGAATCGCGTTTTCTTGACATGGCTAATTTTGTCTGATCCGCCCCCTCTAAGAACTGCGAGCTTGGGTGGAATCGTCGTCGTTGGATTTTCACACAGATTCCTCTGGATTTACCAATTACATTTGAACCCCATACTATTTGGATTTCCGTTTTTGGTGACTTTCATTTACATTGAAACATACCCGTTTGAACTTTAAAACTTTTTAAAAAACTTTTTCAAATGCTCCTTGTTCTGAACAACTAAAGATATTGATTTGCTTCCATTTGCAGGTCTAATTATTTTTCATTGACTCACCTTATTTTTGCTCTATCCAGTATATTGAGCTTTCCTCATCTCACAATAGGTCTATTTCTCTAAAAGTTATCTTTTAGTTATAAACCTTCATATATATATATATATATATGTATATATATATATATATACATATATATATATATATATATATATATATATATATATATATACTTTTCAACGCTGCCTTCACGAAAATCATATATATATATATATATATATATATATATATATATATATATATATATATATATATATATATATATAAATATATATATTAATAGTTCACCACTTACTAAGGTCAAACACCACTGGAGGATAAGTGTTAGTGAGATTTTCGAATTTGATGATGGAACAGTACTATGTAAGGATTGAGGACTATAATTAATTCACAGGATGACTCGACATATATCTGTTGATATTTACAGCGACCATCTTGTAGTCTGTAGGGTAACATTCCTGCGGTAAGCTGTTCATATTTCAAATTAAGTGAAGCTAAAGTAAGTTAACAGTTTAAGCTTTGAAGTCAAAGTTGTTTTTTATACAAATGTTTTACAACTTACTAAGGCTAAAGCCACTCGAGTATAAAGGTTAGTGAGATTTTCAATTCGATTATGGAACAGTTCTATGAAAGGATTGAGAACTATGTTTTATTTACAGGACGACTCAATAGATATTTGCTGACATTGGACTTGAAAAGACCATTATGTAATCTGCAGGGAAACATTCCCAGGCAATGTGTTTCACAGATGATGTTCTTGGAAAGAAACTCTGTCCATGGAAGTTTGTTTGATTTTAGGTACACGTGTACACAGTGTTGGAAGCAAGACGAGTTTTTGCTGACGTCTTACGGGGGGGGGGGGAACAGAACCTGTATCCCAGTTGAGCACCTACCCTGAAAATACCTATAGAGTAGAGAAAGACTAGCAACGTATTTTCTGTGTTAACTCTAGAATCCAAGGTTGTTATTTGTATGCTGCGACACCGCATCGTTTCTGACCATTTACATCCACGGCCAATTCCCGTGATACCAATCAATGTTAATACTACTAAGGTGTTCTATATGGACGGGATCTATGGTTATAGTATTTTCTTATGTATTCACCCAGGTAGTCTCAGGGTGATTAAATCTACTAGTGTATATTTGGGGGAATGTACTGAGAAAACTATAAATTATAAATTCACACAAGTTAGAAAGGATTCGAGAAATATAATACATATGGCTTTGTCTATGAGTTAGCAAAAAGGTCAAAAGTGGAAATCGCAGTTGTGACCTCAGTATAGGTCAGCTTGGGGCAGGTATGACATGAGTGTCAAAAATATCTATCCAGGGTAACCAGTACATGGGAGAATTCTAATAAAAACCAAATTGAGGCTAGAGATAACCAGTAGTCAATGATAATGCGTATTGACCATGACAAAAGGATTTGTCCCGGGCGAAGCCAAGTAACTTGCTTGATTATAAAAAGAGTTGTGTCAAGCGAATTTGAGAGTTAAAAGTAAATGTTTCTTTTCCCTAGCCATGTCAATGTTTTATCGTACGCATTTTTTTATCCACCTTAGCAATTGTATATGCAGTTGATTCTCGTCCTATTTTACTTTTCCGGCCCTTTTGTTTCCCTACTCTATGTATTGTTCAACTCGGTGTTGCTTCTACCATCCTCTTTTTACATAGAAAACATAACAGCCGATAATACGTCCTCGCCAATTAGTCTGATGGAGTGTAGACCATTTTAACGACGGGTGGATTTGCTCTGTATGACTGAGATATGGTTATGTGCAGTCCTAGGATATCCACTCTCCCAGACTTTACCTTCTGTCTTTGAGAAAGATGGTAGTGTATTGCTAATGACGCACCCCTATCGGGGAATGACGACGGGTATGAGCAGGCATCTTTTGTTAGCAAGAATTCACCTCCTCTTGCTCGTTGACTTTTCAATCCTTACCGTCCGACCCTGTACCACATTTTCCAGCGGTGAGAGGGATGTAAATATATCGATGCTGCTTCTGGTCGCGCAATCAGCCTCTCTGTAGTCCTTTTATTGTATCGTCTACATAATCTTTAATAATTAGCAGCCCTCTTCCGTCTTCTTTCATTTTTACATTGAGTCGGTCAGTATCATCCTTCGAGGGCATCCAGGTTGTTCTCTTGTCCAGTTTAAAAAGGGCTAGACTATCTTACTAAGGATACTATCCAGGTGTTTGTTTCTTTTTAGTAGGTTTCTGATATATAATTTACTTTCAATGAATGTGCTTGTTCTTCTCAGATATTCTCTGTTCAAAGTCTTTTTCGTCTCTGTTGATTATATGGCGTCCACTTCCAGAATTCCCAGTTATTTATAGTTGACGCGTTCATCATAAAAATATTTACCAGTGATCGCTCATCGATGAAAACAAGCAGTGTTTTCTGGAGTATGAATGACAAAAGGTCTCCGCATATTTCAAGTACTCTCCGCTTCTTTCGGTCGCCATTGCACGTAACGCGTTCTTGCAACAGTCGTTTTCTATTGAGTTATCGTTTATAACGACCGATGGATTTCTCTAGAATCTGAATGACAATAGGCCTTCTGGTGAGTTCTAGTACCCCCCGTGACCTTCCAGTCGTGATTTGTATGCTGATGCCCCTACTCGACCGTTCAATCCTCTCAGTGTGATTAGTTCCAACCAATGTTAGTGTAACGAGTTTACCCCGGAGCGATCAACAAAAGAGCAAGACAGTTAATAAAAATTTGGAATGCGAATGTGATTGTTTTAACTATTGCAAGGTTGAGGCTAAAATTTAAATTCTAGACATTTGTTTTGTTTTCATTTTGAAGGATACGCATTCAGGAATTTTGGCTAGGAACAAAATGTAGCATCTGTTCTGATGCTTCACTTAGTCTATTCTGTCCCAAGTCATTGAAAGAGAAGTACTTTTAGACTGAGGATTTTTTTTTTATATTTCTGTTCCTATCCAAAGTGACCCTTTAAAACGGATCTTGTTTCGAACACCGCCCTTATGGAGAGGCAAGTAAATAGGAACAATTGCAGACGTAAAAAAAAAGAATCAAGTTGACGTTCGGGATTTCTGCTCCCCAAGCTTAAGGTTGGGGAGTTGGTTGTAACCATGAGCGGGGTGTGCTAAAAGGAATTGCGACCTCCCACATGCAATAAATTGTAAGCTATATATATATATATATATATATATATATATATATATATATATATATATATATATATATATATATATATATTAGTGAATAGTTATGTCTCTATGCTAACGAGTCTCTATTAAAAAGGACGAAACGTATGCGTGCATAGATAATAAACAAAAACAAATATTTATTATTTGTAGCCCCTAGAAAACCCTCTAGATGGGCACTGTGAGTGTAGTATTAACACAGCATCACGTCGCTAGCTATACATGCATCGTTCCTTTTATTAAGTAGAACGCTCTCTTGGCATCAAAGCCGCCGAATAAGTGTTAAACTTATCCCTGTTTATTTAGCTATTCAGCGGTGGCCATGTGGTTCTGGATGTCGGGATTTGACTTGTAAAATACTCGCGACCAGTAGTGAATAGTTATATCTCTATGCTGACGAGTCCCGATTAAAAAGGACGAAACGTATACGTACATAGATGATAAACAAAACAAATATGTATTAAGTTTCAGCGTTAAGTAGTTGAAACTTGTATACATATATATATATATATATATATATATATATATATATATATATATATCACCTCCCTCTCTGCCATCCACTTTACCCCTGCTCATCCCCCACCTCTTTCTCTTACCACCAGCTACAGTAGTCCTGGCTCACCCCATCCTTCCATTTTTCCCCACTCATTCTTTTCTACATTCATTTCTATTTCTCCAACAAATACGGACGTCCACCCAGTAGTTGGCCACTATTTCATTCTATTTTTCCCAATATGTCTACCCTACATGTATCTGTGCTTGCATGACATTTTTTCTCTATTTTATCATCCTGATGAAGTCTTATAAATAAAGACGAAACGTTGATGTACACATAAAAAAACATCCATTTTTTGGTTTTCCTTTTTCATTTTCCCATATATATATATATATATATATATATATATCCGATAAAAAATATTTCAGACAATCCATTCTGGTCACATTCTAGACTACAGAAAATGTGGTGGTGGGTTCGAATCTTGCCAGAGTCAGCCACGCGAGACACATGTGTACGTAGATTACTTTTATAAATAAATCAATAAATAAATTAATAAATACGTCTTATAATGGGGGAGACTTAATGCATATATTATAATATATGTAAAGAGATGAAATTATTTCATACCTTAGGAAGTGAACTTTACATATGATAACGTTCATAACAGCTGTCATTATCGCAAAAAAAATCTCAAATATTCAGGCTATAAAAAATCGTACATATTTCAGGCCAGCTATGTTAACATTCTAAACTACGGACCGTGTGGCCGTGGGTTCGAATATTGCCCAAGTCAGCCACGCTGAAGATTGATAGTGCCGTTAAACACATGTTCTATGTTAAATCAGTTGATGCGGTTTCCAGGTAGTATTAGAAGCTGATGGCGATTGCTGGCACCCATATCGAATTTTGAATAAAACACCATGCTATAAACTTTCTTATCATATTCATTTCAGTAATAAACTACGACCAATTAATAATAGGAAGTTACTTTCCAATCACCCTAGAGACTCGAACCGTGCGACCATCCGCATTGATGAGAACGAAAGCTCGAAACGTTAGCGCATGTCGGTAAAAATAATTTAATATTATTTATTTAAAATTAATATTGTTATAAGCCTCTTTAATAAGATTAAAGTTGAGCCCTGTTCAGGGAAGTTAAAAATAGACTGACACGTAGCTATAAGGCATATTCCGACAACGTTCGTAGAATCTCTAGTCAGTCTTTCTAGATATGCCGCCCTTCGCATAAATAGAACTTAAATTCCCTTCTTGAATGTGGTAATGACTAATGGCCTAATGGTTACAGCGCTTGCTGACGGAATTTAGGTTGACTCTGTGGCAGGGGTTCGAACCGTCCGACCATCCGAGATTATCATCCCTGCACTGATGTGAGCGAAAGCTCAAAACGCTAGCGTATGTAGGTAAATATAATTTAATATTATATATATATATATATATATATATATATATATATATATATATATATATATGCAAACATTGTTAAAAATAACAGAATTCCTCTGTTTAATTAAACCTTTTTTATTTTTTTTATTTTTCTGATGGTCTTTTTTGTATTACAATAAAAAATAATAATAAATGCTCCATAGGTTTCACATTTTTCACGAACGTTTTCGATTCTTCGTCGAATCATCATCATGTGTCAAAAGCAAATGAACGAAAAAGCTGGAGAAAGTAGAGAATTTTAAAAAGACGGCGGAGAAACGCGCATAGAACGTTTGCCGCATTGTTACAGGAAGTCATTGGCGATTTTAAATTCAGAAACGCTGGATGGCATCACAGAACAAAATCGCATTACATTAAGCATTTTAAAATGTTACCACTGTTTTCATATGTGATTTTGTTAATTTCAGGTTGTTGTGTGTTTATGTAGATAGCTTCGAGTATTTTTAATTTTATATATATATATATATATATATATATATATATATATATATATATATATATATATATAGTAAGTTATGAAAATATATTTATGGCAATTAAGCTACACAGATTTTCATGACTTACTACCTAGCACTGTTGAAGTAAATACTGAAAATTGATACATAAAAAATTATATCCTTATAAAATTTTATGTGAATACATGAAATAGTAATATATATATATATATATATATATATATATATATATATATATATATATAGATTTAGATTTTTCACTTATAAAATAGATCATTCAGTGAAGATCGGGATTGTTCCAATAAAAACAAGCTCGATGATACTCGATTACAGAGTACAGAGCATTTATATGTGATTTTATGAAGGCTTACCAAAGCATTCCTTTCAGGACACCAATGATCACCATTAAAGATATTTTTTCTTACAAATATTATTTATTCAAATTAAATGTTTTTTCCTACACGTGTTTCACTACCAAGCAGTTACTTGCTTGGCAGATCATCAGGGAAATTAAATGTCTGGAATACTGGTTTCAATTGCCGACAATACACAATGTGGCGTTGCAATAGTTGAGGTCACTTAAGAAGAGAAGAGGAAAAAAAAAAATATATATATATATATATATATATATATATATATATATATATATATCTTGTTTTCGATTTCATCATTTCCACTAAAACAACTTTCTGTCGATTTGGATATACACATACACACACACACACACACACACACATATATATATATATATATATATATATATATATATATATATATATATATACATACACACACACACATGCACACAAGAAACATATATATACATAAGAAATTCTATTATTATTATTACAAGAAATATACATACATATACATACATCCACTTTTTCCAGGTAGAGTCAACCGCTCTTATCAGTAAGAAATCATTAGTAAACGGCTGTTGCCAAAATTCAACATGATTTGCAATAGGTAATGTACAGAAACGGGGGGTACAAGAAATCGAGGAAACTGGTTACTCAGACTCCAGGGAAGACTACTTGTGGTTGTCAATGAACGATCACTATTAATTACTCGTGTGAGAACAATACTTTTAACTTTCAATTTTTATTGTTCTTAGCATCCGCTCTCCACATAGGATTCCAGTACTTTTCGTGCCCTTTCAGTGAAAGTATAGATGGTTCTCTTCTTCTTCAGTCTTCCCATCCTCCTTAATTTTTCACAACAATTTGGTGTGGTACCAACCGATGCTGGTTCCGCCGCTTGGCTGGAGGAATGGAGATATCATGCGATTTTTTTTTTTGCATATCCACACTGACAGTTCAGTTCGCTTGGGTTAGTGTAATATTATTTCTATACGTTAATTATGTTTTGGCAGTGTTATTCTATTTCAACTTATCTGTCGTTGGTAGGTTTAACCTGGTTATATGGATTGGTTTCTGCACTCGAGGATTTTCCTTAATATTTCAGCTGTTTTCATCAGTGTCAGGTTTTGTATGGAGTTAATCTTTTCTTTTTGATTTTATTTTCTCCTACTCTTTTTCCAGAGTGTTCGTAACTGTTCCTAGTGCTCACAATATTATGAGTATTACTATAGTTTTATTCATTTTCTACATTTCTTTCAGATCTCTGATAAGCTCCATGTATTTTTTTAGTTTATTATTATCCGGTATCTTCACCCTGCAGTCTGTGGTCCTTGTTGACTATTAGCAAGTCCAGTCGTCTTGCTTGGATGAGTTTATCTATTATTATTGCCATGTCGCAGAAGAATTTTGCGTTTTTCGTTTTTACAATATTGTCTCCGGTCTGTGTCAGTACGATTTTCCTGCATGTTCAAAATGCAGTCGTTTACGCAGTTCCTATTATTATTGTTATATGGGGATATACAATCAAAATAAAACATGCCGGCGTAAACGCTCCAACTGGCGTTCAGTTCAGTTTGCAGGCAAACTCTTGATTTAACTGAAGCAATATTTATACACTTAAATGTCAACTCATTGACTCGCAAACTATCTGAACCCAGAGATACAAAATGTAGAATCAAAGTGACACTTACCGGCGTAAGAGTTAGGTTTATATTTTTACTCTCGTGACAAGCCGAGACAAGATAACCAGTAATCACAGTAATCACATTTATTGGTTTTCCTTCTCTCTAAAAAGTAATTGTGTTCTATTCGTAGAGTGAAAAAGACACTTACCGGCGTAAATGGCTTCAACAGGCGTCCAGTTGACAGCTTAAATTACGCCATATTTATACACTAGAATGTTCACTCATGAATTACCACCAATCAGAATCCAGAAAATAGAATTGTTGATCTAAGCATAATGGATTATCCCGGCCTGCTTATATGCCAACCCTTTGGCTTATTTAGTTCTAGCTTGTCACAGCTAAAAACTGGCTACTAAATTAATGACTTCAATATTTTTGTTCTATTTTCATTTCAACTTTCGTGTGGTTGGTTAGTGTCACCTGGTTATGTGAGATTATTATTATTATTATTATTATTATTATTATTCATTGGCTAGGAGTTTTCACACAGGTCCTCATCAGCGATTGCTCACTGAAAATAACCGGTCGTGTTCCCTGCAGTCTGAGTTACAAGTCTCTCCAGATCTCTAGTACTCTTCACCGCTTTTCAAAACCGTCTCACGTGCTTTTGTGTTATCGCAACAGCCGCTTACCATTGATTTATTATTTAGCTGGCAACGACAATTGGTATTCTCTGGGATGTATTTGGGTGGCAATAAGCCTCCCCAAAGTCTCAGTACTCTCCGCACACTTCAAGTGGGCGTCTGGTTATTGCTCTCCTCCCTCGGCCTTTCCATCCTCCTTGACCATTCACAAATATGTTGTGTGGTATCAGCCGAGGCTAGTGCCATCATGTTGTATGTGTTCTTTTTGGGTGGGGACAGTTTATGAATTTTCTGGCAGTTTCAGTTACCTTGTGCTCATGTTGTCGTGTTCTTTCTATGTTTTTTGTTTTATTATTAGTTGTACTCACTAGGAGTTCTCACACATGTCATCATCAGAGATTACTCACTGATAATAACCGGTGGTGTTCTACGGGGTTTGGGTGACAACAAGTCTCCCAGATTTCCAGTACTCTTTACCTCTTTCGATAACCTTTGCAAATGATTTTGCGTTATCGCAACAGCCGCTTACATTGATTTCTCACTGGAAACAGCCGTTGGTCTTCACTGGAATTTGAGTAGCAATAAGCCTTTCCAAGGTCCCAGTCTCCATCAGCATCATCATCATCCTCATCATCATCATCCTCATCATCCTCATCCTCATCATCATCATCATCATAATAATAATTATCATCATTATTATTATTAGTAGTAATATTAGTATTATTATTATTATTATTATCTGTTTTTAGTGCAAGCGTTCACTTGAGCGTGGGCGGATTTGTATGTGTGTTGTGTGTGTGCGTGTGTGTGTAAAAAAATAAATTTATTCCGTGAATATTATGATTGTTTTAGACGAATAATTACACGACAGCACATGGCTGAAGAGTTGCTTGACCACAGGGTATTATTAACCAAAGCCTTCTCAACTGGGAAACAAAATCTTGACGAGTGAATTTCTGATTGTAGAAAGCAGTGTTCGCCGAGAGACGCGATGCGGCAGTGTCAGATTGAATGATGCTTAAAACTGTTGGTTATTTATTTGTTCCTGGGAAGAGGCTGGATACTCTGCGAATGGCGGATATTTAAATCAGAAACATTTGCGTAATTGTGGCTGTTTTGCGAACTAAAGATCAAAGTGATAAAATAAATAGGTAAACGTGACGACAATGTCGGTTTCTTTCATCATAGGTGGGCCCTCCAGACATGCGGTTAGGGTTATGGTTAGGATCAAACATGCGGAATAGTTTCTACTCAAGAAAATTGAATGTGTATCAAAGATTTTAGTAATATCCACAGAATGGAGTCGTTAGTTGTTTCGTTTCACGTCATATCAACCCTTTTCTGGTCAATTAACGGCGAATCAGGTTATTTTGGTAAAACATATTTATGATTCAAGTACTAAATATCGTCAAATATTTATTCATGGTGTTCGGATTGGTTATTTTTTCTTGCGGCATATCAACCCTTTTTGTGTTACTTGATGAGGAATAGGGGTGTTTTGTGTGCATGCCCTTACTCTTTGGGTTCTTAATATTATAAATATCTATTCATAGGTTTTAGTTGGTTTGTTTCACGACAAAACAACCATTTTAGGGTTATTTAATATCGAATCTAGTCATTTTGGTAACAGTTTTTATCTTTCATATCTTAAATATCTGTTCATAGTGCTTGTTTTGTATCTCACGCCATTTTCGGTCATTTAATGTCAATTTTAGTAAAAGTTATAATGCTTGAATCTTTTAATATCATAATAATGTTTCAGTTTGGGTTGTTTTCTCTTACGGCATATCAACCTTCTTCGGGTTATTTAATGTCGAATCAACTAATTTTGGTAGAAGTATGTATCCTCCAATTTCTTAATACCTCCACGTAGTTATTTATGGAGTTTTGTGTAATGGTTCCGGTTAACGGTATATCAACCCTTTTCAGCTGTTTTCATGTCGAATCCAGTAATTTTGGCAAAATTCTGTATGTTTCAAGTTCTTAATCTCTTCAAATATGTATTCCTTGTGTTTGGTTTGGATCATTGTGTTTTACGACATATCAACCCTTTTCGGGTCATTTAATACCGAATCTAGTCATTTTGATAAACGATTGTTTTGCTTAAATTTGTTAATAGCTTAAAATGTATTCATAATGTTTGATTTGGTTGTTTTGTTTCACGCCATATAAATGCCTCCTGGGTTACCCAGTGGCAAATTTAGTTATTTTGGTAAGTTTTATACTTCAAGTTCTTAATAGATTCTACAAATATTTAATAGATTCTACAAATATTTAATGGATTCTATAAATATTTAATGGATTCTATAAATATTTAATAGATTACACAAATATTTAATGCATTCTATAAATATTTAATAGATTCTATAAATATTTAATGGATTCTATAAATATTTATCAGATTCTAAAAATATTTAATAGATTCTACAAATATTTAATGGATTCTATAAATATTTAATTGATTCTATAAATATTTAATGGATTCTATAAATATTTAATAGATTCTATAAATATTTAATGGATTCTATAAATATTTATCAGATTCTAAAAATATTTAATAGATTCTACAAATATTTAATGGATTCTATAAATATTTAATTGATTCTATAAATATTTAATGGATTCTATAAATATTTAATAGATTCTATAAATATTTAATGGATTCTATAAATATTTAATAGATTCTATAAATATTTAATGTATTCTATAAATATTTAATAGATTCTAAAAATATTTAATAGATTCAATAAATATTTAATAGATTCTATAAATATTTAATAGATTCTGCAAATATTTAATGGATTCTATAAATATTTAATAGATTCTATAAATATTTAATAGATTCTATAAATATTTAATGGATTCTATAAATATTTAATGGGTTCTATATATATTTAATAGATTCTACAAATATGTAATAGATTCTATAAATAGTTAATAAATTCTATTTGTTATACCGACTGTAGATCAATTTGGTTTGTATATGTATATTTTTAAATAAATAGTCTATCATTGATATATATTTTTTAAATCCATGCATGGGGGTAGAGTGGGCCGGTGAGTAATGGTAACGCAGGAGTTAGTTCACACTTTCAAAAGTTCCCAAATTGGGACCTCACCATCACGGGCACTTTAGGATCATATCCAGGACCACAGATTAGAGAGAGGGGAAGATAGGGGGGAAAGATTAGAGATAGAATAATATTACAGAGAGGATAAAGAAAGAGATAGAAGACGAGAAAGATAAGGAAGAATGGGAGAGAGAAAGATAGTTACTATCAGTAGGGGTCAAAGTCGACCATGGAGTAATTTTAACTAAAGGATGACTTAACACTCTTCAAGGCTCCCAAATTAGGGTCTCACCACCGAATGAACTTTAAGGTAATACCCAGGACGCCCATAGATTAGCGCCTTATAGTAATTCTTACTTCCGGGTCTGCCCTGACCCGGAAGTAATGACAATTATAGGGTGATTTTTTTCTAGTGGCCTGCCCTTATTTACTTGCCTCTCCGCGAGGGCAGAGTTAGACACAAGGTCGGTTTTTAATGTGGGGATAATTCCAGTTCCTCAAAACGGAGCACTTTGGATTTGTTTTAAATCCCTATGTCTAAAAGGATTTCTTTTTCACCGACTGAAGACAGAAAACATGAAGTGTAGTATTAGAACTGATACAACACTTTGCTCCTAGCCAAAAGGACAAAGATCTAAAGTGCCCATTTACTTGCCTCTTAACGAAGGTAGAGTTAGACGCAAGTTCGGGTTTTTAATGTGGGGAAAACACCAGCTCCCCAGAACGGGACACTCTTGATCAGCACAAAAATTTAAAAATTGCCTTCGTCTAGAAGGATTTCTGTTCCATTTGCTTAGAACAGTAAAGATAAGGTGTAATATTAGAAGAAATATTAGACTTTGCTCCTAGACAAAATGGCAAGGATTCAAATGCCCCATTTACTTGCCTTTCATGAGGTCCGAGTTAGACACAGAGTCGGTTTTTAAATGTGGTGAAAATTCATCTACCCCTAAAGGGGCACTCTGAATTGGGGCAAAAATTTAAATTTCATGGGTCTAGAAGGATTTCTCTTTCACTAACCGAAGACAGAAAAGATTAAGTGTAGTTCCATAACAGATACTACGCTTTGCTCCTAGCAAGAAGGTTAAGGAGTGTATCTAGAAGTCTATGATAGAACGTACTACTCTTTTTAAAAATGTACCTGTCTCCTAAGTAGATAAAACTTCTTTTTTTATTGTTTTTTTTCCATGTTTTTGTCGCTATTATACACATAATAAATGGAATTATTTCCACCCATTTCGAATAGAGAAAATATGAAAAGAGATAATTGTTGAAAAACATAGAAAATAATGGAAGGTTTATTTGTATTCGGGCTGACGTTTTGTTCAGACTGACGTTTGCAAATAGAGTACACGCACTGGACTAGCAATTCAAATATTTTTGAATAAATAAACATTCTTTTGGTATTCAACGCCCTGTCAAAAAGGTAAAAACCTACATTACTTCCAATTTTTTTTATCATTTTGTTTTTGCCGGGGATGGGGAATCCTACCGGTTGCTAGAAATTCACCCGCTATATCAGAGACTCTAACCGAATAATCTTTTTTAGGAGTCTAACCGTCTCTTTCAGCAGACTTGTTTGGATATATCTTGCATTTGGTTCACAGGGTATATTTGCAGGGTAGTTTTTTAGATTTTTTTTTTCATGAGACCGGTCGTTCCTATAGTTGCTTAAATAATTGATATCTTCCTAAGATTCCAGTTTCTTTTCATGTAGTGCGTAAACCCTCTCCCCTCCCCATCTCTCTCTCTGTTCTGTTAAAGCCAGCATTATTAGTGTAACTCGTATGATTACTGGAATGACCCCTCTGCGTGTAAATGTGTATAACTTATTAATGTATTTATGTACAGGGTGGGCAAAAATAAGGGTCCTATTTTTAAAAATTCATAACTTTTTTATTTATTGATTTTTTTAAATTTTTTTTATTAGAATAAGTAAAGGACCCCTTCCGAAGCAAGCATGAGCCGTATTAGCCCTAAGGAACGTACCCTCATTTAGAAAACATTATTTTTGCTTAAAAAACTCAAAACAGTGTAATAAACAATACTTTAGTTTTTGTAAGTTTTAAGAAGTGTTTTTCGGCTAAAATTTGTTTTGTTTATTTCAAAAAATCTCGGAAGGGTCAGTCTACACACACATAAAGTTTGGTGAGTTTAACTTTTATTTTGTGGAAGTTATTCAAATTCAAGTTATTCAAATTTAAAGATAGGACCCTTATTTTGGCCCACCCTGTATGTGTGAATATATCGTTCATTTATGACGCGTAAGTGTTCCTCTTTACTTGCTTCCCCCACGAGGGCATATTTAGACACAAAGTCAGCTTTTAATGTGGAGAAAATCCAGCACCCTGAAAACGGCACTCTAGATTGGAACAAAAATTTAAATTTACCTCAGTCTAGAAGTGGTTCTCTTTCACTGACCGAGATCAGAAAAAATTAAGCGTAGCACTAGAACATATACTACATCTTGCTCCTAGCCAAAAGAATTATTGCTGCTACTGGTTTGAATGGTTATCTCTAAACTGATGAGTCCGTAAGGATGAAACGTATACGTATGTAGATAATAATTGTAAATATTTATTATTAAATAATTATCTGTAGCCCCTTCTTAGCTGGGGCCTTTAATGAATGAGTGTAAGCTATAAGGCAAGTTCCTTCTTGTTCAACACTGTTATGACAGCTGACTATAAATAGGGTGTATTTCTCATCTCGTCCGTAGCCATCCTTGGTAGCCTCATGGATTAGAGCGCTCGGAATTGGAGTTAAATGCGACTCTTGTTCCGAGGTTCAAATTGTGCGACTGGTTTGAATGTTTATCTCTACACTGATGATTCCGTAAACATGAAACGTATATGTATGTAGATAATAATTAAATATAGTTATTATTGAATTATTATATATATATATATATATATATATATATATATATATATATATATGATAATTTTATTTACACAGACATGTACAAAAAATTATATATATATATATATATATATATATATATAAGTTCTGGCATTCATTTTGGCAGATTCTCTTCGCAGACGGGGTTTTCCTCTGGTGTTTATTATTTTTGACAAAGGGAAGTTTCTTTTCCCGAAATATAAATAAATGATTTTTATAATCATCCGGACATCACACAAACAGCTAACACCACACTTGCTGTTATGTAAGATGTTAAGAAAAAATAAATAGTAAGTCACATTTCGAATTCGATGTATATATATATATATATATATATATATATATATATATATATATATATATATATATATATATATATATATATATAAGTGGTGTACTAAAAGCGAACTTTAAGGAAAAGTAAAACCTATTGTGAAGAGTATACAGCTCAATATCCAGGATTTTTAGCAATCGGACATTTGCTTGCATTCGGGCAGAATTTTGCCCTGTGTTTCTTCCTCTACAACTTTTATTTTATTTTTTCAAATTTTAAATCTTGGCCTTTGCCAACTTATCTATCCCAGCGACTTCCTCTGATGATAAGATTTTGATCTTTGAAAAGCCTGGCTTAAGGATAATTTAACTTGAATAAATTGCCTTTTTTGCGGAATATACCTTGCTCTGAGCAATTGAATTGAATTATGATTTGGCTTTTGCTTCTCTAATTCCTTTCCATTCTTCTTCATTATATATATATATATATATTACAATAAATTGTCAAGAAATACAAGTCAGAAATTACATGAAATGTAAGTAAAAATTGTCAAGAAATACTGTATGAATACGAAAGAAATGAATAAGAATAGTGTTAATAACAGTGGCGAGTATTTGCAGACGGATAGAGACTATAGTCTAGAGACTAGAGACTATAGTCAACCGGTCTGGCGTTATTCATTTATCAATGTAACTTCTGGTTATCTAAACTGACACCGGAAACTATTGGCAACAATCGATTCATTAGAGAGTGTTCACCTTTCTTGCTGCGTAGTTATTCACTTGTCTTGCTCTTGCCATGGTTGCAGAGTTGAAGTCTGCCACTTTGCTATGAAACCTTGATAGTCATTCCTGCTTTCATTTTCTATAGATATAGGCAATAGTTTGGAAAACAGTTCGCATAGCGTTTCTCGTTAAACCAATGACCGAACTGGTTACGAAAAAGCCTTTCGGTTTGGTTACTGTTAATACTAACCCAATCTGCTTAATATTACCTGGTGACATTTTATTCGGGTTTAAAGTTGCTTCTCGAAATTAGGGATGTTGCATTATCGGATAAAATTCCTCTTTTTTTTTTAAATTTTATTTTTGATATTAATTCGACATTTAACAGACAAGAAACTATACTTGCAATTTGCATCAAGTAGAAATACGGTAGAGATGACGTGAAACATGAATGTATAGCGAATTAACAGCAAAATAACAGATGAACTACATTCATGAAATTAAATTAATTCTTATTTTGTTTTTTGTTTTTTAATATGAACATTTGCAAGCAAGTAAAAATTACCGATTTTTCGGACTTCGTTCTTTCTATGAACGGATTTTGAATATACTAGAAAATATAGAATCATGAGTAGTATTCCTAATTTTATTACATCAAACCGTCCCAAGGGCTCTTTATACAAAATTAGCTGCAGTTCTACCTAATAGTTTAGGAGCCTATGAGTTGTTGTCTTTTTTATTACTATTTACTCACTAGGGGGTCTCACGCAAGTAATAATCATGTTTTGTTTGTTTTTTTGGAGGGAGGTTTCAATTTCTTTGTAGGTTCCGCATAAGGTGATGCAAAAATAAAATTTATCAAAATTTTGAAAGAGTAAGTAATTGTTTCTCGATTTCTTAAATCACATTTCGATATGTGCTAATAGACTTTTTAAAATTTATCTTTTACTTCCATTTGACGATTTTTTTTGTTACAAATTATTATAGGAGTTGGTCTTACCTCCGATTTTTATAAAATTTTAACAATAGGTATTAGTCATAAATTAATATATATTTCCCGAATTTCAGTTTCTTTAGAGTATTTTGAAGGGTTTTAGGGGACATAATATGAGCACAACCTCCCATTTGTAAATTCAAATATTTAAAATTTGCGTTGAATTTGACATATAATCATTAGACACCAATTAAGCAAGATTCCTTGAATTTCATTTTTTATCTTAAACCCATCGAGCTTAAGCCTTATATTTTAGAAGTGTTCTAAAATTGAAAAAATAGCATATTTTGCTAGGCTGGGAATATTATACAATTGTGACTTAGTTAAAGTTAAATAAATATTAAAATATTATTGTTATAAATAAAATAAAAGTAAATGACCTGATTCATGAATGCCAAGCACGAATGCAAACCCCACAATATTTTTATAAATAAAATGAAGTAAAACCTATTTCCTTTTTATAGATGTGAAAATAAACGCAGACACCGCAATATTTTTATAAATGAAATAAAGTAAAACTTATTTCCTTTTTATAGATGTGAAAATAAACGTAGACACCACAATATTTTTATGAATGAAATTAAGTCAAACATATTTCCTTTTTATAGGTGTCAGGGGCGAAAAGAAAATAATAGGAACTTACAACAGCAATTAATGCATTGCATTAAAGTTCTATTTTCAAGTCATTAAAAATTAATTAGAATTTTATTTTGCGATGAAACATACAATTTAAAACTAATTAATAAGTTTCATTCAAAATGTGTTCGAAAATCAAACGAAATAAGTGAGATATTCAAATAGTCCCTATAGTGCAATTGAACAATTGAAAAGTCTATTTCCTCCCTTCAGTTTTTAATTTTAACTATTTAGTAATTTTAAAAGGTTTGTTTTTAGTTTTAAATATAAAGGAGAATGTAATTCATGGAAGGTTTCACCTCACACATCCTTAAAAACGGAGGAGGTAATTCTTATGACAACAAAACCGATACTACATTTATAAATTCCGATGAAATCGGGTTTTTATTTCATTCATTTAAAAATGTCTAGTCACAAAAGAATAATGTCGTATCGCTCCTTGACCTTTAGGCTAAGATCAAAGTGTAGTATATGTTCTCTTAACATAAGAGTCGGAAGTTTCTATGTAATTATCTTCCTTGAAACTGAAAGTTTTAAAATGTTTTGAAAACGCTATCAATTTTTTAAATAAAATCTCTTTAATTAATTGTATTAATAATTATAATACTACTATCGAGGCAAATATTATAAATGTATATAATAAAATTTGACAATACAAATTATAAATGTATATTAAAGAATATTGATTTATTAGAATTTTTCCTTTTTTAACTAAAATTATTCGGAGAGAATTTTTTTTAAACCCAAGAACGCGGCAGCCTAGCAAAAATAGACGACCGTTAGGGAGTCTATTTTGGCTAGTCCACTTATAATATAACGAACACTTTCTCTGTCACGATGTCAGGATGTCTGCCTGTCCGTTTTGGGGAATTTTTGTAAACGTAATTTCAGAAATAAACAATAAATAATTTAAGCGTCCAGGCCACGATTCAAACTCGAAACCTTGACGCTAACTGCCGGACGCGCTAACCTCGACTCCACCAAGACAAGTGATAAAATCATATTTAATTTTAATAGATAAAGAATCCGTTTTTTTTCAACTTCTTCCAGTTACAAATGAATGATCGTATAACTGTTCATTGGAAATGCATTGGGGTCTGCGTTCGCTCTCGATTGTTTTAGGGGGGCGAATGGGTCGCGGGGGGGGGGGAATTCCCCCCCCCATTTTTTTTTTTGGCGCGAAAAAAAAAAAAAATTTCCCGCCTCAAAAAAAATATTTTCCCGCCAAAAAAAAGAAAAAAAAATTTTTTTTCCTTTTTAAACCAAAAAAAGTATTCTGAGACAAATATTTTTTTTCTTTGTCTCACCACCCAAGAACGCGGCAGCCTAGCAAAAATAGACGACCGTTAGGGAGTCTATTTTCGCTAGTCCACTTATAATATAACGAGCATGTTCTCTGTCTGTCTGTCTCCACTTATAATATAACGAGCCGGTTATGCCTGTCTGTCTTTCTGTCTGTCTGTCCGTCCTGAAGAATTTTTGTAAACGGGAGAGGGGCGGGTAATTACTATTCAATTTATTTCCAAGTCATGAATACATAAGGGCACATATTAAAAACTAAATAAACAATAAATAATTTTTACGCCGAGGTCGCGATTTGAACTCGTAACCTAAACGTCAAAGAGTAATTTGGACGAATTTGTCCGAGACTCTACCAATCCCCCACTGTTCCAAGTTAAAAAAATAAAAATTTGATTTAATTACTTACGTTTTACAAATGTTCTTTTCCATTTATTTTATTTAGCACAAAACTGGTTCTTCGATATACTTTGGGGTCTGCGTTCGCGCTCGAATTTTTTAAGAGGGTGGGGGGGATTTAACCCCCAACCCCAATTTTCTTTTCTATTGGGGGGGGGCGGGAAAACATTTTTTTTCTTTTTAAACTAAAAATATCTCACCACCCAAGAACGCGGCAGCCTAGCCAAAATAGACGAGCGTTAGGGAGTTTATTTTCGCTAGTCAATAATATTTCATTAGTGTGTTCCCTTAATAAAGGGAAGGCACTCTAATTACATTTCCCAGGTAGTAACGCGAGAGTTCCTTCTACTTGGTTGAACATTTTAAATGTAATATATCGGTACAAATTTGTATTAAAGCCGTATTTACATGTCTCAATCGGAACTGACTTATTGGTCAATCGGTTACTAAACCCAGGGTTGTTTTATTGGTGTGTTGACCGGTTAGTAAAATCTATATTGACGAGTCTTCGAATGACGAAGCTTATTTATGAATAAATAATATTAAATTATTGTTGCATCATATATATTTGTTATTGTATATATATATATATATATATATATATATATATATATATATATATATATAATAAAGTAAAGTAACACGGAATCACATAATCACTGGTGCAATAATTTATTTCGAACCTACGGCCTTATTAAAGCATCCAAGTGAGGCGATTACATTATGTTGGATGCTTGAATAAGGCCGTGGAGTCAAAATAAATTATTGCACCGGTGATTATGTGATTCTGTGTTACTTTACTTCATTTCATTCTTGCTCTGTTTATTACATTGAGCTCTCATACTCGGATTTCCTTCTAGAATTTATTTTACTCTAACACAGAATATATATATATATATATATATATATATATATATATATATATATATATATATATATATATATATATATATATATATATAGTATACATTTTTATTCATACGAACATTATTGGTTACATATGTGCATATATGTTTCGGTTGTACCCTTCACAGAGAGTGAACCTCTTCAGACCAAAGAAGACAAGTAAGTCTTCCTAGTCTTCTTTGGTCTGAAGAGGTTGACTCTCTGTGAAGAGTACAACCGAAACATGTATGCACATATGTAACCAATAATGTTTTTTATAAATTTATATTTATAAAAAATGTATACTAAAGAACAGCTCTACTTGTTATTGAACACTTTTTATAAACACTTGAGTTTCAACGGATTTACATCTACAGAAACTAATACAATACATGTACCATATATATATATATATATATATATATATATATATATATATATATATATATATATATATATCAATTTATATAAAAATTACGTTAACGCAATTATCGCGCACAAAACGACGATGGAAATTCTTTGAAAAAGCCACTTTGCAAACTGCATACAGTCAATTCGATATCCGTTCGTTGGTTAATTTATATGTTATGCTGTTAGTGACGAAAAAATGTTGATTTTGATGGACTGTATAGAAATTGAAGTTATGTTAGAAGTGGTTATAGTAGTGATGTGGGGGGGGAGGTTAGTTGACTTGTTTTGATTATTTAAGTGGCGGCAGTGGTATTCTTACTGGTAGTGTCGATATCAATAACAAAAAAATAAAATAAAGGAAAAAGAAAGAGAATGCCAGTAATGGATGGTGTAGACGCGCCGGAATTAACCGAGGAGTTGTGGTGCGACGATTGCGGGGGGGGAAAACAGCTTTCTTTGTGAAGATGATATTTTGACGCAGTTTGGATAGAAGGAGGTAAGCAGTGGGAGGGAGGGGCTAACAGACAAAACGCGCATTGAATAGAGAAGCGCCTCGAGTTGAAAAAGAAAATGTTGACGACAAAAACGAAGCGGCGAATGATAGGGGGGTGGGGGTGAGACGATCTACATTCGCCTTGACATTTGCGGTTTTTGGCTGCTGCCTTTCAAATGGAATAGCCGCCATTGTGCTAGATTTGAAAAGCGGTTGTAAATTCGACCATTTTGTCCTTTTGAGACGCCGATGAAAAGAGTCGCTATTAAGCCATTTAGTAAAGGATAATAGCGAAGAAAAAAAACTATTGCATTTAAACATCCATTTATCATTCTGACAATCACACTGTTACTTATATATATATATATATATATATATATATATATATAGAGAGAGAGAGAGAGAGAGAGAGAGAGAGAAAAAGAGAGAGGGAGAGAGAGAGTGTGTGTGTGGGGGGGGGTGAGAGAGAGAGAGGAAGAAGAAGACAAAGAGATACAATGGACACGTGTTTCGCCATTACTGCGGCTCATTAGCGTGGCTAACTATGGCGGGATCCGTATCCTTGATCACATTATGTTTGTATAAATAAAACTCTTCGTCAACAGTAAACAACTCTATTTATTATTAATTACTATTATATAAACACAGTAAAGATTCTACCAATGCTATTTACCATGTGGATATATCGTAATCCAGGTTAAGTTTGTATCCAGAGGGTAAAAAAATCCAGAGAATAGTTATTGTGTTTATATAATAGCGCTCAATAATAAATAGAACTGTTTTCTGTTGATAGTTTTATTTATACAAACATAATTTGGCTACACATTTGCAAAACATGTTTCAGCCACAGGTGCAATACGACATGCTTTTTTAGAGCATGGCGTATTTCCTTTGCGCTTTCATTTCGGAGAAAATAGTCTGGCTTTTTACAGCTGTGGCTGAAGCATGCTTTGCAAATGTGTAGCCAAATTATGCTTCTTCATATATATATATATATATATATATATATATATATATATATATATATATATATATATATATATATATATATATGATTATATTTATCCATACATACATATACAGATTATGTACATATATGTATGAATAAAAATAATCATATATATAAAAGCTCTATTTAATATTGAGCTAGTCAGGTTCATTTTATATTCTAACTAGCAGGACCCGTGTCCCGGCGTTGCCCGGGGAAATATAACCGCCTGATTTTAATTTTTAAGTTAAATAGATTCAGAAAATAAATCATTTCACTGGAAGTAATTTAGGTAATTAAAATAGGATTAAACACGGAGCTGTGCCCTAGCGTTCTTGTGTTTGTTCCAACAGATGTCTCCTTTATAGTGGTAAAAGTTATTCGTACAAAGCTCTTGAACATCCTACATAAAACTGCCCATTGCTAAAGCAAGGTGAAGTCAAGTTAAGACCAACCACTGCCATTGATTGTCCTTGGGACTTGTTAATTGTCATGGCAAAACATAATTTAACTGGTAACTGAAGCCTTTTAAATTTCATTGCAGAATCCGACGGAATAATGGGTATTCTGGGAAGGAATCTCAGTTTGCCCCTTGCCACACCATTTAGTATTATAGCTTCTATCACATGAGGTTGCATGCGTTTAACACACAGTCTCGTTCCATTACATAGCCTTGGAGCATCAAGATTCCGGAGTAACATAATTGGGAATTCAGCTTTCAGCTGTGTGTTGGCATACCAGGCAATTCTAATGAATTTTAAAATTCTGTAGGGTATTGTACAGCCTGGTCGTCATCGAGAGTAGAATCCACAGAAGTGAAAGTTTGTTCATCACCTGGAATTTAATCAAGCAGTTGTTGATTGATGACATGCACCATGTCATTTTTAGGAGCTAGAATTGCTCTCTCCGTTAGCCATTCAGGATGCACATAGTTTTCGGCTATATTTGGATAAACTTTGCTACTAAGTTCTGTGAGTGATGAAACAATTGAGCCAATACCTGGAGTAATAACAATCTTGCCATTGTTGGTTGTTGCAAGCTTGCCATCACCTATTTTTAGGAGGAGGGAGGCAAACTCACCAGCCATTGGGTCACTATTGAGATGTACACGTATGTTTGTAAATAACGTTATAGTCTTAATGTACTTCCACAAATATGACAATTTAATGCAAGCATTAAGCTCATCAGTGGGACTTCCATGTGGAACAATAGGAAGCGTTTGTCGGAAGTCACCTGATAATAAAAGTGTTATGCCACCCATAACAATATCACGTCTCTTGAGATCACGTAATGTTTTATCTAGAGCCTCGAACGCTTGTTTATGTGCCATTGTACATTCATCCCATACGATCAAGGAACAATTCTGTAAGACTTTGGCTGAATCTGATCCTCTTTCTATTTGACAAATTGGATCAGCATCTTTTGTTAGATAATGGCAACTTAAATGTGGAGTGAGCTGTCCTACCACAAGGAAGAAGAGTGACTGCAATGCCAGATAATGTGACTGCCACAGCTATTTTGCCTTCTGACCTAACTTTAGCAAGAATTAACTTGGTAACAAATGTTTTTCCTGTACCTCCGGGTGCATCAAGGAATATAAGACCACATTGCTGATCTTCTACAGTATTAACTACAGTACGAAAATTATGGATTTGCTCATTATTTATTTGTGCGATACCATCTCGTACAATTGATGCTTGCTCATGAGGTTTATAACTAATTTCACGCGCCCATACAGTAATTACTGGATGTGTATTAGATCGATTAGGTGAGGTAAGACCCAATTTTGTCAGTGTATTCATCTTATAAGTCATATCTTCGATATGAACTAAAGCAATATTGAAGATGTTGTCTAAAAATGTTATATCAACTTCAGGCTGTTGATTGTGTTTCCTAAGAAGGAAATCTTCACTAAAAGCTTCTTTGTGTGCATCCCAAAGTCGTTTTGGATGAGACACTGCACATGGTGTCAACATGATGGCAAACAAATGTCTCAAATTGTCTGCAGATTCAGATATAGATGCTTCCTGTAATGTGGACCTCTAACATTGTGTAGAATCAGTCTCAAACAGAAGCAGTCAAATTGATTTGGATGCACGGTGTATACCCTGCCCAAAACTTCTGTTCTTTTAACGCACGGATAGCCTGGAACTGGCTTACCCTGTAATTGTCGCTTGAAGACCTTAGTTTTTGTGTTCCAGGTATAATAAAGTGGAAGTTCTGAGTACAAAAGTGTACGTGTAAAACATGTGTTTGACACAATTTGAAGAAAGCTGTTAGAGTGGTTGAAGGTGGATTTGCAACTCTATCTGCTGCAGTACTTTCAGTAAAGTATATACGCTGTCCATTTTCTAGATGAACTGATAGGTTAATAACTGGGGGATGATGTATATGTATGTGAAAGTTAAGTATTCTCCAAATGGCTTCATTGGTTGATATGTAACGTCCCGTATCGTATTTCTTAACTTAATCATGAGCATTACTTTCAATTGTGGAGATAGCTTGATCACTACTTTTATTTACATATTTACAAATGTATTTTATTGGTTTCATGTGGTTGCAATATTCAACATTGATATGTGCATCAAAAATCTTACAAAGCCGTTTATTATGTGGTACAACCCATCGGTTATCTACAGGTACTGTTATGTTGCCAGGTAGGGTAACTGTCGTCTCAAAACCTCCTGCAAAAGGAGATAGTCGTCGATATTGTGGGTAGCCATTTGTATCCGATTGAATTTCCGCACTGATAACTGAATCTATGTCAGAGGATCTCAATGTTTATCCTCTTTTCTGCCACTCAACAGTGTACATGTATGCTATGACATATAAGGGCAGCAGTTTTTGTCGCCGCCACTTACTGCCACCAAGCACAATCAAGGATTTGGTTTACCCGACTCAAATGAAATAATAGCAAGCAATTAAAATTAAAGAGGATTGTCTGCATGTAATGTTCTAAGAAATATATTTTATTTATTGTTATGCCCCCTCCCTTACACATGGTGGACCGTACATTTGCTCGCCAGAAGGTGAACTATAGCATAAAACGGGCAGCACTTTTCCCGGTCGCCATCGGCATTTGGCTCACGTGACTCAATCGCAGTCATTAAAAAAAAATAGAGAATAGTCTTCATTATTAAAAATAAGCATATAATCGTAATTTTATTGCCCCCCTCCCCATCCGAATACAATTTGTAATGCTCTGCAGCCTACATTAATTATGTTTGTGTGTTTCAGTGGTGCTCATTTTCCATTTTTCTATTCAGCCAAAGAAAATGGAATTTATATGCAAAGGTAATAGGGGGGGATTTTAATGGGGCTCTGTAGGCCGCTTTAATTTTCCAAGGGCCCCTTATCACAGACAGAGTAGGTGTTTATTAAAAAATTAAAATAAAATTTCTGGTGAAATCAAAGTACATTGCTTTCATTATATATCGAACAGGCTTCGTTTAACTCTATTAATTTTCATATTAATATTATATTCCCCATCCGTGGGTTAGTGGTTACGACGTTACAGTTTTTGGCGTTCGATCCCATGCTACAAAAACGAAAAAATTTTTAATGTCAAACATGTGCTAACACGGTAGCAGGGGGGATTGGGGGACTAATAGGTTTGTTTTTGTCTTGTTACTTTTCTCAAAGTATTTAATGTTGTAGGGATTTTTCCCAAAGAAGTTAATCGATTTCAACAATAGTAATTTTATTTTACTTGTAAATGCAGAAGTAACCTTATTTATTACAATAAAATGTTATTTTAAAAGAGTTTGTATATTAAGAAAGTATTTGCTTAGTTTATAAGCGAAATGTTGTGTTAAAACTAATTGAAAGGTGTAATTATTGAAATATATTGATTCCTGATGTATTATTTTGTAACCGAATAAATGAAAATAAAATAACTGAACAGTTTGGTTCAATGTCTGTATAAGTAACAGTTGCTTTAACTTCATGTAAATAAGGAAAACGTAAATGTTGTTATCATTGTTAGAGTTAATTTTTGTTTTGTTAATTATTATAATATGAAATATCAGAATTATTCAATTTTTTTTCTCGTGTAAGGTTCTAGATGCGTATGTAGAAGAATAGCATATTTAATTAGCGACGTTTACAAATTCGTATTTGATTACGTCGGCTTAGTTTTTGTGGGTGGCACGTTATTATGTAGTCGATGTCAGTTACGTGTAATGATGAAGAAAATGTAAAATACGTGTAAATTGAATACATGTCCACCCCCCACCCGCGATATATATATAAGTTTTTTGTAATTTTGCTTAAATATAACGTAAAGTTATCTGACTGAGTCTTGTGAAGCGCGAAGTAACGAAAAAAACTAAACAGTGTTATGTATCGGTTCGAATTATGTCGAACTAAGAAATGTTTTAATTTATGTTTGGAATAAATAGAACGTAAGTGGGTTTGTTTAGTTTTCCGTTGATTGTGTGTAAGTGAATTTGTTATTTAATGATTTATGTATTATTACAATTAAGGTGAATGTTTTCGCTTGTGAAGGTAGTCGGATTAATGTAATCTGTTATTCGATTACTGGGAAGTGTTATGAAAGAAGAATAAGGGAATGATATTTGTCTAATCTGTAAGCGCGGTGTTTTGTTATTTTTCTGGTAAAAAAATGTATCTAATCGGTTTGTTTGTTTTGTTACTTGTCTCAAAGTAGTTAACGTCGAGGGAATTCTTCGCAAAGAAGTTAATCGATTGCAACAATGTTTTTTTTTTATTTAGTAACTTATAAAAATAATGAAAATGTATTTTTGTTATTGTATTAATTAAAATTCTATCAGAATAGTCAATATTGATCGTTTAAAACGAAAAATTATAAGTTAAAATGAAACATTCAGTCTGGCACTTTCGGTTGAGTCGGTTGAATGAATGGAAATTCTTCAATTAATCTGTAACCGAGTTTTTTATCTGAACATATTACGTTAGTATTGTAGCAGCAATGTTTAGAACTGAAGTATAACGGAAATAGCATAACAGGAACGGTGTATTACCTGCCGAAAAGTTAGATCGGTAAGGGGAATCGGTATAATTGTTTAAGCGTAGTGAATCTAGCAGGCGTTTCGTGAACTGAAGTAGCTGGATGAGGCTGAGAGTAGACGATTGCGTAATCGAATTTGGCGGAAGTGACGTAGTCAGATCTGTTGAAGGGAGCGTCTGTTATATTTTCTGTGCAACGTATGCTACTGTGTGGTGAGGTGAAGGCATATTTAACGTAAATAATAAGGTGTAAAATGTGTGAAAGTATCCGTTGTGTAGTTGTTCCCGGTGTAGACTGGTAGCGTGGGAGGAGTAAAATGTTAGAGAGAAATGTTCTTGCTACTACCTGTATGGTGTCTGTTTTGGGGAGAGTGAATGATGGTGGAACGAAAGTAATAATTTGCCCGAGGTGGATGTAAGAGTCTAGAGTTTGCTAAGAACACGCTGGAGCGAATAAGCTTGATGTTGTAGTGATTGTAGTAACCAATTGAGTTCGAGTTTATTTTCCTATTCGACGGGAAGGTACAGGTGAAAAAACGTCTCTACTTTATATATAAGATAACAATGTTGTTATTTAATTATTTTTTTAATTTCCGAAAAACATAACATTTCTGTGAGATGTATTTTACGGTCCGTTTCATTTGTCGTGAGCCAAACAACATTTTTATGTCAATATCGTCTCTGCACCACTACAAAATCATCAGAAAAATTCACAAAGAGTAAAAAGAGACTACAAAATAAACAGGCACCGATAGTGTATGCTAATACATATATTGTCATAAGTAATATTATATATATATATATATGTGTATGTGTATATATATATATATATATATATATATATATATATATATATATATATATATATGAAACAGTTTAATTGTAATTAATTACAGTTATTTAATCACAACACTTGAAAATATTAATATTGTTTTCATTACTTTTCAAGAGAGATAATTTAATGAAAACTATATGTGTGGGTGTATGTATATATATATATATATATATATATATATATATATATATATATATATATATATATATATATATGAAGGAATAGGTAAAATACCTTTTGAAGCATTAAGATGCGATATCAATATTTTTTTTTTATATATAAAAAAAAAAAAAAATAAATCGAAACCGATTTGTTTTTCTTTTTTTATTATACACTAGCATTTTTTTTTGTTAGTTTAAAGTGATACAAATATTTCGCCAAAACCTGGCATCCTCGGTGTGTAATATAACCTGATGTCATCAGATTTGTATTTTTTTCTCTTACCGGCTTGTTGTTGTTATTACAGCCGGGCCAAATGGGTTAGCTGTTGTTTCCCACTATCAAATATGAAGAACGTGAATGCAGCACGTGATTTGTATAAGTGTTTTAAGGTTCATATTTAAAAAAAAAAATATGAACCTTAAAACACTTATATATATATATATATATATATATATATATATATATATATATATATATATATGTATATATATATATATATGTATATATATATATATATATATATATATATATATATATATATATATATATATATATATATATATATATATATTTGTGTTATAATGGAATAATTCCAGGAGGAAATCTGGGTATGAGAGCTCAATGTAGTACACAGAGCAAGAATAACATAAAATATAATAACACGAAATCACATAATTGTCGATGCAATAATTTATTTAAGCCGTGCGGTTTTTTCAAGCATCACTCAGACAATTACATTTTTGAGACTGATAGAAAATTGATTTTCTATCAGTCTCAAAAATGTAATTGTCTGGGTGATGCTTGAAAAAAACGCACGGTTTAAATAAATTATTGCATCGACAATTATGTGATTTCGTGTATTTATATATTATGTTATATATATATATATATATATATATATATATATATATATATATATATATATATATATATATATATATATATATTTGAATGAATGCGAAAGATGTTTAATTTATCACTCCTATATTATCATCAAAACGGCTTACTGTTTTATTAATAAATAATACAACAGAATACTTTGTAATAATTCATCTATATTGTAGACGAGGAATGACACTAACAGCTATTTTAATGCGCAATTTGCATTAGTTGTGTTGTCAATTAGTGTTGTTAATTTGTAATTTTATTATCTATTTCTGCTATTTATATAAAATAGTGTCGTCTATGTTAACAGTAATTAATTAAAATTATCTAATAAAGAATGGATAAATTTCTAAAACCTATAAAATATTATTTGCATTAATTTTCAAGGGAGGTTATTCAAATGAAAACTATTAGATTTTAAAACTACAAAAAATTTGTATTAAATATATGTAATGTAAAAAGAATACGTAAAGCTAGATTAATAGCTGTGAAATGGTGGATAGTTTTTTGCTTATATATATATATATATATATATATATATATATATATATATATATATATATATATATATATATATATATATATCCAAAGAATTGCAAATGGGCTTATAAAAAGCTAGATTAATAGCTGTCAGATGGTGGATAGTTTTTTGATTACATATATATATATATATATATATATATATATATATATATATATATATATATATATATATACGATGTAATACTATTACTACCAATAATAATAATAGTAGTAAAAAACTAATAATAATAATAATAATAATAATAATAATAATAATAATAATAATAATAATAATAATAATAATAATAATAATAATAATAATAATAGTGATAATAGTACAAAAATACAAATATAACTTTAAATTAAAATAATAATAATAATAATAATAATAATAATGGTAATAACAAAAATGAGGCTCATAAATAATAATAATAATAATAATAATAATAATAATAATAATAATAATAATAATAATAATAATAATAATAATAATAATAATAATAATAATAATAATAAAAATAATAATAATAATAATAATAATAATAATAATAATAATAATAATAATAACAATAACAATAATAACAATAATAATAATAATAATTTTAATTATGGTTATAATGATAACAATAATAATAATAATAATAGCTGGGCATGGCTAAGAAAAAGGGCACTTAAACAGAGGAACGGAATCTTTACTGATAGCTGCACACACCAATGCGATTAGGACCAACTACATTAAAGCTAAAATAGATAAAACCCAGGAAAACAGTAAATGCAGACTGTGTGGACAAAGAGACGAAACAGTAAATCATATAAGTGAATGTAGCAAACTTGCTCAAAACAAATACAAGAACAGATATGACTGTGTGGGGAAAGTAATACACTGGGAACTGTGCAAACAATTGAACTTCGAACACGCTGACAAATGGTACAAACATAAACCAGAAACAGTACTGGAAAACGAAAAACACAAAATCATCTGGTATATGAATATACAAACTGATAAACTCATACTAGCAAGAATAGCTGAAGTTATAATAATCAACAAGAAAGAAAAATCTTGCAAAATCGTAGACATCGCCGTTTTTGCAAACCACAGAGTCAGTATCAAAGAGACGGAAAAACGAAGTAAATACACAGAACTAGCCAGAGAACTGAAAGGAATATGGAGCATGAAGAAGTCAGTATTATACCAATAATCGTGGGAGCACTAGGAACAATCCCAAAAGACCCCGAGAAAAGACTGGGAGAAATTGGAATAAAGGGGCCATCGAAGGACGGCAATGATCAAAACAGCTGTAATCTTATGGAAAATCCTTGAGCGTGGAAACCAACCCGCATAAGCTACAAAGGGTAACCAGTCACATGGAATTTACAACAGGAAGAAGACAAAACCACACAAAGAAAACCACATCATGAACCAAGGAAGAGAAACTGCAAGAAACATCACTACATAATCTCCCCCACGCTTAATATATTGGACCACCCTCAGCTGACACCACACAAAAATGAACCAACGAACAGAAATTGTAAGAAACACCATCAGCTCTCCCCCTTCTCTCCCCCCCCCCACAAAAAAATTGCTAAAATAATTTGGTCCACTCGCATTGATCTTTACCAAGGAAAGACTCATTCGCCTGGAACCTGCCAAAGGCCTGATAGTAAGAAGGAAGAAAAAGCGTTGCCCCAAAGGTTGCACATTCCATGGGCAATTCTCGCTGAATGTCTCCTTTCTAGGCATTCTTCGTATAGATGACACCGCCGTCTGCGGCGAGAGGGTCACGTCTGTCTTCGCCACTACAACCAGGGCGTGACTGGCCGCTCCTCACAGGGAAACCCTGCACTATTAGCTTGACCAGGTCAAAGTTTAACTGGGCTTTCTCCTCCCTCCGCCAATTTTCTTCCAGGATTAAAGTACTGTACTAGTTTGTAGGTCACATAAAACTTACAATCACTTGTGTTTCTGACAAATCGCATCGGCAACTAGGCGATTCACTCGATTTTCATCTCTGTACCGTCGGGCTGATTGACCACTAAATCCGGAGAACGAAACCTCCGCTCAGTCCGCAGCTGTCGGTCAATCGCCGGTATCGATCTCGGAGCTTGCTCAAAGTCAGACCCGCTTGCTTCCCATAAAGGGCTCCAATGAATGGGAGTGGTCCACTAGCCCTTTTATACGCTAACATTGCCATCACTTCTCGATCGTCCAGATCGTAATTCACTCTGGTCAGTTTCGCCACGAAGGATGAGCTTAGGTATCCAGTGGCAGATGAGAACGCGTACTGGCTATGGCGAAAAGAGTGGATCCGGGCAATGTCGAGTGACTAGTCTAACTATATATAGTGTTGCACGAAAGGGAATTTGAGAGTTCAGAGTAACAGACAGAAAGAGTTTGTCAGAGTCAGGCTGAGTTAGACGCAGCGATCCAATCCTCCTTCCTGAAATCGAGCGCATTCACTTTTCTGAACACCTGGACAAATAATTTGGTTGCATCGATCGTCCATTAAGTTGAGAAGTCGCCAAGTTGAAGAAAAATCCCCCCAAATACCACCCAGAAGCAAAGACAATATCTATATCTGATATGCATAGAAAAAAACTTATAAAAATAATTTTCACCCCCCCCCTGTGTCCCCTTTGCACAATAATAAATTAAACTAATTATAGCCCATTACCAACCGTTACGCTTAGCAGCTGTGTTCCAAATTTTATGATGATCGGTTAATTAGTTTTCAATTATATTCCCCCTACTCACACACATACACACACACACACATATATATATATATATATATATATATATATATATATATATATATAGAGAGAGAGAGAGAGAGAGAGAGAGAGAGAGAGAGAAAATATACTTAACTTCTACCCGGCGTTGTTCGCTTGTGTGCTTACTTGCAATTTGTTTTGCGTGTCTTATTTTTTCCTAAATGTTATATTTTTGTTCCAACAAAAGGGAAGTAAGTCTCTAATAGACGTAGCCAGATTTACGTACCAATTTTTTTTCTGAAATTATTTTATATTCGAAAATAAATAACTAAAAGAAAATCTGTGATGAAAGAATACAAATTTATCTCACTTCAAAAAAAATGGCGATCATAAGAAAATAAACCCAATCGGATTGATTATTTTCTGGAAGAAATGACCTCGAATTACCTTGGATTATATGTTTTTCTTTACAACACAAAATGAAATATTTATTGTCTAAGACAGATGTCATAAATGACAAAATTCGACAATTTTCATCCATCAATCCATATCCCACAACGTCAAGGGGCGTTGTCGTTGAGTCCTAACTTTTCAGTGGGCATGTTGTCTCCAAGGCACATGCAGCGCCTTTTTCCCCATCTAGTACTGACCAGGCTCAACGTTGCTTAACTTCGGCGATCTAACGGGAACCGGTGTATCGACGTGATTATGCCGACAATCTGACTGACTTAATGATATATTTCACTTTTGTTTCATTTTACTTCAGTCGAAGTTCTCAGAAAACAAGGCTCCCTTCCTTAGACAAACACTTGATCTCCATATGAGATACATAGATATTTGAGTGTTCCATTAAAGTTCACCTCTACCTCTCAAACGCCGAACCAGTAAAGAATTTAAGAACATCAATTGTCCTCTCCCCAATTGACCCGTTAACTATGTCATTATATATCTTTTTTGTGGTCTCTTGATCTTACCGGATTCCAGGACAAGAATTCATCTAGTCTGGTGGAGTATCCAGCTTAGTGCTGTTACTAGATGCAGCATCACTTTGAGAAGGTGCACCAATTTCTCGTATAAGCTAGTGTGGGATAGATATACAGAGCGGATCTTATTTGGGCTTCGAATACTATGTTATTCTGAATATTTGGTCAGGGTTTACTTGTAGGGTGAAGTATCCTCATGTCAGGTCGTCCTGACAACCCCATGTACATAGATACCTTAGACACTCCAAGACAGTGTCTAGTAAACATTCAAGTGTGTATTCAAGTGTATATGAGAGTGTGTTTGTTGAAATAGATATATTATGTTTAGTTAAACATCCGAGGTTTAAATTCAATAGATATTTATTTTTAACTGCAGCGCGCGTATAAATAAACAATAGAAATTTAGATTCCAGTGGGCATGTCTTTAGTCATTATTGAAATTGCACGCATCATTCAAAATACGCACTTTCGAAATGTAGCCTTAATCAAAAACTGACAATAATATCTTCAAAGTAAACTCGAGACATTTGAATTTTTACGGTAATAGAAAGGAAAATATTAAATAATGTAAATAATTCAAATAATAAATAATACAGTACATAAAATGCATTATTGTGGAGATAAAACTAAAAATAATTTATAGGCAGAAGACTTTAGTTTTTCATGAATGTATAGAATGTATATTAAGGATTCTAGTATTAATTTGGTGGGTTCTTTATTTGATTTTAGCTTGGAGTTTTCGAGGTATTTATTAAATGAACATTGATTCTTTATGTTTGATTTTAGATTGGAGTTTTCGAGGTATTTATTAAATGAACATTGATTCTTTATGTTTGATTTTAGATTGGAGTTTTCGAGGTATTTATTAAATGAACATTAATTCTTTATATTTGATTTTAGATTGGAGTTTTCGAGGTATTTATTAAATGAACATTAATTCTTTATGTTTGATTTTAGATTGGAGTTTTCGAGGTATTTATTAAATGAACATTAATTCTTTATGTTTGATTTTAGATTGGAGTTTTCGAGGTATTTATTAAATGAACATTAATTCTTTATATTTGATTTTAGATTGGAGTTTTCGAGGTATTTATTAAATGAACATTAATTCTTTATGTTTGATTTTAGATTGGAGTTTTCGAGGTATTTATTAAATGAACATTAATTCTTTATGTTTGATTTTAGATTGGAGTTTTCGAGGTATTTATTAAATGAACATTAATTCTTTATGTTTGATTTTAGATTGGAGTTTTCGAGGTATTTATTAAATGAACATTAATTCTTTATGTTTGATTTTAGATTGGAGTTTTCGAGGTATTTATTAAATGAACATTAATTCTTTATATTTGATTTTAGATTGGAGTTTTCGAGGTATTTATTAAATGAACATTAATTCTTTATGTTTGATTTTAGATTGGAGTTTTCGAGGTATTTATTAAATGAACATTGATTCTTTATGTTTGATATTAGATTGGAGTTTTCGAGGTATTTATTAAATGAACATTAATTCTTTATATTTGATTTTAGATTGGAGTTTTCGAGGTATTTATTAAATGAACATTAATTCTTTATGTTTGATTTTAGATTGGAGTTTTCGAGGTATTTATTAAATGAACATTAATTCTTTATGTTTGATTTTAGATTGGACTTTTCGAGGTATTTATTAAATGAACATTAATTCTTTATGTTTGATTTTAGATTGGAGTTTTCGAGGTATTTATTAAATGAACATTAATTCTTTATGTTTGATTTTAGATTGGAGTTTTCGAGGTATTTATTAAATGAACATTAATTCTTTATGTTTGATTTTAGATTGGACTTTTCGAGGTATTTATTAAATGAACATTAATTCTTTATGTTTGATTTTAGATTGGACTTTTCGAGGTATTTATTAAATGAACATTAATTCTTTATGTTTGATTTTCGATTGGACTTTTCGAGGTATTTATTAAATGAACATTAATTCTTTATGTTTGATTTTAGATTGGAGTTTTCGAGGTATTTATTAAATGAACATTAATTCTTTATGTTTTTATTTTAGATTGGAGTTTTCGAGGTATTTATTAAATGAACATTAATTCTTTATGTTTGATTTTAGATTGGAGTTTTCGAGGTATTTATTAAATGAACATTAATTCTTTATGTTTGATTTTAGATTGGAGTTTTCGAGGTATTTATTAAATGAACATTAATTCTTTATGTTTGATTTTAGATTGGAGTTTTCGAGGTATTTATTAAATGAACATTAATTCTTTATGTTTGATTTTAGATTGGAGTTTTCGAGGTATTTATTAAATGAACATTAATTCTTTATGTTTGATTTTAGATTGGAGTTTTCGAGGTATTTATTAAATGAACATTAATTCTTTATGTTTGATTTTAGATTGGAGTTTTCGAGGTATTTATTAAATGAACATTAATTCTTTATGTTTGATTTTAGATTGGAGTTTTCGAGGTATTTATTAAATGAACATTAATTCTTTATGTTTTTATTTTAGATTGGAGTTTTCGAGGTATTTATTAAATGAACATTAATTCTTTATGTTTGATTTTAGATTGGAGTTTTCGAGGTATTTATTAAATGAACATTAATTCTTTATGTTTGATTTTAGATTGGAGTTTTCGAGGTATTTATTAAATGAACATTAATTCTTTATGTTTGATTTTAGATTGGACTTTTCGAGGTATTTATTAAATGAACATTAATTCTTTATGTTTGATTTTAGATTGGAGTTTTCGAGGTATTTATTAAATGAACATTAATTCTTTATGTTTGATTTTAGATTGGAGTTTTCGAGGTATTTATTAAATGAACATTGATTCTTTATGTTTGATTTTAGATTGGAGTTTTCGAGGTATTTATTAAATGAACATTAATTCTTTATATTTGATTTTAGATTGGAGTTTTCGAGGTATTTATTAAATGAACATTAATTCTTTATGTTTGATTTTAGATTGGAGTTTTCGAGGTATTTATTAAATGAACATTAATTCTTTATGTTTGATTTTAGATTGGAGTTTTCGAGGTATTTATTAAATGAACATTAATTCTTTATGTTTGATTTTAGATTGGAGTTTTCGAGGTATTTATTAAATGAACATTAATTCTTTATGTTTGATTTTAGATTGGAGTTTTCGAGGTATTTATTAAATGAACATTAATTCTTTATGTTTGATTTTAGATTGGAGTTTTCGAGGTATTTATTAAATGAACATTAATTCTTTATGTTTGATTTTAGATTGGAGTTTTCGAGGTATTTATTAAATGAACATTAATTCTTTATGTTTGATTTTAGATTGGAGTTTTCGAGGTATTTATTAAATGAACATTAATTCTTTATGTTTGATTTTAGATTGGAGTTTTCGAGGTATTTATTAAATGAACATTAATTCTTTATGTTTGATTTTAGATTGGAGTTTTCGAGGTATTTATTAAATGAACATTAATTCTTTATGTTTTTATTTTAGATTGGAGTTTTCGAGGTATTTATTAAATGAACATTAATTCTTTATGTTTGATTTTAGATTGGAGTTTTCGAGGTATTTATTAAATGAACATTAATTCTTTATGTTTGATTTTAGATTGGAGTTTTCGAGGTATTTATTACATGAACATTAATTCTTTATATTTGATTTTAGATTGGAGTTTTCGAGGTATTTATTAAATGAACATTAATTCTTTATGTTTGATTTTAGATTGGAGTTTTCGAGGTATTTATTAAATGAACATTGATTCTTTATGTTTGATTTTAGATTGGAGTTTTCGAGGTATTTATTAAATGAACATTAATTCTTTATATTTGATTTTAGATTGGAGTTTTCGAGGTATTTATTAAATGAACATTAATTCTTTATGTTTGATTTTAGATTGGAGTTTTCGAGGTATTTATTAAATGAACATTAATTCTTTATGTTTGATTTTAGATTGGAGTTTTCGAGGTATTTATTAAATGAACATTAATTCTTTATGTTTGATTTTAGATTGGAGTTTTCGAGGTATTTATTAAATGAACATTAATTCTTTATGTTTGATTTTAGATTGGAGTTTTCGAGGTATTTATTAAATGAACATTAATTCTTTATGTTTGATTTTAGATTGGAGTTTTCGAGGTATTTATTAAATGAACATTAATTCTTTATGTTTGATTTTAGATTGGAGTTTTCGAGGTATTTATTAAATGAACATTAATTCTTTATGTTTTTATTTTAGATTGGAGTTTTCGAGGTATTTATTAAATGAACATTAATTCTTTATGTTTGATTTTAGATTGGAGTTTTCGAGGTATTTATTAAATGAACATTGATTCTTTATGTTTGATTTTAGATTGGAGTTTTCGAGGTATTTATTAAATGAACATTAATTCTTTATGTTTGATTTTAGATTGGAGTTTTCGAGGTATTTATTAAATGAACATTAATTCTTTATGTTTGATTTTAGATTGGAGTTTTCGAGGTATTTATTAAATGAACATTAATTCTTTATGTTTTTATTTTAGATTGGAGTTTTCGAGGTATTTATTAAATGAACATTAATTCTTTATGTTTGATTTTAGATTGGAGTTTTCGAGGTATTTATTAAATGAACATTGATTCTTTATGTTTGATTTTAGATTGGAGTTTTCGAGGTATTTATTAAATGAACATTAATTCTTTATATTTGATTTTAGATTGGAGTTTTCGAGGTATTTATTAAATGAACATTAATTCTTTATGTTTGATTTTAGATTGGAGTTTTCGAGGTATTTATTAAATGAACATTAATTCTTTATGTTTGATTTTAGATTGGAGTTTTCGAGGTATTTATTAAATGAACATTAATTCTTTATGTTTGATTTTAGATTGGAGTTTTCGAGGTATTTATTAAATGAACATTAATTCTTTATGTTTGATTTTAGATTGGAGTTTTCGAGGTATTTATTAAATGAACATTAATTCTTTATGTTTGATTTTAGATTGGAGTTTTCGAGGTATTTATTAAATGAACATTAATTCTTTATGTTTGATTTTAGATTGGAGTTTTCGAGGTATTTATTAAATGAACATTAATTCTTTATGTTTTTATTTTAGATTGGAGTTTTCGAGGTATTTATTAAATGAACATTAATTCTTTATGTTTGATTTTAGATTGGAGTTTTCGAGGTATTTATTAAATGAACATTGATTCTTTATGTTTGATTTTAGATTGGAGTTTTCGAGGTATTTATTAAATGAACATTAATTCTTTATATTTGATTTTAGATTGGAGTTTTCGAGGTATTTATTAAATGAACATTAATTCTTTATGTTTGATTTTAGATTGGAATTTTCGAGGTATTTATTAAATGAACATTAATTCTTTATGTTTGATTTTAGATTGGAGTTTTCGAGGTATTTATTAAATGAACATTAATTCTTTATGTTTGATTTTAGATTGGAGTTTTCGAGGTATTTATTAAATGAACATTAATTCTTTATGTTTGATTTTAGATTGGAGTTTTCGAGGTATTTATTAAATGAACATTAATTCTTTATGTTTGATTTTAGATTGGAGGTTTCGAGGTATTTATTAAATGACCATTAATTCTTTATGTTTGATTTTAGATTGGAGTGTTCGAGGTATTTATTAAATGAACATTAATTCTTTATGTTTGATTTTAGATTGGAGTTTTCGAGGTATTTATTAAATGAACATTAATTCTTTATGTTTGATTTTAGATTGGAGTTTTCGAGGTATTTATTAAATGAACATTAATTCTTTATGTTTGATTTTAGATTGGAGTTTTCGAGGTATTTATTAAATGAACATTAATTCTTTATGTTTGATTTTAGATTGGAGTTTTCGAGGTATTTATTAAATGAACATTAATTCTTTATGTTTTTATTTTAGATTGGAGTTTTCGAGGTATTTATTAAATGAACATTAATTCTTTATGTTTGATTTTAGATTGGAGTTTTCGAGGTATTTATTAAATGAACATTGATTCTTTATGTTTGATTTTAGATTGGAGTTTTCGAGGTATTTATTAAATGAACATTAATTCTTTATATTTGATTTTAGATTGGAGTTTTCGAGGTATTTATTAAATGAACATTAATTCTTTATGTTTGATTTTAGATTGGAGTTTTCGAGGTATTTATTAAATGAACATTAATTCTTTATGTTTGATTTTAGATTGGAGTTTTCGAGGTATTTATTAAATGAACATTAATTCTTTATGTTTGATTTTAGATTGGAGTTTTCGAGGTATTTATTAAATGAACATTAATTCTTTATGTTTGATTTTAGATTGGAGTTTTCGAGGTATTTATTAAATGAACATTAATTCTTTATGTTTTTATTTTAGATTGGAGTTTTCGAGGTATTTATTAAATGAACATTAATTCTTTATGTTTGATTTTAGATTGGAGTTTTCGAGGTATTTATTAAATGAACATTGATTCTTTATGTTTGATTTTAGATTGGAGTTTTCGAGGTATTTATTAAATGAACATTAATTCTTTATATTTGATTTTAGATTGGAGTTTTCGAGGTATTTATTAAATGAACATTAATTCTTTATGTTTGATTTTAGATTGGAGTTTTCGAGGTATTTATTAAATGAACATTAATTCTTTATGTTTGATTTTAGATTGGAGTTTTCGAGGTATTTATTAAATGAACATTAATTCTTTATGTTTGATTTTAGATTGGAGTTTTCGAGGTATTTATTAAATGAACATTAATTCTTTATGTTTGATTTTAGATTGGAGTTTTCGAGGTATTTATTAAATGAACATTAATTCTTTATGTTTTTATTTTAGATTGGAGTTTTCGAGGTATTTATTAAATGAACATTAATTCTTTATGTTTGATTTTAGATTGGAGTTTTCGAGGTATTTATTAAATGAACATTAATTCTTTATGTTTGATTTTAGATTGGAGTTTTCGAGGTATTTATTAAATGAACATTAATTCTTTATGTTTGATTTTAGATTGGACTTTTCGAGGTATTTATTAAATGAACATTAATTCTTTATGTTTGATTTTAGATTGGAGTTTTCGAGGTATTTATTAAATGAACATTAATTCTTTATGTTTGATTTTAGATTGGAGTTTTCGAGGTATTTATTAAATGAACATTGATTCTTTATGTTTGATTTTAGATTGGAGTTTTCGAGGTATTTATTAAATGAACATTAATTCTTTATATTTGATTTTAGATTGGAGTTTTCGAGGTATTTATTAAATGAACATTAATTCTTTATGTTTGATTTTAGATTGGAGTTTTCGAGGTATTTATTAAATGAACATTAATTCTTTATGTTTGATTTTAGATTGGAGTTTTCGAGGTATTTATTAAATGAACATTAATTCTTTATGTTTGATTTTAGATTGGAGTTTTCGAGGTATTTATTAAATGAACATTAATTCTTTATGTTTGATTTTAGATTGGAGTTTTCGAGGTATTTATTAAATGAACATTAATTCTTTATGTTTGATTTTAGATTGGAGTTTTCGAGGTATTTATTAAATGAACATTAATTCTTTATGTTTGATTTTAGATTGGAGTTTTCGAGGTATTTATTAAATGAACATTAATTCTTTATGTTTGATTTTAGATTGGAGTTTTCGAGGTATTTATTAAATGAACATTAATTCTTTATGTTTGATTTTAGATTGGAGTTTTCGAGGTATTTATTAAATGAACATTAATTCTTTATGTTTGATTTTAGATTGGAGTTTTCGAGGTATTTATTAAATGAACATTAATTCTTTATGTTTTTATTTTAGATTGGAGTTTTCGAGGTATTTATTAAATAAACATTAATTCTTTATGTTTGATTTTAGATTGGAGTTTTCGAGGTATTTATTAAATGAACATTAATTCTTTATGTTTGATTTTAGATTGGAGTTTTCGAGGTATTTATTACATGAACATTAATTCTTTATATTTGATTTTAGATTGGAGTTTTCGAGGTATTTATTAAATGAACATTAATTCTTTATGTTTGATTTTAGATTGGAGTTTTCGAGGTATTTATTAAATGAACATTGATTCTTTATGTTTGATTTTAGATTGGAGTTTTCGAGGTATTTATTAAATGAACATTAATTCTTTATATTTGATTTTAGATTGGAGTTTTCGAGGTATTTATTAAATGAACATTAATTCTTTATGTTTGATTTTAGATTGGAGTTTTCGAGGTATTTATTAAATGAACATTAATTCTTTATGTTTGATTTTAGATTGGAGTTTTCGAGGTATTTATTAAATGAACATTAATTCTTTATGTTTGATTTTAGATTGGAGTTTTCGAGGTATTTATTAAATGAACATTAATTCTTTATGTTTGATTTTAGATTGGAGTTTTCGAGGTATTTATTAAATGAACATTAATTCTTTATGTTTGATTTTAGATTGGAGTTTTCGAGGTATTTATTAAATGAACATTAATTCTTTATGTTTGATTTTAGATTGGAGTTTTCGAGGTATTTATTAAATGAACATTAATTCTTTATGTTTTTATTTTAGATTGGAGTTTTCGAGGTATTTATTAAATGAACATTAATTCTTTATGTTTGATTTTAGATTGGAGTTTTCGAGGTATTTATTAAATGAACATTGATTCTTTATGTTTGATTTTAGATTGGAGTTTTCGAGGTATTTATTAAATGAACATTAATTCTTTATGTTTGATTTTAGATTGGAGTTTTCGAGGTATTTATTAAATGAACATTAATTCTTTATGTTTGATTTTAGATTGGAGTTTTCGAGGTATTTATTAAATGAACATTAATTCTTTATGTTTTTATTTTAGATTGGAGTTTTCGAGGTATTTATTAAATGAACATTAATTCTTTATGTTTGATTTTAGATTGGAGTTTTCGAGGTATTTATTAAATGAACATTGATTCTTTATGTTTGATTTTAGATTGGAGTTTTCGAGGTATTTATTAAATGAACATTAATTCTTTATATTTGATTTTAGATTGGAGTTTTCGAGGTATTTATTAAATGAACATTAATTCTTTATGTTTGATTTTAGATTGGAGTTTTCGAGGTATTTATTAAATGAACATTAATTCTTTATGTTTGATTTTAGATTGGAGTTTTCGAGGTATTTATTAAATGAACATTAATTCTTTATGTTTGATTTTAGATTGGAGTTTTCGAGGTATTTATTAAATGAACATTAATTCTTTATGTTTGATTTTAGATTGGAGTTTTCGAGGTATTTATTAAATGAACATTAATTCTTTATGTTTGATTTTAGATTGGAGTTTTCGAGGTATTTATTAAATGAACATTAATTCTTTATGTTTGATTTTAGATTGGAGTTTTCGAGGTATTTATTAAATGAACATTAATTCTTTATGTTTTTATTTTAGATTGGAGTTTTCGAGGTATTTATTAAATGAACATTAATTCTTTATGTTTGATTTTAGATTGGAGTTTTCGAGGTATTTATTAAATGAACATTGATTCTTTATGTTTGATTTTAGATTGGAGTTTTCGAGGTATTTATTAAATGAACATTAATTCTTTATATTTGATTTTAGATTGGAGTTTTCGAGGTATTTATTAAATGAACATTAATTCTTTATGTTTGATTTTAGATTGGAATTTTCGAGGTATTTATTAAATGAACATTAATTCTTTATGTTTGATTTTAGATTGGAGTTTTCGAGGTATTTATTAAATGAACATTAATTCTTTATGTTTGATTTTAGATTGGAGTTTTCGAGGTATTTATTAAATGAACATTAATTCTTTATGTTTGATTTTAGATTGGAGTTTTCGAGGTATTTATTAAATGAACATTAATTCTTTATGTTTGATTTTAGATTGGAGGTTTCGAGGTATTTATTAAATGAACATTAATTCTTTATGTTTGATTTTAGATTGGAGTGTTCGAGGTATTTATTAAATGAACATTAATTCTTTATGTTTGATTTTAGATTGGAGTTTTCGAGGTATTTATTAAATGAACATTAATTCTTTATGTTTGATTTTAGATTGGAGTTTTCGAGGTATTTATTAAATGAACATTAATTCTTTATGTTTGATTTTAGATTGGAGTTTTCGAGGTATTTATTAAATGAACATTAATTCTTTATGTTTGATTTTAGATTGGAGTTTTCGAGGTATTTATTAAATGAACATTAATTCTTTATGTTTTTATTTTAGATTGGAGTTTTCGAGGTATTTATTAAATGAACATTAATTCTTTATGTTTGATTTTAGATTGGAGTTTTCGAGGTATTTATTAAATGAACATTGATTCTTTATGTTTGATTTTAGATTGGAGTTTTCGAGGTATTTATTAAATGAACATTAATTCTTTATATTTGATTTTAGATTGGAGTTTTCGAGGTATTTATTAAATGAACATTAATTCTTTATGTTTGATTTTAGATTGGAGTTTTCGAGGTATTTATTAAATGAACATTAATTCTTTATGTTTGATTTTAGATTGGAGTTTTCGAGGTATTTATTAAATGAACATTAATTCTTTATGTTTGATTTTAGATTGGAGTTTTCGAGGTATTTATTAAATGAACATTAATTCTTTATGTTTGATTTTAGATTGGAGTTTTCGAGGTATTTATTAAATGAACATTAATTCTTTATGTTTTTATTTTAGATTGGAGTTTTCGAGGTATTTATTAAATGAACATTAATTCTTTATGTTTGATTTTAGATTGGAGTTTTCGAGGTATTTATTAAATGAACATTGATTCTTTATGTTTGATTTTAGATTGGAGTTTTCGAGGTATTTATTAAATGAACATTAATTCTTTATATTTGATTTTAGATTGGAGTTTTCGAGGTATTTATTAAATGAACATTAATTCTTTATGTTTGATTTTAGATTGGAGTTTTCGAGGTATTTATTAAATGAACATTAATTCTTTATGTTTGATTTTAGATTGGAGTTTTCGAGGTATTTATTAAATGAACATTAATTCTTTATGTTTGATTTTAGATTGGAGTTTTCGAGGTATTTATTAAATGAACATTAATTCTTTATGTTTGATTTTAGATTGGAGTTTTCGAGGTATTTATTAAATGAACATTAATTCTTTATGTTTGATTTTAGATTGGAGTTTTCGAGGTATTTATTAAATGAACATTAATTCTTTATGTTTGATTTTAGATTGGAGTTTTCGAGGTATTTATTAAATGAACATTAATTCTTTATGTTTTTATTTTAGATTGGAGTTTTCGAGGTATTTATTAAATGAACATTAATTCTTTATGTTTGATTTTAGATTGGAGTTTTCGAGGTATTTATTAAATGAACATTGATTCTTTATGTTTGATTTTAGATTGGAGTTTTCGAGGTATTTATTAAATGAACATTAATTCTTTATATTTGATTTTAGATTGGAGTTTTCGAGGTATTTATTAAATGAACATTAATTCTTTATGTTTGATTTTAGATTGGAGTTTTCGAGGTATTTATTAAATGAACATTAATTCTTTATGTTTGATTTTAGATTAGAGTTTTCGAGGTATTTATTAAATGAACATTAATTCTTTATGTTTGATTTTAGATTGGAGTTTTCGAGGTATTTATTAAATGAACATTAATTCTTTATGTTTGATTTTAGATTGGAGTTTTCGAGGTATTTATTAAATGAACATTAATTCTTTATGTTTGATTTTAGATTGGAGGTTTCGAGGTATTTATTAAATGAACATTAATTCTTTATGTTTGATTTTAGATTGGAGTGTTCGAGGTATTTATTAAATGAACATTAATTCTTTATGTTTGATTTTAGATTGGAGTTTTCGAGGTATTTATTAAATGAACATTAATTCTTTATGTTTGATTTTAGATTGGAGTGTTCGAGGTATTTATTAAATGAACATTAATTCTTTATGTTTGATTTTAGATTGGAGTTTTCGAGGTATTTATTAAATGAACATTAATTCTTTATGTTTGATTTTAGATTGGAGTTTTCGAGGTATTTATTAAATGAACATTAATTCTTTATATTTGATTTTAGATTTGAGTTTTCGAGGTATTTATTAAATGAACATTAATTCTTTATGTTTGATTTTAGATTTGAGTTTTCGAGGTATTTATTAAATGAACATTAATTCTTTATGTTTGATTTTAGATTTGAGTTTTCGATGTATTTATTAAATGAACATTAATTCTTTATGTTTGATTTTAGATTGGAGTTTTCGAGGTATTTATTAAATGAACATTAATTCTTTATGTTTGATTTTAGATTGGAGGTTTCGAGGTATTTATTAAATGAACATTAATTCTTTATGTTTGATTTTAGATTGGAGTTTTCGAGGTATTTATTAAATGAACATTAATTCTTTATGTTTGATTTTAGATTGGAGTTTTCGATGTATTTATTAAATGAACATTAATTCTTTATGTTTGATTTTAGATTGGAGTTTTCGAGGTATTTATTAAATGAACATTAATTCTTTATGTTTGATTTTAGATTGGAGTTTTCGATGTATTTATTAAATGAACATTATTTCTTTATGTTTGATTTTAGATTGGAGTTTTCGATGTATTTATTAAAGTTACATTAATTCTTTATGTTTGATTTTAGATTGGAGTTTTCGAGGTATTTATTAAATGAACATTAATTCTTTATGTTTGATTTTAGATTGGAGGTTTCGAGGTATTTATTAAATGAACATTAATTCTTTATGTTTGATTTTAGATTTGAGTTTTCGAGGTATTTATTAAATGAACATTAATTCTTTATGTTTGATTTTAGATTGGAGTTTTCGAGGTATTTATTAAATGAACATTAATTCTTTATGTTTGATTTTAGATTGGAGTTTTCGAGGTATTTATTAAATGAACATTAATTCTTTATGTTTGATTTTAGATTGGAGTTTTCGAGGTATTTATTAAATGAACATTAATTCTTTATGTTTGATTTTAGATTGGAGTTTTCGATGTATTTATTAAATGAACATTAATTCTTTATGTTTGATTTTAGATTGGAGTTTTCGAGGTATTTATTAAATGAACATTAATTCTTTATGTTTGATTTTAGATTGGAGGTTTCGATGTATTTATTAAATGAACATTAATTCTTTATGTTTGATTTTAGATTTGAGTTTTCGAGGTATTTATTAAATGAACATTAATTCTTTATGTTTGATTTTAGATTGGAGTTTTCGAGGTATTTATTAAATGAACATTAATTCTTTATGTTTGATTTTAGATTGGACTTTTCGAGGTATTTATTAAATGAACATTAATTCTTTATGTTTGATTTTAGATTGGAGTTTTCGATGTATTTATTAAATGAACATTAATTCTTTATGTTTGATTTTAGATTGGAGTTTTCGATGTATTTATTAAATTAACATTAATTCTTTATGTTTGATTTTAGATTGGAGTTTTCGAGGTATTTATTAAATGAACATTAATTCTTTATGTTTGATTTTAGATTGGAGTTTTCGAGGTATTTATTAAATGAACATTAATTCTTTATGTTTTTATTTTAGATTGGAGTTTTTGAGGTATTTATTAAATGAACATTAATTCTTTATGTTTGATTTTAGATTGGAGTTTTCGAGGTATTTATTAAATGAACATTAATTCTTTATGTTTGATTTTAGATTGGAGTTTTCGAGGTATTTATTAAATGAACATTAATTCTTTATGTTTGATTTTAGATTGGAGTTTTCGAGGTATTTATTAAATGAACATTAATTCTTTATGTTTGATTTTAGATTTGAGTTTTCGATGTATTTATTAAATGAACATTAATTCTTTATGTTTGATTTTAGATTGGAGTTTTCGAGGTATTTATTAAATGAACATTAATTCTTTATGTTTGATTTTAGATTGGAGTTTTCGAGGTATTTATTAAATGAACATTAATTCTTTATGTTTGATTTTAGATTGGAGTTTTCGAGGTATTTATTAAATGAACATTAATTCTTTATGTTTGATTTTAGATTGGAGTTTTCGAGGTATTTATTAAATGAACATTAATTCTTTATGTTTGATTTTAGATTGGAGGTTTCGAGGTATTTATTAAATGAACATTAATTCTTTATGTTTGATTTTAGATTGGAGTTTTCGAGGTATTTATTAAATGAACATTAATTCTTTATGTTTGATTTTAGATTGGACTTTTCGAGGTATTTATTAAATGAACATTAATTCTTTATGTTTGATTTTAGATTGGAGTTTTCGAGGTATTTATTAAATGAACATTAATTCTTTATGTTTGATTTTAGATTGGACTTTTCGAGGCATTTATTAAATGAACATTAATTCTTTATGTTTGATTTTAGATTGGACTTTTCGAGGTATTTATTAAATGAACATTAATTCTTTATGTTTGATTTTAGATTTGAGTTTTCGAGGTATTTATTAAATGAACATTAATTCTTTATGTTTGATTTTAGATTGGACTTTTCGAGGTATTTATTAAATGAACATTAATTCTTTATGTTTGATTTTAGATTGGAGTTTTCGAGGTATTTATTAAATGAACATTAATTCTTTATGTTTGATTTTAGATTTGAGTTTTCGAGGTATTTATTAAATGAACATTAATTCTTTATGTTTGATTTTAGATTGGACTTTTCGAGGTATTTATTAAATGAACATTAATTCTTTATGTTTGATTTTAGATTGGAGTTTTCGAGGTATTTATTAAATGAACATTAATTCTTTATGTTTGATTTTAGATTGGAGTTTTCGAGGTATTTATTAAATGAACATTAATGCTTTATGTTTGATTTTAGATTGGAGTGTTCGAGGTATTTATTAAATGAACATTAATTCTTTATGTTTGATTTTAGATTGGAGTTTTCGAGGTATTTATTAAATGAACATTAATTCTTTATGTTTGATTTTAGATTGAACTTTTCGAGGTATTTATTAAATGAACATTAATTCTTTATGTTTGATTTTAGATTGGAGTTTTTCGAGGTATTTATTAAATAAACATTAATTCTTTATGTTTGATTTTAGATTGGAGTTTTCGAGGTATTTATTAAATGAACATTAATTCTTTATGTTTGATTTTAGATTGGACTTTTCGAGGTATTTATTAAATGAACATTAATTCTTTATGTTTGATTTTAGATTGGAGTTTTCGATGTATTTATTAAATGAACATTAATTCTTTATGTTTGATTTTAGATTGGAGTTTTCGATGTATTTATTAAATGAACATTAATTCTTTATGTTTGATTTTAGATTGGAGTTTTCGAGGTATTTATTAAATGAACATTAATTCTTTATGTTTGATTTTAGATTGGAGTTTTCGAGGTATTTATTAAATTAACATTAATTCTTTATGTTTGATTTTAGATTGGAGTTTTCGAGGTATTTATTAAATGAACATTAATTCTTTATGTTTGATTTTAGATTGGACTTTTCGAGGTATTTATTAAATGAACATTAATTCTTTATGTTTGATTTTAGATTGGACTTTTCGAGGTATTTATTAAATGAACATTAATTCTTTATGTTTGATTTTAGATTGGAGTTTTCGAGGTATTTATTAAATTAACATTAATTCTTTATGTTTGATTTTAGATTGGAGTTTTCGATGTATTTATTAAATGAACATTAATTCTTTATGTTTGATTTTAGATTGGAGTTTACGAGGTATTTATTAAATGAACATTAATTCTTTATGTTTGATTTTAAATTAGAGTTTTCGATGTATTTATTAAATTAACATTAATTCTTTATGTTTGATTTTAGATTGGAGTTTTCGAGGTATTTATTAAATGAACATTAATTCTTTATGTTTGATTTTAGATTGGACTTTTCGAGGTATTTATTAAATAAACATTAATTCTTTATGTTTGATTTTAGATTAGAGTTTTCGATGTATTTATTAAATGAACATTAATTCTTTATGTTTGATTTTAGATTGGAGTTTTCGAGGTATTTATTAAATGAACATTAATTCTTTATGTTTGATTTTAGATTGGAGTTTTTCGAGGTATTTATTAAATGAACATTAATTCTTTATGTTTGATTTTAGATTGGACTTTTCGAGGTATTTATTAAATGAACATTAATTCTTTATGTTTGATTTTAGATTGGAGTTTTCGAGGTATTTATTAAATGAACATTAATTCTTTATGTTTGATTTTAGATTGGAGTTTTCGAGGTATTTATTAAATGAACATTAATTCTTTATGTTTGATTTTAGATTGGAGTTTTCGAGGTATTTATTAAATGAACATTAATTCTTTATGTTTGATTTTAGATTTGAGTTTTCGAGGTATTTATTAAATGAACATTAATTCTTTATGTTTGATTTTAGATTTGAGTTTTCGAGGTATTTATTAAATGAACATTAATTCTTTATGTTTGATTTTAGATTGGAGTTTTCAAGGTATTTATTAAATGAACATTAATTCTTTATGTTTGATTTTAGATTGGAGTTTTCGAGGTATTTATTAAATGAACATTAATTCTTTATGTTTGATTTTAGATTGGAGTTTTCGAGGTATTTATTAAATGAACATTAATGCTTTATGTTTGATTTTAGATTAGAGTTTTCGAGGTATTTATTAAATGAACATTAATTCTTTATGTTTGATTTTAGATTGGAGTTTTCGAGGTATTTATTAAATGAACATTAATTCTTTATGTTTGATTTTAGATTGAACTTTTCGAGGTATTTATTAAATGAACATTAATTCTTTATGTTTGATTTTAGATTGGAGTTTTTCGAGGTATTTATTAAATAAACATTAATTCTTTATGTTTGATTTTAGATTGGAGTTTTCGATGTATTTATTAAATGAACATTAATTCTTTATGTTTGATTTTAGATTGGACTTTTCGAGGTATTTATTAAATGAACATTAATTCTTTATGTTTGATTTTAGATTGGAGTTTTCGAGGTATTTATTAAATGAACATTAATTCTTTATGTTTGATTTTAGATTGGAGTTTTCGATGTATTTATTAAATGAACATTAATTCTTTATGTTTGATTTTAGATTGGAGTTTTCGATGTATTTATTAAATTAACATTAATTCTTTATGTTTGATTTTAGATTGGAGTTTTCGAGGTATTTATTAAATGAACATTAATTCTTTATGTTTGATTTTAGATTGGAGTTTTCGAGGTATTTATTAAATGAACATTAATTCTTTATGTTTGATTTTAGATTGGAGTTTTCGAGGTATTTATTAAATGAACATTAATTCTTTATGTTTGATTTTAGATTGGAGTTTTCGAGGTATTTATTAAATGAACATTAATTCTTTATGTTTGATTTTAGATTGGAGTTTTCGAGGTATTTATTAAATGAACATTAATTCTTTATGTTTGATTTTAGATTGGAGTTTTCGAGGTATTTATTAAATGAACATTAATTCTTTATGTTTGATTTTAGATTGGACTTTTCGAGGTATTTATTAAATGAACATTAATTCTTTATGTTTGATTTTAGATTGGAGTTTTCGAGGTATTTATTAAATGAACATTAATTCTTTATGTTTGATTTTAGATTGGAGTTTTCGAGGTATTTATTAAATGAACATTAATTCTTTATGTTTGATTTTAGATTGGACTTTTCGAGGTATTTATTAAATGAACATTAATTCTTTATGTTTGATTTTAGATTGGACTTTTCGAGGTATTTATTAAATGAACATTAATTCTTTATGTTTGATTTTAGATTGGACTTTTCGAGGTATTTATTAAATGAACATTAATTCTTTATGTTTGATTTTAGATTGGACTTTTCGATGTATTTATTAAATGAACATTAATTCTTTATGTTTGATTTTAGATTGGAGTTTTCGAGGTATTTATTAAATTAACATTAATTCTTTATGTTTGATTTTAGATTGGAGTTTTCGAGGTATTTATTAAATGAACATTAATTCTTTATGTTTGATTTTAGATTGGAGTTTTCGAGGTATTTATTAAATGAACATTAATTCTTTATGTTTGATTTTAGATTTGAGTTTTCGAGGTATTTATTAAATGAACATTAATTCTTTATGTTTGATTTTAGATTTGAGTTTTCGAGGTATTTATTAAATGAACATTAATTCTTTATGTTTGATTTTAGATTGGAGTTTTCGATGTATTTATTAAATGAACATTAATTCTTTATGTTTGATTTTAGATTGGAGTTTTCGATGTATTTATTAAATTAACATTAATTCTTTATGTTTGATTTTAGATTGGAGTTTTCGAGGTATTTATTAAATGAACATTAATTCTTTATGTTTGATTTTAGATTGGAGTTTTCGAGGTATTTATTAAATGAACATTAATTCTTTATGTTTGATTTTAGATTGGACTTTTCGAGGTCCTTATTAAATGAACATTAATTCTTTATGTTTGATTTTAGATTGGACTTTTCGAGGTATTTATTAAATGAACATTAATTCTTTATGTTTGATTTTAGATTGGAGTTTTCGAGGTATTTATTAAATGAACATTAATTCTTTATGTTTGATTTTAGATTGGAGTTTTCGAGGTATTTATTAAATGAACATTAATTCTTTATGTTTGATTTTAGATTTGAGTTTTCGATGTATTTATTAAATGAACATTAATTCTTTATGTTTGATTTTAGATTGGAGTTTTCGATGTATTTATTAAATGAACATTAATTCTTTATGTTTGATTTTAGATTGGAGTTTTCGATGTATTTATTAAATGAACATTAATTCTTTATGTTTGATTTTAGATTGGAGTTTTCGATGTATTTATTAAATGAACATTAATTCTTTATGTTTGATTTTAGATTGGAGTTTTCGAGGTATTTATTAAATGAACATTAATTCTTTATGTTTGATTTTAGATTGGAGTTTTCGAGGTATTTATTAAATGAACATTAATTCTTTATGTTTGATTTTAGATTGGAGTTTTCGATGTATTTATTAAATGAACATTAATTCTTTATGTTTGATTTTAGATTGGAGTTTTCGAGGTATTTATTAAATGAACATTAATTCTTTATGTCTGATTTTAGATTGGAGTTTTCGATGTATTTATTAAATGAACATTAATTCTTTATGTTTGATTTTAGATTGGAGTTTTCGAGGTATTTATTAAATGAACATTAATTCTTTATGTTTGATTTTAGATTTGAGTTTTCGAGGTATTTATTAAATGAACATTAATTTTTATGTTTGATTTTAGATTGGAGTTTTCGAGGTATTTATTAAATGAACATTAATTCTTTATGTTAGATTTTAGATTGGAGTTTTCGAGGTATTTATTAAATGAACATTAATTCTTTATGTTTGATTTTAGATTGGAGTTTTCGAGGTATTTATTAAATGAACATTAATTCTTTATGTTTGATTTTAGATTGGAGTTTTCGAGGTATTTATTAAATGAACATTAATTCTTTATGTTTGATTTTAGATTTGAGTTTTCGAGGTATTTATTAAATGAACATTAATTCTTTATGTTTGATTTTAGATTGGAGTTTTCGAGGTATTTATTAAATGAACATTAATTCTTTATGTTTGATTTTAGATTGGAGTTTTCGAGGTATTTATTAAATGAACATTAATTCTTTATGTTTGATTTTAGATTTGAGTTTTCGAGGTATTTATTAAATGAACATTAATTCTTTATGTTTGATTTTAGATTTGAGTTTTCGAGGTATTTATTAAATGAACATTAATTCTTTATGTTTGATTTTAGATTGGAGTTTTCGATGTATTTATTAAATGAACATTAATTCTTTATGTTTGATTTTAGATTGGAGTTTTCGATGTATTTATTAAATGAACATTAATTCTTTATGTTTGATTTTAGATTGGAGTTTTCGAGGTATTTATTAAATGAACATTAATTCTTTATGTTTGATTTTAGATTGGAGTTTTCGATGTATTTATTAAATAAACATTAATTCTTTATGTTTGATTTTAGATTGGAGTTTTCGAGGTATTTATTAAATGAACATTAATTCTTTATGTTTGATTTTAGATTGGAGTTTTCGAGGTATTTATTAAATGAACATTAATTCTTTATGTTTGATTTTAGATTGGAGTTTTCGAGGTATTTATTAAATGAACATTAATTCTTTATGTTTGATTTTAGATTGGACTTTTCGAGGTATTTATTAAATGAACATTAATTCTTTATGTTTGATTTTAGATTGGAGTTTTCGAGGTATTTATTAAATGAACATTAATTCTTTATGTCTGATTTTAGATTGGAGTTTTCGATGTATTTATTAAATGAACATTAATTCTTTATGTTTGATTTTAGATTGAACTTTTCGAGGTATTTATTAAATGAACATTAATTCTTTATGTTTGATTTTAGATTGGAGTTTTTCGAGGTATTTATTAAATAAACATTAATTCTTTATGTTTGATTTTAGATTGGAGTTTTCGAGGTATTTATTAAATGAACATTAATTCTTTATGTTTGATTTTAGATTGGAGTTTTCGAGGTATTTATTTAATGAACATTAATTCTTTATGTTTGATTTTAGATTGGAGTTTTCGAGGTATTTATTAAATGAACATTAATTCTTTATGTTTGATTTTAGATTGGAGGTTTCGAGGTATTTATTAAATGAACATTAATTCTTTATGTTTGATTTTAGATTGGAGTTTTCGATGTATTTATTAAATGAACATTAATTCTTTATGTTTGATTTTAGATTGGAGTTTTCGAGGTATTTATTAAATGAACATTAATTCTTTATGTTTGATTTTAGATTGGAGTTTTCGAGGTATTTATTAAATGAACATTAATTCTTTATGTTTGATTTTAGATTGGAGTTTTCGAGGTATTTATTAAATGAACATTAATTCTTTATGTTTGATTTTAGATTGGAGTTTTCGATGTATTTATTAAATGAACATTAATTCTTTATGTTTGATTTTAGATTGGAGTTTTCGAGGTATTTATTAAATGAACATTAATTCTTTATGTTTGATTTTAGATTGGAGTGTTCGAGGTATTTATTAAATGAACATTAATTTTTTATGTTTGATTTTAGATTGGAGTGTTCGAGGTATTTATTAAATGAACATTAATTCTTTATGTTTGATTTTAGATTGGAGTTTTCGATGTATTTATTAAATGAACATTAATTCTTTATGTTTGATTTTAGATTGGAGTTTTCGAGGTATTTATTAAATGAACATTAATTCTTTATGTTTGATTTTAGATTGGAGTTTTCGAGGTATTTATTAAATGAACATTAATTCTTTATGTTTGATTTTAGATTGGAGTTTTCGAGGTATTTATTAAATGAACATTAATTCTTTATGTTTGATTTTAGATTGGAGTTTTCGAGGTATTTATTAAATGAACATTAATTCTTTATGTTTGATTTTTGATTGGAGTTTTCGATGTATTTATTAAATGAACATTAATTCTTTATGTTTGATTTTAGATTGGAGTTTTCGATGTATTTATTAAATGAACATTAATTCTTTATGTTTGATTTTAGATTGGACTTTTCGAGGTATTTATTAAATGAACATTAATTCTTTATGTTTGATTTTAGATTGGAGTTTTCGATGTATTTATTAAATGAACATTAATTCTTTATGTTTGATTTTAGATTGGAGTTTTCGATGTATTTATTAAATGAACATTAATTCTTTATGTTTGATTTTAGATTGGACTTTTCGAGGTATTTATTAAATGAACATTAATTCTTTATGTTTGATTTTAGATTGGAGTTTTCGATGTATTTATTAAATGAACATTAATTCTTTATGTTTGATTTTAGATTGGAGTTTTCGAGGTATTTATTAAATGAACATTAATTCTTTATGTTTGATTTTAGATTGGAGTTTTCGAGGTATTTATTAAATGAACATTAATTCTTTATGTTTGATTTTAGATTGGAGTTTTCGAGGTATTTATTAAATGAACATTAATTCTTTATGTTTGATTTTAGATTGGAGTTTTCGAGGTATTTATTAAATGAACATTAATTCTTTATGTTTGATTTTAGATTGGAGTGTTCGAGATATTTATTAAATGAACATTAATTCTTTATGTTTGATTTTAGATTGGAGTTTTCGAGGTATTTATTAAATGAACATTAATTCTTTATGTTTGATTTTAGATTGGAGTTTTCGAGGTATTTATTAAATGAACATTAATTCTTTATGTTTGATTTTAGATTGGAGTTTTCGAGGTATTTATTAAATAAACATTAATTCTTTATGTTTGATTTTAGATTGGAGTTTTCGAGGTATTTATTAAATGAACATTAATTCTTTATGTTTGATTTTAGATTGGAGTTTTCGAGGTATTTATTAAATGAACATTAATTCTTTATGTTTGATTTTAGATTGGAGTTTTCGAGGTATTTATTAAATGAACATTAATTTTTTATGTTTGATTTTAGATTGGAGTTTTCGAGGTATTTATTAAATGAACATTAATTCTTTATGTTTGATTTTAGATTGGAGTTTTCGAGGTATTTATTAAATGAACATTAATTCTTTATGTTTGATTTTAGATTGGAGTTTTCGAGATATTTATTAAATGAACATTAATTCTTTATGTTTGATTTTAGATTGGAGTTTTCGAGGTATTTATTAAATGAACATTAATTCTTTATGTTTGATTTTAGATTGGAGTTTTCGAGGTATTTATTAAATGAACATTAATTCTTTATGTTTGATTTTAGATTGGAGTTTTCGAGATATTTATTAAATGAACATTAATTCTTTATGTTTGATTTTAGATTGGAGTTTTCGAGATATTTATTAAATGAACATTAATTCTTTATGTTTGATTTTAGATTGGAGTTTTCGAGGTATTTATTAAATGAACATTAATTCTTTATGTTTGATTTTAGATTGGAGTTTTCGAGGTATTTATTAAATGAACATTAATTTTTTATGTTTGATTTTAGATTGGAGTTTTCGAGATATTTATTAAATGAACATTAATTCTTTATGTTTGATTTTAGATTGGAGTGTTCGAGATATTTATTAAATGAACATTAATTCTTTATGTTTGATTTTAGATTGGAGTTTTCGAGGTATTTATTAAATGAACATTAATTCTTTATGTTTGATTTTAGATTGGAGTTTTCGAGGTATTTATTAAATTAACATTAATTCTTTATGTTTGATTTTAGATTGGAGTTTTCGAGATATTTATTAAATGAACATTAATTCTTTATGTTTGATTTTAGATTGGAGTTTTCGAGATATTTATTAAATGAACATTAATTCTTTATGTTTGATTTTAGATTGGAGTTTTCGAGGTATTTATTAAATGAACATTAATTCTTTATGTTTGATTTTAGATTGGAGTTTTCGAGGTATTTATTAAATGAACATTAATTCTTTATGTTTGATTTTAGATTGGAGTTTTCGAGATATTTATTAAATGAACATTAATTCTTTATGTTTGATTTTAGATTGGAGTTTTCGAGATATTTATTAAATGAACATTAATTCTTTATGTTTGATTTTAGATTGGAGTTTTCGAGGTATTTATTAAATGAACATTAATTCTTTATGTTTGATTTTAGATTGGAGTTTTCGAGGTATTTATTAAATGAACATTAATTTTTTATGTTTGATTTTAGATTGGAGTTTTCGAGATATTTATTAAATGAACATTAATTCTTTATGTTTGATTTTAGATTGGAGTGTTCGAGATATTTATTAAATGAACATTAATTCTTTATGTTTGATTTTAGATTGGAGTTTTCGAGGTATTTATTAAATGAACATTAATTCTTTATGTTTGATTTTAGATTGGAGTTTTCGAGGTATTTATTAAATGAACATTAATTCTTTATGTTTGATTTTAGATTGGAGTTTTCGAGATATTTATTAAATGAACATTAATTCTTTATGTTTGATTTTAGATTGGAGTTTTCGAGGTATTTATTAAATGAACATTAATTCTTTATGTTTGATTTTAGATTGGAGTTTTCGAGGTATTTATTAAATAAACATTAATTCTTTATGTTTGATTTTAGATTGGAGTTTTCGAGGTATTTATTAAATGAACATTAATTCTTTATGTTTGATTTTAGATTGGAGTTTTCGAGGTATTTATTAAATGAACATTAATTCTTTATGTTTGATTTTAGATTGGAGTTTTCGAGATATTTATTAAATGAACATTAATTCTTTATGTTTGATTTTAGATTGGAGTGTTCGAGATATTTATTAAATGAACATTAATTCTTTATGTTTGATTTTAGATTGGAGTTTTCGAGGTATTTATTAAATGAACATTAATTCTTTATGTTTGATTTTAGATTGGAGTGTTCGAGATATTTATTAAATGAACATTAATTCTTTATGTTTGATTTTAGATTGGAGTTTTCGAGGTATTTATTAAATGAACATTAATTCTTTATGTTTGATTTTAGATTGGAGTTTTCGAGATATTTATTAAATGAACATTAATTCTTTATGTTTGATTTTAGATTGGAGTTTTCGATGTATTTATTAAATGAACATTAATTCTTTATGTTTGATTTTAGATTGGAGTGTTCGAGGTATTTATTAAATGAACATTAATTCTTTATGTTTGATTTTAGATTGGAGTTTTCGAGGTATTTATTAAATGAACATTAATTCTTTATGTTTGATTTTAGATTGGAGTTTTCGAGGTATTTATTAAATGAACATTAATTCTTTATGTTTGATTTTAGATTGGAGTTTTCGAGGTATTTATTAAATGAACATTAATTCTTTATGTTTGATTTTAGATTGGAGTTTTCGAGGTATTTATTAAATGAACATTAATTCTTTATGTTTGATTTTAGATTGGAGTTTTCGAGGTATTTATTAAATGAACATTAATTCTTTATGTTTGATTTTAGATTGGAGTTTTCGAGGTATTTATTAAATGAACATTAATTCTTTATGTTTGATTTTAGATTGGAGTTTTCGAGGTATTTATTAAATGAACATTAATTCTTTATGTTTGATTTTAGATTGGAGTTTTCGAGGTATTTATTAAATGAACATTAATTCTTTATGTTTGATTTTAGATTGGAGTTTTCGAGGTATTTATTAAATGAACATTAATTCTTTATGTTTGATTTTAGATTGGAGTTTTCGAGGTATTTATTAAATGAACATTAATTCTTTATGTTTGATTTTAGATTGGAGTTTTCGAGGTATTTATTAAATGAACATTAATTCTTTATGTTTGATTTTAGATTGGAGTTTTCGAGGTATTTATTAAATGAACATTAATTCTTTATGTTTGATTTTAGATTGGAGTTTTCGAGGTATTTATTAAATGAACATTAATTCTTTATGTTTGATTTTAGATTGGAGTTTTCGAGGTATTTATTAAATGAACATTAATTCTTTATGTTTGATTTTAGATTGGAGTTTTCGAGGTATTTATTAAATGAACATTAATTCTTTATGTTTGATTTTAGATTGGAGTTTTCGAGGTATTTATTAAATGAACATTAATTCTTTATGTTTGATTTTAGATTGGAGTTTTCGAGGTATTTATTAAATGAACATTAATTCTTTATGTTTGATTTTAGATTGGAGTTTTCGAGGTATTTATTAAATGAACATTAATTCTTTATGTTTGATTTTAGATTGGAGTTTTCGAGGTATTTATTAAATGAACATTAATTCTTTATGTTTGATTTTAGATTGGAGTTTTCGAGGTATTTATTAAATGAACATTAATTCTTTATGTTTGATTTTAGATTGGAGTTTTCGAGGTATTTATTAAATGAACATTAATTCTTTATGTTTGATTTTAGATTGGAGTTTTCGAGGTATTTATTAAATGAACATTAATTCTTTATGTTTGATTTTAGATTGGAGTTTTCGAGGTATTTATTAAATGAACATTAATTCTTTATGTTTGATTTTAGATTGGAGTTTTCGAGGTATTTATTAAATGAACATTAATTCTTTATGTTTGATTTTAGATTGGAGTTTTCGAGGTATTTATTAAATGAACATTAATTCTTTATGTTTGATTTTAGATTGGAGTTTTCGAGGTATTTATTAAATGAACATTAATTCTTTATGTTTGATTTTAGATTGGAGTTTTCGAGGTATTTATTAAATGAACATTAATTCTTTATGTTTGATTTTAGATTGGAGTTTTCGAGGTATTTATTAAATGAACATTAATTCTTTATGTTTGATTTTAGATTGGAGTTTTCGAGGTATTTATTAAATGAACATTAATTCTTTATGTTTGATTTTAGATTGGAGTTTTCGAGGTATTTATTAAATGAACATTAATTCTTTATGTTTGATTTTAGATTGGAGTTTTCGAGGTATTTATTAAATGAACATTAATTCTTTATGTTTGATTTTAGATTGGAGTTTTCGAGGTATTTATTAAATGAACATTAATTCTTTATGTTTGATTTTAGATTGGAGTTTTCGAGGTATTTATTAAATGAACATTAATTCTTTATGTTTGATTTTAGATTGGAGTTTTCGAGGTATTTATTAAATGAACATTAATTCTTTATGTTTGATTTTAGATTGGAGTTTTCGAGGTATTTATTAAATGAACATTAATTCTTTATGTTTGATTTTAGATTGGAGTTTTCGAGGTATTTATTAAATGAACATTAATTCTTTATGTTTGATTTTAGATTGGAGTTTTCGAGGTATTTATTAAATGAACATTAATTCTTTATGTTTGATTTTAGATTGGAGTTTTCGAGGTATTTATTAAATGAACATTAATTCTTTATGTTTGATTTTAGATTGGAGTTTTCGAGGTATTTATTAAATGAACATTAATTCTTTATGTTTGATTTTAGATTGGAGTTTTCGAGGTATTTATTAAATGAACATTAATTCTTTATGTTTGATTTTAGATTGGAGTTTTCGAGGTATTTATTAAATGAACATTAATTCTTTATGTTTGATTTTAGATTGGAGTTTTCGAGGTATTTATTAAATGAACATTAATTCTTTATGTTTGATTTTAGATTGGAGTTTTCGAGGTATTTATTAAATGAACATTAATTCTTTATGTTTGATTTTAGATTGGAGTTTTCGAGGTATTTATTAAATGAACATTAATTCTTTATGTTTGATTTTAGATTGGAGTTTTCGAGGTATTTATTAAATGAACATTAATTCTTTATGTTTGATTTTAGATTGGAGTTTTCGAGGTATTTATTAAATGAACATTAATTCTTTATGTTTGATTTTAGATTGGAGTTTTCGAGGTATTTATTAAATGAACATTAATTCTTTATGTTTGATTTTAGATTGGAGTTTTCGAGGTATTTATTAAATGAACATTAATTCTTTATGTTTGATTTTAGATTGGAGTTTTCGAGGTATTTATTAAATGAACATTAATTCTTTATGTTTGATTTTAGATTGGAGTTTTCGAGGTATTTATTAAATGAACATTAATTCTTTATGTTTGATTTTAGATTGGAGTTTTCGAGGTATTTATTAAATGAACATTAATTCTTTATGTTTGATTTTAGATTGGAGTTTTCGAGGTATTTATTAAATGAACATTAATTCTTTATGTTTGATTTTAGATTGGAGTTTTCGAGGTATTTATTAAATGAACATTAATTCTTTATGTTTGATTTTAGATTGGAGTTTTCGAGGTATTTATTAAATGAACATTAATTCTTTATGTTTGATTTTAGATTGGAGTTTTCGAGGTATTTATTAAATGAACATTAATTCTTTATGTTTGATTTTAGATTGGAGTTTTCGAGGTATTTATTAAATGAACATTAATTCTTTATGTTTGATTTTAGATTGGAGTTTTCGAGGTATTTATTAAATGAACATTAATTCTTTATGTTTGATTTTAGATTGGAGTTTTCGAGGTATTTATTAAATGAACATTAATTCTTTATGTTTGATTTTAGATTGGAGTTTTCGAGGTATTTATTAAATGAACATTAATTCTTTATGTTTGATTTTAGATTGGAGTTTTCGAGGTATTTATTAAATGAACATTAATTCTTTATGTTTGATTTTAGATTGGAGTTTTCGAGGTATTTATTAAATGAACATTAATTCTTTATGTTTGATTTTAGATTGGAGTTTTCGAGGTATTTATTAAATGAACATTAATTCTTTATGTTTGATTTTAGATTGGAGTTTTCGAGGTATTTATTAAATGAACATTAATTCTTTATGTTTGATTTTAGATTGGAGTTTTCGAGGTATTTATTAAATGAACATTAATTCTTTATGTTTGATTTTAGATTGGAGTTTTCGAGGTATTTATTAAATGAACATTAATTCTTTATGTTTGATTTTAGATTGGAGTTTTCGAGGTATTTATTAAATGAACATTAATTCTTTATGTTTGATTTTAGATTGGAGTTTTCGAGGTATTTATTAAATGAACATTAATTCTTTATGTTTGATTTTAGATTGGAGTTTTCGAGGTATTTATTAAATGAACATTAATTCTTTATGTTTGATTTTAGATTGGAGTTTTCGAGGTATTTATTAAATGAACATTAATTCTTTAATTTAATAGAATTGGGGGCGATATTGAATTTTTTGCTCGCACGCCCCTATTCCGAATTCTTTGCCGTGGGCCACCATCAATAGACTGCTTCTCCTGCACCAAACGTTCGTAATTTAAAAAAAAATGTCACATCAAATCTTTTTTTAGGAAAATATTATCATTAAAATTTATTCTAATTTTCTGGAATAATATTTTAGAAGGAAAACGAAGTATTAAGTAAAGAATCGAATTTTTATTTGATTACTGAAAACCATCAAATAATTTGAATTAAGAAGAACAGTTTTTTTTTTTTAATTAAACATGTTTAGTGTGCAATCATTTATATTGGTTTGGAACCGTCAAAATTGAACTTAAAACGTTGTTCTTGACCGTTTGGTATAACAGAAACAGTCAACTGATGGCGATCCACCACCACGTATTCAGAATAGAGTGTGTGAGCAAGAAAATCGCCATTTTTTTTTTGCATTAAAAAAATTATGAAAAAAACGAACACAATGGAATTAGATATAATAAGATGAACATCAAAACAACGTAAAAGGGAGAATAACTGTAATTTAAAATAATTGTGGGCTGCGTCCCTTTGTATTTAAATTAGATGTAATTTTACTAATCCTAAATACGAAATTTCTTTCCTATTCTTATGTGCAGTTCTTCTATTTTCTCCTTTCTTTTACTTTCTTTTCTTTCATCTTTATTTTTCTTCTTTTTTTATTTTTCTCTAATTTTAGTCGATTTTTTTGTATCTACTTTAGAAAGATATGTTTATGGAAAATTACATTTTTCTCATGGCTCCCCAGCAGTGTTGATCAGACACTCCATCCCTTAAAAACAAAAAAAAACATTCCGGATATCAGATCTAGTTTTTTTACTCCAGATTTTTTTCTACCCCTATTTTGTTATTAAAAATATTCTTCTTACCTGTGTTGTTCGTCTTTATTCAAGTAAAATGTATTAGTTATTTACAAAACTACTATATTTTATAGAGCTTAGACGAATCGATTATACTACTTATTACCGCCACCTCCTTTGGTTATTTTTAGTTTTATGTATTTATATTACTATTTATCTTATTTAAAAATTTATTTTAGTTTTATTTTTTTTAAATTGTTTAATATATGTATATATATCATTAGCTAACTTTGTCAGAGAATTACTAAAAATGACGCACAATTTGAATTGAAAGGGTCTATGTTATGTATAGTAAATAAATACAAACCTAGTAAATTCAAGAAATGCACCCTGTGTACCCTGGAATCTTATATAACAGCATCTAAAGATAATTTAGTTAATAATAAACAAGAGATTCTGCAAAACTGTTTGCACCGATCTAGATATATGCCTTTACATTTCAGGTCCGAGTAATAATTCTATAGTGTAAACGCACCTTGAGCAGTAAATATGCATTTAATTACTCCCCATTGGTGCATCGCTAAGATTATTACGCATATAGATCAACGGTTCAACATATAATTAAAATAGTATATATTTTAGGTCAATAAATTCATCATGCATAAGTCATTGATTGGTTCATTTTCTGTACATATATAGGGATTTATAGATAAATTTCATCTGACCCACACATAGAATTTACAATAAAACACCCTGACATCTCTGGATCCTTAGCACTTTTAGAGTTCAGCTTCAACATCTCTGAAGAAGGAACCTTAACCACTAAATTCTACAGGAAGTCCGTATGTAGAGACATATTCATGCAGTACAGATCGGCGCTCCCTCTTAAGGCTAAAATAGGCTATGCTGTGAATGAGCTTACTCGCATTTGTAAGAAATGCAGCATTGAGGCTGACAAAACCATCTGCAGCGAGAAATTCCAACAGGTACTAGAGACCAATGGATACCCCACACGCACCATTGACCACCTCGGGAAACCTCGGAAACCCCGAAGACGGACGCAACACGCTCTTTCCAACACCTGCTTCCTGAAGTTGTCGCATTTCAACGACAGGATCACCACAGCTATCCGCAAAGCTATACGTAAGGAAAACCTCGATATTCAACTAACACACACCGGTCCTTCTCTACGACAACAATTGACAACACGGAACAGCAATTACAACAATACTCTCTGCACCCTGGTGAACTGCTCCATGAACACCACAGACAAATGCCACCGCACATACACTGTATATCATATACAGTGCACCACATGCAACAAAATATACATTGGTAGAGTCAAAGAATACCTACAAACACGCACCTCTTCCTTCCAGAAACACATCCACGCATGTGGCAACACCAGCGAATCATTCAAGATTGATATCCTAGCCACGGAGACAAACGTTGGCAACCTTCGAATCAAAGAATCGATACTGATAGCAAAATTATGTCCCCAAATAAATCACCGACTCGAATTAGGATCATCATTTCTCACTCTTATTATATTGATTTGATCTTTCTTTAACCCTTAAACGAATACTAAAAACTAATAATCTAACAAAAACATTACCTGATAATAATAACAAATAATATAACAACATAGGTCAAATACTCACTCGACCCGAAATAACAGAGGAAAAATATAAAATTAATAAATAAATAAATAATTTTTAAAAATAAATAATTAAATTAAATAAATAAGTAGATAAATAAATAAATAAAAATAAAAAATAAGAAAATATTAAAGTCTATAAACTAATAATAGTAATAACTTAACCTAACAAAAAACATTACCTATAATAACAGATAATAATGATATTAATAGTATAAATAATAATACAGCAAGACATTGAATGAATAAATAATAAAATAAATAAATTAAAATAAAGAGATTATTGAAACAATATAAGGTATTTATAAGAAATGTCGAGACTGCCCACGCGTGAACATTCAATTTACAACATTAATAGTTAATCGACATTACATGTCGGGGGGTGGGGAATTAATAAATAAAATTTAAAATAAATTAATAAATAATAAAAATGATAACAGTAAAAAAATAAATAAATGATAATAATAATCGTTAAAAATATTATAATGATGATGATGATGATGATGATGATGATGATGATGATGATGATGATGATGATGATGATGATGATGATGATGATGATGATGATGATGATGATGATGATGATGATGATGACAACAACAACAACAGTAAGAGGGGATAAAATACCGGAACCACCCAGAGAATAATACCCTATAACATTAATTAATTTTTTTAAAATGAAAAAAAAGAAATACATTCGTTATATGAGAATAACAATATGTTAGCCTAACATAACTAGAAATAACTAAATTTAGAAACGACTTAAACATCATTAAACAGACTACGCTGAATTACCTCCCTAATTTTAATAACAGATTTTTTTTTATATATGCATAGGTGAAAAAGAGGTCGCTTTCTTTTTCTCCCATCTTTCGTTGCCTTTGGCTGACATACTTTCTACTCTAAAGAAATCGAAAATAGGAGAAGAGGGAAAAAAATGTCTGATTTATGCATTTAATAGTCTCATAATTCCGTACTAGCCGCTGTGATTCAATCAGTTAGCTAGCCGTATATAGAAACACAGTCTGTGAGTTCAATCCTAACCTGAGACATAATTATTGTTACTCCGATTTTGGTTTCTAAAAATGAACTTAGATATTTTTTTAAAAAGCAGATTTCTTAGATTTACTCTTGTTTTCTTTTCTGTGATCTACGTAATTTACAGAAATTAGGATCCCGGACAATGGCGCGTAGCCTTGCTATTTTATCATAATAATCACAGAGGTCAATGTTCAGTTTAATTAAGCTGTGTGAATAAATGGTTAACGGTGTAATCTTTAATATTGTACTTAACTCTAACCGAATGTGAGCGAAGCTTCAGGGTTAATGATGATTTCGAAAACGTAAACAGTTTCTTCACAATCTCCAATAATATATTACCACCAGGGTATACTTAGATCATTGTTTCATGTGAAAAAAAGATATAATGTTGATGATGAGTATTGACTGTAATTTAGTCTCTGCTTGCCTAGTTTTTTTTTTATTGTTTTTGCATTGTGTTAGGACAACTAACGAAAACGGAATTACCTCCCTTGAACCATTTCGGGAGTTAAGAGTTATCGCCCTTGAAATTGGCGGCTGCCCGGAGAGAAAGTAAACACAGACCACGGCATCAGATACTTAATATGTCAATCGCGTCCAGCGGCAAATTAATTCATTAATTCATTCTGTGTTCAGTTTAAATAAATCTGTTAAACGTTTCTCTTGATAGTTCATCCATTTATTTACAGGTTATTATTCATTATAACCTAAATTACGAGGTTATAAAACATTGTTTTATATAATTAGTACTGAAGAAAACAACACCAAGAAATAAATTCACAGTAGCATTTTACAGAGTTTCAATAAATGATGTGAATCTGTCCTTCATAACATTAATATGGTATAAAATTAAATAAAAAATATTGAATATAACATAGCTCTGGCCTTACACTATTGAACTATTATAATTACTTTATGTTATAAAATTTATATTCAAATATATATTAAGAACTTTCTAAATATAAATAATATATATATACACATGCATATATATATATATATATATATATATATATATATATATATATATATATATACAGATTATGATATTAAAAACGTGTTGGAGTTTAAAAAATCAATTTAGTATTACGTAGTAATAAGGAAACAAAGACGTTTTAATAGTGTTTTCGTCTTGAGCGATACTAAAAAAGCATGGCGGTATCCGCTAAATGAACTACTTCCGGTTCCTTTTTGTTAAAATCTCAAATATTCTAGCATATTTACGCATTTCAAACGTGTTTTTTTTCTTCGGGTTACATGCGTAATGCTAAATAGACTCTAACTCGTAACGGTTCCTCATTTAATAATATTTTAAAACAACAACAACATAAAACCTATACACCATTTTTAGCGCTTTCTGTTTACACCTTCAAACTCATCATTTGCCAGCTTCAGTTAGTCTTAAATAATAGAAGCGAGAAACGTTTTAGACGTAAAACGCAGTAAATGGCGACTAAACCAAGCTTCGAACACTTATCCAGTATTGTCATCGATTTATTTATTCATTTATTGACTTTGATAAACAGATAGAAATATAGATACATTGAGAGGGATATAGAGATTGATACACAGCTAGGTATATACTAAGAAAAGGGTGGCCGTTGGGTAACCTATTGAGCTCCCTCCCCCCCCCCCTCTCTCTCTCTCTCTCTCTCTCTCTCTCTCTAAACTTAACACTAACCCTAACACTAACACTAACACTAACCCTAAATCTAACCATAACGCTAACACTAACCCTAACACTAACCCTAACTCTAAATCTAACACTAACCCTAACACTAACCCCTAACCATTTATTCATACATTTTCATTAAACTGAACATTAATATATGTGATCATTATAATAAACGAGCAAGGCTACACGCCATTGTCCGGGATCCTATATGCGTCTACAACGATTTCTCCTTCACTGACCGAAAACAGAAAAGATGAAGTGTGGTACCGGAACTGATATTACACTTTGAAATATTTATTTGCACAAAATATAAAAATTGACATTTGGAACAAATTAGACGAAAGGGCATCAAAAAGGTGGTGAAAATGATAATAAATTGGCTATCCTACCCCTAACGAGAATTATCTCAGTCATCACAATACCACATTTACTCTAGGGGTCATCCTACTAAAGATATCCGCAAAGTTGTTCGAAAATTTCATACATATAGTTATATATACAGATATTCATTGAAATATAATGGGGAGAGGAAGAAAGAAAAGCAACGCTTTGATTCTAACCAAGGGGTCAAGAAGTAAAAGTCCCCATTTACTTGTCTTCCAACGAGGGCAGAGTTGGACACAAAGATTATCCAGTCTTAGGTGTATGTATGTATGTATGTATGTATGTATGTATGTATGTATGTATGTATGTATGTATGTATGCATGCATGCATACATGCATACATGCATGTATGTTTATATGTATGTATGTATGTATGTATGTATGCATGTATGTATGTATGTATGTATGTATGTGTATATATATGTATGTATGCATGCATGTATGTATGTATGTATGTATGCATGTATGTATGTATGCATGCGTGTATGTATGCATGTGTATATATGTATGTATGCATGCGTGTATGTATGTATTTATGCATGCATACATGTGTGCATGTATGTATGTATCTATGCATGTATGTATGCATGTGTGTATGTATTTATGCATGTATGTATGTATGTATGTAGGTAGGTATTATGTATGTACGCATACATACACGCATGTATGTATTTATGCATGCATTTATGCATGCATTTATGCATGCATTTATGCATACATGCATGTATGTATGTATGTATGTATGTATGTATGTATGTATGTATGTATGTAAGCATTTTTGCATGTATTTATGCATGCATGCGTGTAAGGTATGCATGTATGTATGTATGTGTGTATGTATATAGGCATGTATGTATGTATGCATGTGTATATATGTATGTATGCATGTATGTATGTATGCATGTATGCATATATGTATGTATGTATGCATGTATATATGTATGTATGCATGTATGACTGTATGTATGTATGTATGTATGTGTGTATGTATGTATGTACGCATCTGTTTCTTTGTCTATCTGTCTGTCAATCTATCTATCTGGCTTCCTGCCTGTCTGATTACTTTTTTAGACAGAAAAACAAAGAAATTATCGAAGTACACGCTGCAAAGCTGTCTTATTGTCCTGTCTAAAACTGTCCTGAAAAACCACTTTAAAAATCATCCAAGACAGACAGGCCACTCGTCATGTCCATATTAGAATATGCCACTGTCTTTCAAATCCGTAGTTAAAAAGTTACATGAATACGGCACATCCCATTAGTTATGTTCATAATCAAGAAGTAGCTGGGATAGGGCCAAATACCTGCATGATATTCAATAGCACCTGCAAAACTTAAGCGTCCCTTTAAAGGCAAGTTAATGTCCACGGGAATGTGGTACGCTATTAAAAGAGTTACGGATAGTTATGCTTGTTAGGGTTAGGGTTAGGATTAGGGTGAAGGTTGACGGATACTATCTATGTATCTATCTGTGTGCATGTATGTATGTGAGAGAAAGAGATGGAGAGAGATTTGTTGGTACTCTTATAGAGAAAACACGACGTTTCCGTGACTTCGCGTCGTCAACGTTCGAGCAGGTTCGGAAGCGTCGGAGAGTTGACGAGGCGAAAACTGCCAAACGCTAAATTGAAGACTGGCAGCCGATAAATTACGACGAAGAAACTCAAACAAAATAAAATAATATATATATAAAATAAAGGACGAAACAACCATAGCTAAACAATTGTTATAAATTAGATGTTTATTTTTGTTTTTAAATAAAATGTGTTGTTTTTTTTGTGCACCGGAAAGTTTCAAAAGATTATTTTGTTTGATTTATTAAGCAAAAGTGTTTGGCTTCTTTTTTTACTGATGTTTTAATTAATTATTTTATAAATTAATTTTTGTATACATTTTTTTTTAAAATTTATTTATAAATAAAGTTTGGCGTGCACAAAAGGAAGACATGGACACGTGTTTCTGGCTATAAGCCGTCATCAGCATGACTTACCCAGGGCAGGGATCGAACTCTCGATGTAAATATTCGTAGTCTAGCGCTTTACCCTAGACCAGAATGACCTGCCACATTTTGTGCTTGACATTTTATCGCTTATAATGTTACGCTTATTTTTTCTGTATATATGAAAATTAATTCATAAATTAATTAATTAAAAAATCTATATATACAAAAATTAATGACACGTCCGATTAAGAGTGATTTTTTTTAAATGCAGTCCTCTGCATATTCTTAAAATAAATAAATTTCATATATATATATATATATATATATATATATATATATATATATATATATATATATATATATATATATTATAATATAAAATGAAGTAATAAAATAAGGTGTCAATCAAATTTTATTAGAATTCAAATTTATTAGAATTCAAATACATATATATATATATATATATATATATATATATATATATGTGTGTGTGGGGGTGTGGGGGTGTAGAGAGAGAGAGACAGAGACAGACAGAGAGAGAGAGAGGAGAGAGACAGAGACAGAGAGAGACAGAGACAGAGAGAGAGGAGAGAGAGAGATTTTATTTATCAAAGAATTTTTACATTTGAATACAAAAATCGATGATGTGGCACAATGCCTAAAAGGGTATGGGGAATGGAGGTCGGGGGTCGTCAACTTGTCTATGCCCTAAAAACTAGCTTCAATCACTACAATACCACATTCACTCTATGGACTTAAGCTACTTAAAATATCTCCAGGTGTTGAATAAAACATAGATAGATAGATAGATAGATAGATAGATAGATAGATAGATAGATAGATAGATAGATAAGTAAAGTTAATTACAACATTATCATGTGTTTACGTTCCAATTATTCAACATAACAGTGTGTGTACGATCGTTTCTAAGACGATATGTGTTTTTATTGATATCAAGTCTCTTCATCGGCACATGGTATAGACACAAACTTTTCAACTAACATCCAGCATCAATAGCAGAGAGTATTTCCGTCCCGGTTATACAGCAAATTGAATAGGAAAAAGGGGAGCAGGGGTATGGAAAATACAAATCACTTCTGAAAGTGTACAAATCGGCAATGTTCAAGTACGACTAACTCTAAGAGCAGTTTCTGCGGCGCTGCTACGGTGTTACGACGCCATCCGTATCCGATAATAAACTTCGTACTTAACAACTTCCGGTATTCTTTAGTTTAATTTTCTCTAGTTTCTGGTAGTCAATTTTCTGGTTTTATTTCTTTTGTATTTTATGATAATGAATTATATCGTACAAGACGTACTAACTGCAGATGAATGTCGGTTGCGCAATATCTCCTTGCAAGTGTTACTAATGGACACAAATGGAGAAAAGAAAACGTTGGAATGGTTGGCAGGGCAGGGTCTAATTGCCAATAGTCGAATGTGTTCCAACTGCTCGACTACAAGAATGAGGCTACAGTGCAGAAATGTTCGAACATGCAAAAAGGGTTACAGTTGGAAGTGTCCAACATGTAAAAAATCTATGTCGATCCGACAGGATCGTTTTTTGAAGGGGCACACATGCCCCTAAATAAAATAATTCAGATAATATATTGGTATATATAAAATTTTAACAGTTATTATTTATTTTTGTCTAATAAATTATTTAAAATAAAATTCAGTACAAAACTAACCAAAGCAGGAAGTTTTTATTATCGGAACCAATTTCGAACGGACACCGTTTCCGGTTGGAAACAACTTTGCTTAGAGTTAGTCGTACTTGAACATTGCCTACAAATCTATTGAGAAAGATATACAAAAGTACACAAAGAGGAAGAACAGCTATTAGAGTACAGGTATGGAATAAAAATGTTCTTCAGTTTTTTTACGCAGCATGTTGTCGCTTAGGCGTGGTCTCTTATCTCATAGAAGATTCCGGTGTTTAGCTTTGTATGTGTCCGATTCCAGTGGCTTGTGCTCTGGTATGCACGTGTAAGTAAGTAGTGAGGGTATTTTCACTGTTTTTTAATGAATTGAAATTCGAAAATTATAAAGGTTTAAAAACAAGTCAGAATGCAGATATTTTTTTTTTTATGAATACATATATATATATTTATTTAAATTCTTATTTTTTATCCATGAAAAGGTTTTTGTAAGGAAAATACAATTTGGTCTTTTCCTTTTTACGGGGCGTGTGTTCACTTGATTGTAGTCTTCCGTTCTTATCCAGGATTCTGGTTTTTATATTTTATGCGTCTGATTCTATTAGCATGTGCTGTGGTATGCACACATGCTCTTTTATGGATTGAAATTTAGAATTTAAATAAATAAATGTTCCATGCAGTCAAACAAACAGTAGAAGTACCATTAATATATATATATATATATATATATGTATATATATATATATATATATATATATATATATATATATATATATATATATATATATATATATATATACATATATATATATATATATATATATATTATCCAGGTAAAACATCAACAGAGTAGTAATCCAAAGAATTTCAACCGAGTTTATAAAAAGTGCTCAATATCAAATAGAGGTTTTATATATGATTATTTTTATTTACACAAACATGTACAAAATCTGCTACACTGGCATGTCGATGTTATCGATCAACAGCTATTATAAACTGAGATCTCATCAGGCAGAGTTAGAATCCGATCTTAACCTTAGATCTTTCCAAATATGATCTAAGGTTAAGATCGGATTCTAACTCTGCCTGATGAGATCTCAGTTTATAATAGTTGTTGATTGATAACATCGACATGCCAATATCGCAGATTTTGTACATGTTTGTGTAAATAAAAATAATCATATATATATATTTATAAATAAATATTAATTATTTATTACCTACAGACTCCGATGTTTCATGCTACGCAATCTTCAGGGCAGGAGGTTAATTCTCTACGGTCAGCAGGCTCGAACTCCGATCACAAATCGCCACTAATTCGTAGTCAAGAGCGTTCCCTCGTCGGCCACAACGAATTAGCTAACAATTAAGGAGGAATTTAACTTTGTAAATACCGAGTCGGCGGGTATTTTACACGATCAGTTGAAAGTGATCAACAAACTGTGTTTGGATCTTGCATGAAGCTATTTGTACTGCTTGTTATTAAACTCACTCAGAGTGCCCGGCCTTTAGTAAAGGGGGCTTATAATAATATTTATAAATAAATATTAATTATGTATTACCTACATATATATATATATATATATATATATATATATATATATATATATATACATATATATATAGGGAGAGAGAGAGGAGAGAGAGAGAGGAGAGAGTGAGTTTGTTTGTTTGTTTTTTAGTTGTTTTTTTCAATGTGTTTTTTCTTTTTAACATTTTCTGGGTTAGGGTTTAAGGTTTTCTTCCAAAAGTTAATATCTGCTTGCTTGCTTGCTTGCAGCTGATTGTTTAATGCCTGCTGCAACTTGATTGGTTAATAGTTTCGTCAACTCTCGGGCGTTTCCGTGACCTTCCCGAACGTTGACAACGCGAAGTCACGGAAACGCGGTGCGTTCTCTATAAGAGAACCTATATTTTATATTTATCGAACACTTATTGATTAGACGAGTGTTTACTTGTTCTATTTTCGCCCGATTTAAATTTTATTTTATTTTATTTTATTTTTAATTTTAATTTAAAAAAAAAATTGTATGTATGACTAGAAACTTTTAAGTGGAAAAGACGTCCACTTATTGTAAAAACGGTTTGGTTTCGATCTCACCTTGAGTACTTGTTCGTCTAGCCACACTGAAGAGCTGTGATACATTAAAAAGAGTCTTCCTGTGTATGGCTACATATGCTCCTCACGTTCGCTGGTTTAGCACTCTGGTAAGTGATATCGTCGGTGGTTATTAGGGATAATGCCTAGCTCTTCCTAACAAAATAGATCTCTTTTGAAAGATGCTTAATAATAGCATCTAGATTTCACCAAGTATAGTAAGCTTGTACGGATTACTTAACGGGTAAGACACCCGCCTGTTGCAA
>OY744550.1:51516665-51539165 GCA_963556195.1 Sepiola atlantica
GGAAGAGGCTCCTTGATTTCTGAGAACTTCGATTGAAGTAAAATGAAACATACACACATATTACATTAAAGTTCGTGTATATATACATATATACATGTGCAATTGTATGTGCACAGTATTACGCAATAACTCATTTGGGTGAATTATATCTACGTCTGTATGTTTATGAGTGTTTAGCACCTTTCTGGAATAATGCGTTTACGTGTTTGTAGATATGTGTATAAATGTGTTAGTAATCGTGTTTGTGTTTGGATTTATTCATCCATTCATTTATTTATTCATTTAGATTTAGCTATCTATTCGAGCAATGTTAATATTGTTATACTACGGTGTCTTGGTGAATACTGTTTAGTATTTATTTATAAACCGTTGAAATTAACTCTAAGGTAAATCTATAAGGTAAGTTTAATGGCCTAAAATTACTTCATTTTACTTATAAATGCTTATTTATCTCATTTGAATCCGAAACTAAGTGTAGAGCTAATCTCTTCTAAATTTACCAGTTAGGAGTCAGTTAGCCAGATTTAGCCACCGATTCGAGCAGTGTTAATATTGTTATATTACGGTGTTTCGGTGAAGGATGTTTAGTATTTATTTATAAACCGTTTAAATTAACTCTGAGGTAAATTTAATTGCCCAGATTAATTCACTCAAGTAGTAAGTTTCAATTTGAATGCGAAACTAAAAGCAGAACCAATCTCTTTCAAACGCATAGATTTGTTATATTTCATTAAATGGTGCTAATTACATCTTTATAAGGTACTAGACCACCCGTGACCCGTTGGGTCAGTTTGTTATATTAGCTATGGAATTCATGTATGTGCGTGACACTTGTGGAGAAAACAAAAAAACTATTTGATGAAATTAAATGTAATTGTTTAAAAAAGAATATAGATAGATTTCTATGCGTCGTTCTGTTTATTATAATTGTTGTTTTTTTTAATTATAGTTACTGAATTATAAGTGGTTGGCCATACTTATAGGTAAATATGCACTGAACAGGTGAGAAAGGAAGGGGGTACAACCGGCTGTCTCGCGTACGTAACGAAAACAGAGGGAGTAGGAGTGGTGAAATCTGTGAGAGGAAAAGTGGGAGGTGGTTTCGTTCACCGCCGCTATTGATATTAATAATGATTGTTGTTGTTTTGTTTGTTTGTTTTTGTTTTTTAAAAGGGTGGAGCTTTTTTGAAACTGCGACAGACTTTACAAAGTCCTGCCGTTGAATGTTTTTAGCCGTGGAGAAAACAGAAAAACTATTTGATGAAATTAAATGTAATTGTTTTATATTTAAAGCGATATAAACATTTCCAGAATGAAAAATTTCATGCGTTCGTTAATAATAAGAGTTCAACGGAATTGGAATAACAGATTAGAAGACGATGCTATTTACGCATGCGCAACCGGATGTTGAAAACCGGAAAGCTGAAAGCTGATTGCAAACATACAAGACAATAGAGTTTTAGTAGTATATAGATAGATAGATATTTTGTAACCTAGTGAATTGATGGATCGATATTTTATCCAACGTCACATATTGACGTACAACTGTATTGTGTTGCGTCGAAACAGTAGGAAACAACGCTATGAAAAGTCAGCACGTGTTGGCACGAACGCAGACCCCATGATATTATTGTACCCTATTTATTAAAACTGAAATGTGCTTATCCAAGTACTCTGAGTAATAAAGTCTCAGAATATATCTAGTTATGGGAGTCTATCTCTAAAACCAATACATGTTTCCATTCCATTGACGTTCGGCGCCAACGCAAACCACACGATATTAACGTACCATCTTTGGATGCAGACAAATACTACATTTTGATCCTAGCCCGTAGGCAAAAAAAAAGTGTTTCATTTCTAATTTAGCGTTCGATACACAAGCGAAATCAGATAATTTTTTTTTAAATTACTTTTTATGCATGGCAACTTCGACGATCGTGCGATCACATCCTTTAAAACAGGTAGAGGGTGATAACATACGTACGAACATGAAATTGCCTTAGCATATCATTATATTTGTTAGGTGGATACATATATAGATTAAGAAGTTTTTGAAAACATTTCTTCGGAAATCTCTTATCTCATTCAATTATCTAATTTACACTTATATATTTATACAATAAGCAGTTATGATAAAATAAGATTCATTATACATAATAAAAACAAATTAAAACTTTAAACCTTGTAAGTTAGTAATAACCTATTACGGTCCAAAACCCACAGTAAAATAAATTATGCTATATATAAGTTTCAATCTCCTTTGGGAGAATGTATCTCAACAATAGTTTTTAAAATAATTTTACATCGGTTATACTACAACGACACTTTCCCGTGGAATTACTATGCATCACTTCGACTCCACCTCAATCTGCCAACACCTAAAAAATATATGACTGCCCTTCTCAACATAGAGATATTTTAGTTAATAACACAATAATAAATCACTACAATACCAACATAAAATATTTAAAATTCTTGAAGCCATCCACATTTAAACTAGACACCTCCAAATTAGTAACATTAATTTTAAAAAAAACTAATCAAAACATTTAAAGTGTCTAACATAGTAACCAACATTAACAATTTTTTTTAATTCTGCATGCGAATTAAACGCAATCACGTTCTCATAGAACATCTCATCTTTATAAGCGTTCGTTTAAAATCTGCAAATACTAGACGTTAAAACTAAACCATGAAAGACAACAGACTTAAATATACTCAAACTAATAATGATTTGATAAATTAAACCGAAATTTCTCACAATTTTTTTTTTTTTAATGGGACAAAGAACACACGAATTTGAGCAAAATACTAAATGGACTATTGGGAAAAGTAAAACAAACGCCGTATAAAACAAAAAAAACTTTATTTTATTTTATATATATATATATATATATATATATATATATACCTTTACCACGTGATGCACACAGCCATATCAACATTTTCGTCCATGAAATCAAGACGAACTGCAATCTGACTGAGATAAGTTTGTCCCAGTCAGGAAGAAAAAAAATGAAGAAAAAGAAGAAAAAAATATGCTTATTAGTCTGAAGATTGTATATATTACCGAAAGTACTAAAGTTTTAAAAAATGTTTTTAAGGTAAATAAATAATTTATTTTGAAAACAAATAATTGGCCTTGTGAAGGTTTTCTAAATATTTTATAAAAAATATTCTCTTTATTCTCTTTATATATATTTTATATATATATATATATATATACATATATATGTATGTGTATATATATATATATATATATATATATGTGTGTGTGTGTGTGTGTGCGTGTGTGTGTGTGTGTGTGTGTGTGTTGTGGAATTGTGAAAGAACATGTTACAGCAAAAAATACAGGAGATAAAAAATACGGTGAAGTTCCATGACAATCATCCTCATCATGAAATATTTATATTTGTCATAGCGCTAGGGTACGAATGTTAGCATCGAGGGTTCGATCCCTGCCCGGTAAAGTCATGCTGATGACGGCTTATAGCCAGAAACGCACGTCCATGTCTACCTTTTGTGCACGCAAAAAAATTAATTGGTAAATTAATTATAAAAATATGTATACAATAAATTAATTTATAAATCTGTGATGTTCTTACGAAAACAGAAAGAGCATTGAGTATTGATTTACTCCTCTCCAGGAGTTAGGCACAAGGCCAGTTTTTATCTTACTCCCACAAGTAGGATGTGACCCAAGGTCGGGTCGGGAAAGTGGGGTTTGAAAATTGCCTGTGCAGCTCCGTCGGCATTCCCTGGTAGGGGCGCCTCAGGCAGTAAGCAATAAACTTACTCCTCCCCAAAGAGGGAAGGCAAAGCCTGGGAGGGTGGACCTCCTAGAACTGCACAGGACAGACCCATAGACCGGCGTAAATCAAGCCCCGAAGGCCAAGACAATACCAGTCTATGGAATGCAGTATTATTTATCTACCTCCCACAAGGTAAGATGTGACACAAGGTCGGGAAAGTGGGATTAGATAAGCCAGCGCTCGAGAGGTGAGCACTCTGGCAATTTAAAAATTGCCTGGGCAGTCCCGTCGGCATTCCCCGGTAGGGGCGCCTCAGACAGTAAGCAATAAACTTACTCCTCCCCAAAGAGGGAAGGCAAAGCCTGGGAGGATGGACCTCCTAGAACTCACAGGACAAACTCATAGACCGGCGTCATCAAGCCCCGAAGGCCAAGACAATACCAGTCTATGGGGTGCAGTATCCATTGGAACAGATACTACACTTTGATCTTAGCCAAAAGACCAAGGACAGCATTGAGTAGTTTTCATTTCTGCATTGATTCAGGTCCGTACCGATTTGGTATTAAATTTTTTGAATTTTGGTTTTTAAGATGAGGATTAATAATATGATAAGAAAAAAGATGTGTCCATATTATGAAATCCCCCTTAATTATGTTTGACGATTTCAATTAAGCCACCACCATTTTTCTTTCTAATAAGGTAGTTAAACCTAAGGATTCTAACTTCCCATCATCATTGAGATCTTATAATCCTTTTATTAGTTTAGCCCCGTTTCTTTGTATCATATCCTAATGCCCATGTCAAGCTACTGGTGCCCAGGATTGAGAACAATATTTTTATATTAGGTCTCATTAGTATGTCTTCTAATTTGAATACTACATGTCACTAATTTGAATAATATATTACAATTCCCATATCTAGTAAAGTAGTTAAACCTAAGGATTCCAACCTACCCTGCATAATTTAAATCTTCAAATCCTTTCATTTGTTTAGTCCCTTTTCTTTATATTTACCCCAATACCCATGTCGAATTACTGGTGCTCAAGATTGAGTACAATATTTTTAAATCAGGTCTCATTAGAGTCTTTGCATGTAACTAATTTGAATAATATATTACAATTCCCATATCTAGTAAAGTAGTAAAACCTAAGGAGTCCAACCTGCTCTTATAACTTAGATCTTTAAATTCTTTAATTTTGTTAGTCGCTTTTCATTTATATTATATCTCATGGGCCATTTATAACTACTGGTGCTCAAGATTGAGTACAATATTTTTTTATATCAGGTTTCATTAGTGTTTACATGTCTTCTATTCTAATGTTAAAACTATATTTCAATTGTCATATCTAGTAAAGTAGTTAAACTTAAGAATTCCAACTATCCTTATAATTGAGATCTGCCGTCTTTTACTCGTTTCGGCACTTTTTTTTTGCACTTATGTGTAACTTTCAATATTATATCTCAATTCCCATGTTTAGCAACTAGGGCCAAAGACGGAGTACAATATTTTACATGAGGTGTCATTAGAGTCTCCGCCTGCGTTTTAATTTGAATACTATATTCCAATGATCATATCTAATAATGAACTTAAACCTAAGGTTTCCAATCTTGCCTTATAGTTGAGATCATTTAATATGATGTATTATTTTTTTAGTCACCATTTTTTGTAAACTTCTAATTTTAAATTATAATATTATAGTTAAAGACCCATGTCTACTGGTGCCCAAGGTTGAATACAATATTCTATATGAGGTCTGATTCAAGTCTCATATATTCTTACAATAACAATAAATCAACCTATTCATAGACGGAGGAGGGAATGAGCCTAGAGCTCCAAAAACTGCACTAACGCATATATATACTCTCCCCTCTGAAGAAAACACTAATATACTTATGACAGGGGTGTCTATGTTTCCCATAAATATACATATGTTTCCTCTGTGTGGTAACTTGTGTGTATGTATCAGTATTTCATAACCGTGTAAGTACGTGTGTATGTATACTCTTAGCAGTATGTGTATAAAAAATAGTAATGTGTGTGTGTGTGTGTGTGTGTGTGTGTGTGTGTGTGTGTGTGTGTAAGAGAGAAAGAGAGAGAGAGAGAATATACATCTAACCAAATCGAAATCGATTTCCAAAATATGAAGATAACTTTCCAAAAAGGTAAAATCGAAAACAGATTTTTCCACTTTTCTAAAGTAAATTAAGATTCGTTTCGAAAATACAAGCAGGGCTACCCGGCGTTGCCTGGGGGATGGTTATCAAAATAGAAACGTTGCAAATAAGTATGTGTCACATTTTTCTTTAACTCTCCCTTCCCCCCCCCTCTCTCCCTCTCTTTCTCTCTCTCTCTCTCTCTCTCTCTCTCTCTCTCTCTCTCTCTCTCTCTAGATATATATATATGATTATTTTTATTTACATCATCATCATCATCATCATCATCATCATCATCATCATCATCATCATCTCATCAGGCACGTTTCCAAATATGATCTACGGTTAAGATCGGATTCTAACTCTTCCTGAAGAGATCTCAGTTTATAATAACTGTGTCGTAGATTTTATACATGTCTGTGTAAATAAAAATAATCATATATAAAAGCTCTATTTGATATTGAGCACTTTTTATAAACCCGGTTGAAATTCTTTGGATTACTACCGTGTGGATGTTTTACCTGGATGATTATTATTTTTATTATTATTATTATTATTATTATTATTATTATTATTATTATTATTATTATTATTATTATTATTATTATTATTATTATATATATATATATATATATATATATATCGATATATCTCTAACACACACACATACTCTTTCTCTCTCTATCTATATATCTCTTCAATATAATTAAAAAAACAAAGAAAGATAGCTGACTGTTTGACCTAGTTTCAGCGACTGTTTATTTTAATAAAAACCATAAAGAATGAGAAAACAGCCCATTAGACATAATGGTTAAGTTATTCGTCAATGGCCCTGGCGATCAGGGTTCAATCCTCGGTCGAATCATACCAAAGACTTGATGCCATGTTGCTAAACATTCAGCAGTATAGAGTAAAGATCAAGGGTAAGTGGAGTAACTCGGGAAAAGGGGTGGTGTGTTCCGCTACATCTGTAATAGTTAATGAAAATGAAGCTTTGTGTTGCCCTTGAATATGGTAAACAACTTTACTTTTAGTTAAGAATGAGAAAAGTATTTTGTTGCCCCGTGCACTAATTTGGTCCCTGGCGATCTCAAAGAAAATGAATATTACAGTAACTATCTCAGAGATCGCACGGAATCCAAATATGGAAGGTTGTTATTGTGTCTTCTATAGATTAGTATTTCCTATTAAGGCCCACACACAGAATTATGACCTTTTTAAACAATACATTTCTGAATGAATTTAAAATACAACGCCGTTGACGAACGCTAATAAAAACGTCTATCTCATACATTTCCTCGTTATTCATGCTGAAATAAAGTTCATCTAACATGGAACAATCTTAATATTTTAGAAATAGACATTAATATTTTAGAAATTAATCTTAATATTTTGGCAATGGATCTTAATATTTTGGAAATAGACATTAATATTTTAGAAATAGACATTAATATTTTAGAAATTAATCTTAATATTTTAGAAATAGACATTAATATTTTAGAAATTAATCTAAATATTTTAGAAATAGACATTAATATTTTAGAAATTAATCTTAATATTTTAGAAATAGAAATTAATATTTTAGAAATTAATCTTAATATTTTAGAAATAGACATTAATATTTTAGAAATTAATCTTAATATTTTAGAAATAGACATTAATATTTTAGAAATTAATCTTAATATTTTAGAAATAGACATTAATATTTTAGAAATTAATCTAAATATTTTAGAAATAGACATTAATATTTTAGAAATTAATCTAAATATTTTAGAAATAGACATTAATATTTTAGAAATTAATCTTAATATTTTAGAAATAGAAATTAATATTTTAGAAATTAATCTTAATATTTTAGAAATAGACATTAATATTTTAGAAATTAATCTAAATATTTTAGAAATAGACATTAATATTTTAGAAATTAATCTTAATATTTTAGAAATAGACATTAATATTTTAGAAATTAATCTTAATATTTTAGAAATAGAAATTAATATTTTAGAAATAGACATTAATATTTTAGAAATTAATCTTAATATTTTAGAAATAGACATTAATATTTTAGAAATTAATCTTAATATTTTAGAAATAGACATTAATATTTTAGAAATAAATCTAAATATTTTAGAAATAGACATTAATATTTTAGAAATTAATCTTAATATTTTAGAAATAGACATTAATATTTTAGAAATTAATCTTAATATTTTAGAAATAGACATTAATATTTTAGAAATTAATCTAAATATTTTAGAAATAGACATTAATATTTTAGAAATTAATCTTAATATTTTAGAAATAGAAATTAATATTTTAGAAATTAATCTTAATATTTTAGAAATAGACATTAATATTTTAGAAATTAATCTAAATATTTTAGAAATAGACATTAATATTTTAGAAATTAATCTTAATATTTTAGAAATAGACATTAATATTTTAGAAATTAATCTTAATATTTTAGAAATAGAAATTAATATTTTAGAAATAGACATTAATATTTTAGAAATTAATCTTAATATTTTAGAAATAGACATTAATATTTTAGAAATTAATCTTAATATTTTAGAAATAGACATTAATATTTTAGAAATTAATCTTAATATTTTAGAAATAGAAATTAATATTTTAGAAATTAATCTTAATATTTTAGAAATAGACATTAATATTTTAGAAATTAATCTTAATATTTTAGAAATAGACATTAATATTTTAGAAATTAATCTAAATATTTTAGAAATAGACATTAATATTTTAGAAATTAATCTAAATATTTTAGAAATAGACATTAATATTTTAGAAATTAATCTTAATATTTTAGAAATAGACATTAATATTTTAGAAATTAATCTAAATATTTTAGAAATAGACATTAATATTTTAGAAATTAATCTTAATATTTTAGAAATAGAAATTAATATTTTAGAAATTAATCTTAATATTTTAGAAATAGACATTAATATTTTAGAAATTAGACTTAATATTTTAGAAATAGACATTAATATTTTAGAAATTAATCTTAATATTTTAGAAATAGAAATTAATATTTTAGAAATTAATCTTAATATTTTAGAAATAGACATTAATATTTTAGAAATTAATCTAAATATTTTAGAAATAGACATTAATATTTTAGAAATTAATCTTAATATTTTAGAAATAGACATTAATATTTTAGAAATTAATCTTAATATTTTAGAAATAGAAATTAATATTTTAGAAATAGACATTAATATTTTAGAAATTAATCTTAATATTTTAGAAATAGACATTAATATTTTAGAAATTAATCTTAATATTTTAGAAATAGACATTAATATTTTAGAAATTAATCTTAATATTTTAGAAATAGAAATTAATATTTTAGAAATTAATCTTAATATTTTAGAAATAGACATTAATATTTTAGAAATTAATCTTAATATTTTAGAAATAGACATTAATATTTTAGAAATTAATCTTAATATTTTAGAAATAGACATTAATATTTTAGAAATTAATCTAAATATTTTAGAAATAGACATTAATATTTTAGAAATTAATCTAAATATTTTAGAAATAGACATTAATATTTTAGAAATTAATCTTAATATTTTAGAAATAGACATTAATATTTTAGAAATTAATCTAAATATTTTAGAAATAGACATTAATATTTTAGAAATTAATCTTAATATTTTAGAAATAGAAATTAATATTTTAGAAATTAATCTTAATATTTTAGAAATAGACATTAATATTTTAGAAATTAGACTTAATATTTTAGAAATAGACATTAATATTTTAGAAATTAATCTTAATATTTTAGAAATAGACATTAATATTTTAGAAATTAATCTTAATATTTTAGAAATAGACATTAATATTTTAGAAATTAATCTAAATATTTTAGAAATAGACATTAATATTTTAGAAATTAATCTTAATATTTTAGAAATAGACATTAATATTTTAGAAATTAATCTTAATATTTTAGAAATAGAAATTAATATTTTAGAAATAGACATTAATATTTTAGAAATTAATCTTAATATTTTAGAAATAGACATTAATATTTTAGAAATTAATCTTAATATTTTAGAAATAGACATTAATATTTTAGAAATTAATCTTAATATTTTAGAAATAGACATTAATAATTTAGAAATTAATCTAAATATTTTAGAAATAGACATTAATATTTTAGAAATTAATCTAAATATTTTAGAAATAGACATTAATATTTTAGAAATTAATCTTAATATTTTAGAAATAGACATTAATAATTTAGAAATTAATCTAAATATTTTAGAAATAGACATTAATATTTTAGAAATTAATCTTAATATTTTGCAATGGATCTTAATATTTTGGAAATAGACATTAATATTTTAGAAATCGACATTAATATTTTAGAAATTAATCTTAATATTTTAGAAATAGACATTAATATTTTAGAAATTAATCTTAATATTTTAGAAATAGACATTAATATTTTAGAAATAGACATTAATATTTTAGAAATTAATCTTAATACTTTAGAAATAGACATTAATATTTTAGAAATTAATCTTAATATTTTAGAAATAGACATTAATATTTTAGAAATTAATCTTAATATTTTAGAAATAGACATTAATATTTTAGAAATTAATCTTAATATTTTAGAAATAGACATTAATATTTTAGAAATAGACATTAATATTTTAGAAATTAATCTTAATATTTTAGAAATAGACATTAATATTTTAGAAATTAATCTTAATATTTTAGAAATAGACATTAATATTTTAGAAATAGACATTAATATTTTAGAAATTAATCTTAATACTTTAGAAATAGACATTAATATTTTAGAAATTAATCTTAATATTTTAGAAATAGACATTAATATTTTAGAAATTAATCTTAATATTTTAGAAATAGACATTAATATTTTAGAAATTAATCTTAATATTTTAGAAATAGACATTAATATTTTAGAAATAGACATTAATATTTTAGAAATTAATCTTAATATTTTAGAAATAGACATTAATATTTTAGAAATAGACATTAATATTTTAGAAATAGACATTAATATTTTAGAAATTAATCTTAATATTTTAGAAATAGACATTAATATTTTAGAAATTAATCTTAATATTTTAGAAATAGACATTAATATTTTAGAAATTAATCTTAATATTTTAGAAATAGACATTAATATTTTAGAAATAGACATTAATATTTTAGAAATTAATCTTAATATTTTAGAAATAGACATTAATATTTTAGAAATTAATCTTAATATTTTAGAAATAGACATTAATATTTTAGAAATTAATCTTAATATTTTAGAAATTAATCTTAATATTTTAGAAATAGACATTAATATTTTAGAAATTAATCTTAATATTTTAGAAATAGACATTAATATTTTAGAAATTAATCTTAATATTTTAGAAATAGACATTAATATTTTAGAAATAGACATTAATATTTTAGAAATTAATCTTAATATTTTAGAAATAGACATTAATATTTAAGAAATTAATCTTAATATTTTAAAAATAGACATTAATATTTTAGAAATTAGTCTTAATATTTTAGAAATAGACATTAATATTTTAGAAATAGACATTAATATTTTAGAAATTAATCTTAATATTTTAGAAATAGACATTAATATTTTAGAAATTAATCTTAATATTTTAGAAATAGACATTAATATTTTAGAAATTAATCTTAATATTTTAGAAATAGACATTAATATTTTAGAAATAGACATTAATATTTTAGAAATTAATCTTAATATTTTAGAAATAGACATTAATATTTTAGAAATTAATCTTAATATTTTGGCAATGGATCTTAATATTTTGGAAATTGATTTTAATATTTTGGAAATGGATTTTAATATTTTCGAAAATGAGGCTTGATATTTTCGAAAATGAATTTTTATATTTTCGAAATGAAGTTTAATATTTGGAAAATGTATATTACTATTTGGGAAATGGATCTTCATATTTGGGAGATGGATCTCCATATTTTGGAAATGGATTTTGATGTTTTGGAAATAAATCTTCATATTTTCAAAATCAATCTTTAAATTCTGGAAGTGAATCTAAATATTTTAGAAATGGATCCTAATATTTTAGAAAAGTGATTTTAATATTTTGGAAATGGATTAGGAAATTAATCTTAATATTTTCAAAATGAATCTAAATATTTTCAACATTATTCTGAATATTTTAGAATTCGGTCTTAATATTTTCGAAGTGAGTCTAAACATTTTGGAAATAGACCGTAATATTTTGGAAATGGGTCTTAATATTTTAGAAAATAGATCTTAATATTTTGGTAATTAGATCTTAATATTTTAGAATATTGATCATAATATTTTGGAAATGGAACTTAATATTTTGAAAATAGGTCATAAGATTTTGGAAATGCATCTTAATATTTTATAAATGGGTCTTAATATATTGCAAATTAATCTGTATTTCTTAAAATAAATCTAAATATTTTGGAAATGGAACTTAATATTTTGAAAATAGGTCATAAGATTTTGGAAATGCATCTTAATATTTTATAAATGGGTCTTAATATTTTGCAAATTAATCTGTATTTCTTAAAATAAATCTAAATATTTTGGAAATGGAACTTAATATTTTGAAAATAGGTCATAAGATTTTGGAAATGCATCTTAATATTTTATAAATGGGTCTTATATTTTGGAAATTAATCTGTATTTTTTTAAATAAATCTAAATATTTTGGAAATAGATCTTAATATTTTAGAACTGGATCTTAATATTTTAGAACTGGATCTTAATATTTTGGAAATAGATCTTAATGTTTTAGAACTGGATCTTAATATTTTGGAACTGGATCTTAATATTTTGGAAATTGATCTTAATATTTTGGAAATTGATGGTAATAATTTAGAAGTGGATCGTAATACTTTGGAAGTGGATCTTAATACATTGGAAGTAGATCTTAATATTTTGGAAATAAATCTCAATATTTTGGAAGTGGATCTTAATATTTTGGAACTGGATCTTAATATTTTGTAACTGGATATTTATACTTTGGAAATAGATCTTAATATTTTGGGAATGGATCTTTATATATTCAAATTCGGTCTTAATATTTTACGAATTTTAATATATAAGAAATAGATCTTGATATTTGGGAAATGGGTCTTGATATTTTAGAAATAAATCTTAATATTTTTTAAATAGATCGTAATACTTTGAAAATGGATCTTAATATTTTGAAAATAGATTTTAATATTTTGTAAATTGATCTTAATATTTTGGTAATTAGTCTTTATATTTTAGAATTCAGTCTTAACATTTTAGAAATCAATTTTAATATTTTAAGAAATATATTTTTATATTTTGGAATTCGGTCTTAATATTTTGGAAATTAATCTTAATATTTTGGAAATGTGTCTTGATATTTTAGAAATGGATCTTAATATTTTGGAAATGGATCTTGATCCGTTGGAAATGGATCTTGATATTTTTTAAATGGATCTTAATATTTAGGAAATGGATTTTCATAATTTGGAAACGGGTCTTGATATTTTTTAAATAAATCTTTATATTTTGACAACTGATCTTAATATTTTGGAAATTGATCTTGATATTTAAGGGCTAGATTTTTATATTAGGGAAATGGATCTGAATATTTTGGAGTTAGTCTTTATAATTTTTTAATGGATCTTAATATTTTGAAAATAAATCTTAATATTTTGGAAATGGATCTTAATATTTTGGAAATGGGTCTTGATATTTTGAAAATTGATATTTATATTTTGGTATTCGGTTTTAATATTTTGAAAATGAACTTTTAAATTTAAGAAAATTGGTGTTGATATTTTGGAAATGGATCTTAATATTTTGGAAATTGATCTTTATATTTTGGAAATGGATCTTGATATTTTTTAAATGGATCTTAATATTTTGGTAATGTATTTTATATTTAAGAAAATGGGTATTGATATTTTAGAAATTGGTCTTAATATTTTGGAAATTGATCTTAATTCTTTTGGAAATGTATCTTGATATTTCAGAAATAGATCTTAATATTTTGGAAACGGATTTTGATATTTTGAAAATGGGTCTTAATATTTTTTAAATTAATCTTAATATTTTAGGACTAGATTTTTATATTCGTGAAATGGATCTTTATATTTTAGAAGTGAGTTTTTATAATTTTGAAATTGATCTTAATATTTTAGAAATAAACCTTAACATTTTAGAAATTTATCTTTTTTTTTAGAATTCGGTTTTAATATTTTGTAAATTAATTATAATATTTTGGAAATGTGTCTTGATATTTTTAAATGGATCTTTATGTATTGGAAATTTGTTTTTTTTTATAATTTACAAAATTGATCTTGATATTTTGGAAATGGGTCTTAATATTTTAGAAATGGATTTTAAAGGTTTTGAAATAGATCTAAATATTTTGGAAATGGATCTTGATATTTTGGAAATTGATTTTTATATTTTGAAAATGAGTCTTGATATATTGGAAATAGATCTTAATGGTTTTGAAATAGATCTTTATATTTTGGAAATGAACTTTGATATTTTGGAAAATTGATCTTACATTTTTGAAAGTGGGTTTTTATAATTTTGAAATTGATCTTAATATTTTGGAAATAAATCTTAATATTTTAAAAATTGATCTTTTTATTTTGGAATTAGGTCTTAATATTTTGGGAATGAATTTTAATATTTTAAAAATTGATCTATTTATTTTGGAATTAGGTCTTAATATTTTGGAAATAAATCTTAATATTTTAAAAATTGATCTTTTTATTTTGGAATTCGGTCTTAATATTTTGGAAATAAATCTTAATATTTTAAAAATTGATCTTTTTACTTTGGAATTCAGTCTTAATATTTTGGAAATAAATCTTAATATTTTAAAAATTGATCTTTTTATTTTGGAATTCGGTCTTAATATTTTGGAAATAAATCTTAATATTTTAAAAATTGATCTTTTTATTTTGGAATTCGGTCTTAATATTTTGGAAATAAATCTTAATATTTTAAAAATTGATCTTTTTATTTTGGAATTCAGTCTTAATATTTTGGAAATAAATCTTAATATTTTAAAAATTGATCTTTTTATTTTGGAATTCGGTCTTAATATTTTGGAAATGAATTTTAATATTTTAAAAATTGATCTTTTTATTTTGGAATTCGGTCTTAATATTTTGGAAATAAATCTTAATATTTTAAAAATTGATCTTTTTACTTTGGAATTCAGTCTTAATATTTTGGAAATAAATCTTAATATTTTAAAAATTGATCTTTTTATTTTGGAATTCGGTCTTAATATTTTGGAAATGAATTTTAATATTTTAAAAATTGATCTTTTTATTTTGGAATTCGGTCTTAATATTTTGGAAATAAATCTTAATATTTTAAAAATTGATCTTTTTACTTTGGAATTCGGTCTTAATATTTTGGAAATGAATTTTAATATTTTAAAAATTGATCTTTTTATTTTGGAATTCGGTCTTAATATTTTGGAAATAAATCTTATTTTTTTTTAAATTGATCTTTTTATTTTGGAATTCGGTCTTAATATTTTGGAAATAAATCTTAATATTTTAAAAATTGATCTTTTTATTTTGGAATTCGGTCTTAATATTTTGGAAATAAATCTTAATATTTTAAAAATTGATCTTTTTATTTTGGAATTCGGTCTTAATATTTTGGAAATGAATTTTAATATTTGGGACATGAGTATTGATATTTTAGTAAATGGATGTTGATATTTTGGAAATGGATCTTAATATGTTGGAAAAAGATTTTGATATTTTGGAAATGAGTCTTGATATTTTGGTAATGGGTATTGATATTTTTAAATAGATCTTGATATTTTGGAAGTGGATCTTTATAATTGTTAAAGGGATCTTAATATTTTGGGAAATTAATCTTGATATTTTGGAATTTGGTATTCATATTTTGGAAATGAGTCTTAATATTTTTGTAATTGATCTTAATATTTTGGAAAATGGATCTTGATATTTTGGAAATGGGAAATCAGATTTGGAAATGCAAATGAATCCATATATTATAGAAAATTAATATCAATGTTTTGGAAATGTATCTTTATTTTTAGGAAATTGTACTTAATATTTTTTTAAATAGATCTTAATATTTTCGAAGTAAATCTTTATATTTTTAAATGGATTATAATATTTTGATAATAGATCTTAATATTTTGGAAATGTATCTGAATATTTTGGAACTGGATCATTATATTTCGGAAATGTATTTTAATATATCGGAAGTTGGTATTTATATTTTTAAAATAGATCTTGATATTATAGAAGTAAATCTTTATATGTTTTAATGGATCTGTATATTTTGGAAATTAATCTTAACATTTTGAAAATTGATCATAATATTTTAGAATTTGGTTGTAATATTTCGAAAAGTAGTAAAATAAATTTGTAATGGATCTTGATATTTTTGAAATGGGTCTTAATATTTTAGAAAATGGATCTTGATATTTTGGCAATGGATCTTAATGTTTTAAAAAATTGATTTAAATATTTGGCAAATAGATCTGTTGCATCGTCATTCGGCAGTTAAACGGTAATAAATACACCCAGACTTCAATGTTGCAAATCAAATATATTCTTTATTTCTTAATACATATACAGAATATTTATAGTTATTTTCGGACTAAGTTATTAGGGAAGTGAGGAGTGTTAGTATGGAACCTCAGTTTTGTAGGCAAAATAGAACCCTGAGAGATACTACCGCTTCGAATCAAAGTTGATCTGTTAGTAATGATACCTACAGAATGATCCCACGCTCTCGAAAGCTCCAACTTTGATACAGCACCACCGGATATACGTCAAGGACATACCAAGGACCAATTTGCACTTTGTGTGTATGTAACACAACTAGTGGCCCTCTTTGAGGGGAGCTGCAAATCCCCACTTTTAAAAGACCTTTTACTTAACTTGGACTGCCCTTTAAGGGAGACGAACACAATCGTAACAGCTCTGCACTGAAAAATATGTCAGTTCGCATAACACAGCCATGTTGTTTCTATCATAGCGGTCGGGTCGCCGGCGCAAGTTGAATGACGAGTTAAGTATAAACAATCAAACACTGCCGGCTGCCGGGTTCAAGGGGTCAGATCGACTGTCACCGAGATAAGTTGAAACTTGGAAAAAACGACTGTAATCTCTGTGTCTCATTATGGGGCTCCCCCTCTCTATCTCTTCTCTCTCTCTCTCTCTCTCCCTCCCTCTCGCTTAGTCTGCGGCGAAGGGTTTGAGGCAGTCTGGTGTTTGCTTGCGTGCGCGACGCCACACGTGTTATAGTCTACTCACCAACTCGACTTTAAGGGAGGGGTTTAAAAGAATGTTAATTCTTCACCAAAATAAAATATATTTTTGATATATAAAATGGGTTGTTTCCTCATTACAAAGCCTTGGTTTCCAGAAGCTGATGTTTGTAGCAGATGATTAATTCTCAGGAGAGAATTAATGAGGCCAGCCTAATGACGCCGCTGTAATTCCCGTTGAATTATCCGTCCACGTATGAACTACTTCCTTATTAAATGAATGTAACGATCGTTTAGTCCGGAGAGCTAGTGTCTTGTCGTTACCAAGACGTAACAGATCTTCCAGAGACGTCTCCAAGACTCACACATACTAACGTATACTCCCCGACAAGCGATAGTACTACATTTGGATGTCGTTCCCAGGATTGTCCACAGCGATAGTACTACATTTGGATGTCGTTCCCAGGATCGTCCACAGCGATAGTACTACATTTGAATGTCGTTCCCAGGATCGTCCACAGCGATAGTACTACATGCAAGCCAAGTTAAATATTTATAATGCAAATGTATTCAAAAGTCGAGAGACAAATTTATTAAACCTATTACAATTTATTATAATATAAGTAACGGAAATGGTGTCCTTTGGGACGCAAACTCACGGACTGGTAGCAGCATGTGGAACGTTGGTCCTGTGTTTGAGACCCATGTGATAAATATGTATTTAGATTCTAAATACCTTTGTTAACACACTATGTATATACGACAGTGGCTTTGTTGTTGTCGGGATGAGGGATCTTTATGTACTAACGCCCCACTGCTTATCAAGGCCCAACGGCCACTCAAGGATAAAAGTTAACGAGTTTGTTAGGTGGACGGTGAGACAACACCGTGATGATTGGTAACGATGATTTTAACCGGACAGAATTTTATTATTCAAGAGTACGGCTCAACAAGAGCTTGTTAGTATTTGACTTGAAAACGACCATGTTGTAGTCAGCTGGGAAGCAGTACCGTGGTATTGCGTTCCACAGACGGGTAGTTCTTGGAAAGAAACTTTGTGCATAGAAGTTCCGTTTACTTTCCGGTACACAGATGATTAAAAAAAAAAATTATTTACAATGGTTGTAGCTAGACAAGTTTTTGCTGTTAAGGTTTTGCAGGTAGAACCATAGATTAGAGCTCGGTCGAGCACCTACCGTGAAAATAACGATAGAGTAGAGAAAGACCAGCAAGATCTCTTCTGTGAGAAAGACGCAGTGCGGAAAAGAAGAGGGCATAGCCCACTAGATTTCGAATTCGGTGTTGTACTCTATCAACGCAGGAAATGGTGTTTTGAGCGGTACCTTCCCAGATGTGTCAACAGTACCTCCCCATCTGCGGACTATCTGACGCTTATACAGGTAGAGGATGGCGTCAAGAGTGAGATATTTTCTGGGGAGGTATTGTTCTGTTAATTCTTAGGAGTTTCAGGATTTACCTTCTCTCTGAGAATAGGTCAGTTTATTGCTAATCGCCTGAGGCGCCCCTACCGATGACTACAAACTGCATAATTCGTAAGTTAAAGTTAACTTCAGCTCGTGCGCTGGCCTTTGAAACCTCAATCTGACCTACATTTTACCCAAGAAAATACCCATGTGTATTTGACATTTTTGTTTCATTTTATTTCAGTCGAAGTTCTCAGAAATCAAGGGACCCCTTTCAGGGGCTAACACTTGATCTCTATATGATATACATAGATATTCGAATATTCTCCCTTACCTGTCAAACGTTGAGTTAGTAAATAAATTAAGAATATTGATTCCCTTCTCCAATTGACGTGTGAACTATGTTATAGTCTATCTTTCTTGTGGCCTCTTGGTCTTACCGGATTCCAGGACAAGAATTCATCTAGTCTAGTAGAGTATCCAGCTAAGTGCTGTTACTTGAGGTAACATCACTTGGAAAAGGTGCATCATTCCTTACATGAGTTAGTGCATAACCGTGTCGAGGGGATCTCATTTGGGTTTCGAATACTATGTTATTTTGAATATTTAGTCTGGGTTTACTTGTAGGGTGAAGTATCCTCATGTCAGGTTATCCTAACAAACCCTTGTACAGAGAGACCGAAGACACTCGAGGATGGTGTCTAGTAGATAATTTAGTAGCATGTGCTTGTATGCCACCAGAAGCGAATAACTATTTGAAAGTGAAAGGAAACTTAAACTTTGCCAGCGAACCTGCGTCAATCGAACTATTTGATCATTTATGACAGTCATTAGCGTGACTTTGGAACGGAATGTCCTCAGACACGAACCTAAACTTATAAACAGTTTGGCCTTTAATAATGGTAATTGTTTTCTCTTCTCTTTTGTGTACAACGTCATTTTCTGAAAACAAATGTAAAAGATGCTCCTGTAATCCAGTCCGAAATACAAATTGAATTGCCGAGGATGGAATCAAATCTGATGAACGATATACGAACTATATACGAACTATATATATATATATATATATATATATATATATATATATATATATATATATTGGCAAACATTATTAAATAACACGGAGTGTTTTTGCTTGATAAGACTTTTTTTTCACTTTTCCGAATGTTCCATTTAGTGTTTCGAAACACTAAATGGACCATTCAGAAAAAAATTTTAAATAAAAAAGTATTATCAAGCAAAAACACTCCGTGTTATTTAATAATGTTTGCCTAAATTAAAATATGCTGCTTGAATACACACACACAATATATATATATATATATATATATATATATATATATATATATATATATATATATATATATATATATATGTGTGTGTGTGTATATTTAGGCAGCATCTTCTCTTGCAGGCAAGTATTGTTGAATATAAGAGACAACTCGTGTCTAGATATCCTTTGGTAGATCCTTTCAATAGTCCGAATTAGGATCTTAGTTTCGGAGGGGAATTGGCTGATTAATTTGCCATAATTTGCATTAGTCTCCCAAGTACTTTCGGACCCATCTGGGTCCATCTTCGGGGGGAATGAGGTTAATAAGGTCTAGACTATGAAGAAACTAAGATCCTAATTCGGACTATTGAAAAGATCTACCAAAGGCTATCTACACACGAGTTGTCTCTTATATTCAATATATATATATATATATATATATATATATATATATATATATATAAGACGGTGTATTATGTTGTCTAGTTGAAATAACATAAATATGGTGTATTTCTCTTCTTACGCATAGCTATGGACTAGGCCTCATCGGTTGGAGCGTTTGGATTTGAGTTAAAGGTAACTCATTTCCAGGTGTTCAAATCGTGCGATCGGCTTGAACAGTTATCTCCAAACTGATGATTTTGCAAGGATAAAACGCATACGTATGTTGATAATAATTAAAATATGTATATATATATATACAGGGTGTCCCAAAATAATGTATACATCGTTTGAATCGTTATAACTCGTTCAATTTACTGAGTTTGATTTGCAAACAAAATTGATAAAAGAGTAGAAGAGTAAGAATACATATTTAAAGATACTGAAAGTAAAATTAACAAAAACGTAGAAAATTAACTTTTAATAAACGTAAAGGCTACAATGTTTAAAGCAAGAAACCTGAAGTAATTGCAAACAAATGGGAGTAGTAATTGTAGTAGAATGTGCTCAAATACCGGAGTAAATGTCGCAGGACGTTTGTAGGTACAATTCTCTACGTCTTCACTATATGGAAAGTGTATTGAGCAGAACGGGTTGGGGTTAGAATGAGGGTTCATTTTATGAACATTCTGAAATTACCCTAAGTAGCCTTTATCTTTGTTAAAAGTTAATTTTCTATGTTTTTGTTAATTTTACTGTCAGTATTTTTAAATCAATATTCTTACTCAATCTTGTTTATCAATCTTGCAAATAAAAATCAGTAAATTGAACGAGTTATAACAATTCAAAGGGTGTGTGTATGTTTATCATTGAATAATATAAGTATGTATATGCCCCATTCAAAGAAATGGTTTAAGCCGTCTAATTTAAGCTTAAATACAAGTTCGTGTCTACGTGATTTGTTGAATACTGTTTTCTATGTTGTCTACTTTAAATGACGTAAATATATGGATAATAATTAAAGAATATATATATTCATAAATATATAGTAATCATTAAGTAACTGTATATATATATATATATATATATATATATATATATATATATATATATATATATATATATATATATATATCTGTGTGTGTGAATGTTTGTGTGTGTGTTTGTGTGTGTGTGTGTGTGTGTATATATAAATAGAAGTATTGGCTAACATAAAAATAACTCACTTTCTAGATGTCACGTTAAACTTAAAAATAAATACTTACGAACCATACTTAAACCCAAAGTCTAATAACCACCTATCAATCATAAAACAGATTCTACCAACGAAAATGTATTTAAAAAATCAAGCTACATTTAGAATACAGCTCTGGAAAATAATGGTTGACATAATATCGAAATTAAATATAAGAAACAGGACACCAATAATTATAATAGAATTAAAAATAAAAGGAAAAGAAATATAATCTGGTATACACCGCCCTATAACCAGATGCTAAAAACTAAACTGGGCGAGAAATTCATGACTCTCATTTCAAAACACTTCTCGTAACCAATCCCCTGCATAAAATATTCAATAAAAATAACCCAAAACTGTATTACAACCTATAAATTATAATTAAGGCACACAATAACAAAATACTAAAAGAGAACAGCAAAGAGGAAAAAATACTAATTTGATTTAAAATTTACAAATATAGCAGAACAAAAATATAAGCACTACAAATAGAAATAACCTAATAGTATATAACTATAATAAAAATAACCAAAAGTATTGTTTACCAAGCCACAATATTTGCCAAGGAAAGACCGAATAACAAGAAGTACTACGTTGGTATGACCTCCCTAGATTTTAAAACCAGATATTACGACCACAAAAGCACATTTAAAAACAGAGAACACCGAATTAAAACATCACTAGCAAACCACTATTTGGGCTCAAAGAAAATGGACGCTCACCAATAATTGAATAGGAAAATAATACGACAGGCCAGTACATGTAGAAATTTAGACGACCCGTGTAGATTATATCTGAATGAGAAATTTGAAATCCTAAAATTTAAAGTCGCTCGAAATATATTAAACTGTAGAAGTGAGATAGCAAACAGCTGCTTGCACAAAATTTACCTTACGCTAACAATACATAAATAAATAAATAAATTAGTAAAAAAAAAAACTAAACTAAAACCTAAAAACTTTAAAACTAAACCCTAAAATAGAAA